>NMRB01000505.1:151499-167113 GCA_002633025.1 Notospermus geniculatus
GGATATCTATGCAGTTTTTATGGCCAACATGCACCTTGATCGGAATTTGGGAAAGCTACCAACAATTTTCACATAAGGTTTAAGAATTGTTTTCCATTCCAACAGCTAAATATTCTCACTGCTTTCGTCATTTTCCTCTAAAGCTTTGTCCGATTAGTCTGATGTTTCAGAGAATGAGGATAGTTTTTATGGAAACTTCACCGGTTAATTAGTGGAAGTTGATAAACACAGTTTTCACATTAATTTTCCCTTTAAACAATTATTGAATATATACTCTCTTTTTGAGCCTGAAACTTTGTCCGACTTGGTATTGACGTCGTGCCGTTTTGATGGAAACTGTTCCATCTTTATCAGAGTTGGCTTTTGAAATCTGATTTACGACACTCAACACTTTACAGGAAGAGAAACCAAAAAGAAAAAATAAGGCACAAAAGTCGACACACACGATGATACTAGAAGAAGTCGTCTTCCAGAATTTCATTGCAAATTTTCGACCCCAACCGGGGTTTTCCTCAGCCACTTTCTAGTATGAAACTGCAGAAAAGACTGAAAAGACAGTGAAAATTCTGGAAGACGACTTTTTGTAGTTATTACAGGAAGAGAAAGGTTCTGAATTCAAATCATATGATCCCGTTTGCAAGATGACTTTTCCCAAATTCTGCACTCCACATTTCGTTGCCTCCACATCAGCGCACAATATGTCGTCTAGAAAATCGGACTGCATTCGTATGTCAACTTGATATATCAATTATTCTTACCGAGTTACAAGGATCTCAATTCAAGATCCAAAAGTAACGGACAAGCGTTCAAGTGATTTTTATCTCAAGTGGAGACGAAGATTTTTCTGTGTGATGCTAGCCTAAATTCCCCAACTTTGAGTTCAACTGAACTAGACCAACCTGAATTTTATAAACCATAGAAAGAGTACACTGTATTTAGCCCCCAACAAGGTGGACACAACGCATTGGACCACAGGGACTTGACGCGAGATAGTAAAAGCTAGGGTTATAACCATAACCCTAACCCTATCTAGGGTTTTCACCTTCATTTAGGGTTATACTTAGGGTTACAACCCTCAACTAGGGTTAGGGTTAGGGTTAAACACAAAAAAATAAAAATCCCCCTAGGTATATATACCCCACAAACGGGTTATAACCCTAGCTTTTACTATCTCGCGTCAAGTCCCTGTGCATTGGACAAACAACGTTGATAATAGTGTACACATAATTAATTTAGACAAAGCGGTGTATAGCTACCCCCTGCCGTTCTGAGATGGCTTGGTGGGGCTGTGAGTAGAGGGAGGCAAGCGCAGGATCAGCCAGCTACATCAGTGAGTCAACAACCAAATTGGATTGTTTATTTAGTGGTTTATTTTGTTTATTCATGCTGAGGTGTTGCCGGCCAGCAAGAGCAGAGGGCACGTTTTCGGCATGCATTGTTCGGTGCCACGAATAGAGCACCGAACAAAAGGATAGACGTTCGCGTTGGCGTTTCGGGGGCTTTGCGAAAACTCCCTACTATTCAAGGTATGAAGTGAAGATAAACTTCTGTCAAAGACTGTGTTTGAAATACAGGTACCGGTATTTCAAACACGTTCGCTGCTGATATTATAGGCCTCACGTGACCGAGAGATAAAAAAGTCGGGGCTTCAAGTCGAAAAAGTCGGGCCCTCGAGATAAAAAAGTCGGGGCCTCGAGATAACCCAGACAGCAGAGGTACGTTAGCCAACGTCGGCAAAGGTTGGCAGAGGTTTGCGAACGTCGGACGTTGAGAATTGGTCATTTGCCAACGTCGGTCTGACGTTGGGAGTAGGTAGTTCACGACGATTTGGGCAAGAGTCGGCCACGGGTTGTTCATCCACATTGTCCCGACGTTGGTGTTGGAGGGCGTTCGGGTGCCCTATAATGTTGATCAACGGTTGGCGAATGGTTGGGTCAATGTCGGAATTTACCTAAAAACAACGTTGACCCAACGTCATTCGCGGGTGCAAAATAATGTTGGCACAACGTAGGATGCCAACATCGGGCCAACGTGCACATACGTTGGCCACCGACGTTTTTCAGCGTTGGGCCAACGTCGTTCTGCTGTCAGGGAAAAAGTCGGGGGAGGGGGGGGCATCGAGATACAAAGTCGGGGCCTCGAGAGAAAATGTCGAGGCCCCGAGATAAAAAAAAACAAACTCGGGGAATCGAAATATAAAAAAATTACCATTTCCTTTCCCAGCCACCGTAGAAGTTTGAGTATTGGCGGAGGATTCTTTCAGAGAAAGTGGTTTGGCGGCTTCGGAATGAACCCTCCCATGGGGGAACTGCTCAAGGCAAAGCATTTTGCCAGAGTTTTCTCCCCGATACTTAAAATAAATGAGGAGAGAGGTTGCGCTCAGGGTGTTCTGGCTTCCTCAAGGATCCAGCGTGGACGAAGTATAAACTTGGAAAGGTAATCCCATTCCAGCCACCATTGACGGTAGCCAGATGGGCCAGGTATGACGTTTGGTTCCCAGACAAGACTTCAGGGAGAATAGTACAGATTCAACGGCCGAGGGACACACCCTTTATGAATGTTGTTGTATATGTTATCAAGAGGTCGGGCTACTTTGGAATTAAGTACAATAGTTCCTTCTACAAACACGTCACAGGGTGTGCGAAAGGTTCTATTTACATGGGTTACTTTTTGTTCGGTTTCAAAAGAACCCGTCTGCTTTACGACGTCAAGAAGGGGGCATTTGAAGGGAACGTCATCATACCCAGCACAAATAAATGCATTTCTGAAGGAGTAAATTATTTCATGAAAATAGGATTTGAGGGGAAAGTCGTAGTGTATTGCCTTCGAAATTTCATCGGTGGCACCATTTATGACATAAAATTATCAAACGAAACTGGTCGAGTTCATTTTGTCCTTACAAATGGAATCGTCTTCCCTTTGACACACTACCCACAAGTTGTCAACAGAGATGTCTACACAGTTGGCAAAATGTATATCATTGAGTATCTTGAGAGAGATAATTACCGGGTGACGAAATACCGGACTAGGGAATTCATAAGACACTGTCGCGATGGCGTAATCTATATAACTCTCAGCAAATCCTCCAATACTGTGATTCAGATTTGTCTACCGCGACCTATCGCGATCGGATTTAAACACACATGCTCCGGTATCGTTGATCCTAAGAGCGGTTTCGTTAGCAAAGGATCTGAAAAAACGACGTATACAGAGGAAATTGCCTTTTATCCCATTATCAACGATTGGTCGATTGATCATTACTTATTCCACCCGAAAGATGGCGCATTATTACATTTTAAACGCTCTCCACGGATGGCTCCAGGCCTGAAAGAGCATTTAGTTGCTGCTGAAGTTTACCATCATGTGATATAACTGTATATAAGAATAAAACAGCAAATCCATGCATCTGCTGGAGATGAGTCAGTGTAACGTTTTATGGAGTTCTCCATTTCTCAGTGCTTTTTTAGCTCAGCTGAACAAAGGTCAGCTGAGCTATTCATATGTATACTGAGTGGCGTCCGTCTGTATGTCTGTCTGTCTGTGTGTAGTCCGTAAACTGGCACGTTTCGCAACGGCAAGCCCCAGGTTCATGAAAGTTGGTGGAGTGTTAGGCCTTAGGGAGGGCTTGAAATAGAACCAGAAAAGTTCCGCGATTTGACCTACGTTCTGTCCTTCAGGGGGCGTTTTCCGTAAAATGAAAAATCCGAATAACTCAGGCAAGAGAAAATACATCAAACTGCAATTGATAGGTTGCATAGCGTAACTATTTCTTCACATTCTGTTGTGGTAAATTTTTCAATGTTTGCCTACCAGGGGGCACAATCTGCAGAAATATAAAACAGGGGTATTTAAATTTCCCGCCTGATGATATTCGTCATGTTCATAGTAGGCCTATAACTACGGCAACTGTCATGCACCATTTATGTCAACCTACTTCCTGTGGGCTTGTGCTGACTAAAAAGCAAGAATAGCTTTTTTGCACTGCTGATGATGTCATCATTTTATGCTGTCTGTGAATGATGACTGAAGTAAAAGCAAGAACAGCCTTCCTGCACAGCTCACCATGCTTTATCTCATCTCACATCACAGTTGCTCATCTTTTATTTATTAATTTTAGGCCAAAACAACTTAGCGCCTATATTATATCCACTACGGTAGGCCTTTTCGTTTATGGATAAAGATAGGCTAGGTGAGGTGTATGCAAACAGAATCTGGAGTGGATTATTAGAGAATTCATCAGCACAGGACTACCAATATCAATATCATAGGCCCCCTAGCATGCCTAGTAGTGAATATCAGCGTGAACGAAGTGAACTGAACACTTCGTCATGTTCATAGTAGGCCTTTACCTACGGCAACTGTCATGCATTTTCTTTTATTTTTCATTTCGTGGTAAACCTACACTACAGGAGACCAATCAATTGTGTCCCTGCCGTGCTTGGCGTATCCTTCCTCAACGAAGTGAATGTTGAACTCTCAGGAGAGAGGGATAGCATGGTTAGCAAAACTACCGGTAGGCCTACATGTAGGCTACGTAGGCCTACCGGTACCATTGACTTGAGAGGTATTAACCATGCCCTTGACGCAAGGGCCCACCCAACGCGCCGCGTAGCGGCCAACAGCGAAGCTAGCCAAAGACTTGTCACGGGTCAGTCAATAGAATTGGACTCGTAGGTGAAATGCGCCTAATGTTCAGATGGAATATACCGGACGGTTGGTTCACGTTTTTAGTGGCTGTGAACGTAGATGGGTACATTATGTAGCGATATACTGACAGATAGGGACTTGCTCTGTGGATGTTGTAAAATGCGATTTTTGTAAGATAATTCTGATTTGTGACGTCATTTCTATTATCATAAAAATATGTTGAGTAGCTGGGATGTATTTATAATAAACATTTATTCAGCAGCCACCGTCATGGCCGGCTGGCGCGTCGGTAGAGCGTCCGCCTATGAATCCGGGGCGCCGGGTTCGAGCCTTGCGATAGGCGATTTTTTTCACGCGTCTGTTTCTCTGTTTATTTTTTTGCTGAACACTTTTAGTCGCAGGACGTA
Source organism: Notospermus geniculatus (assembly GCA_002633025.1). NCBI lineage: Eukaryota > Metazoa > Nemertea > Pilidiophora > Heteronemertea > Lineidae > Notospermus > Notospermus geniculatus. Next base: position 156,554 of record NMRB01000505.1, read on the forward strand.
TATCTCCCCAGCCCTTCCATTTCCCTACAAATCTGCATTTGCTAAATTTAAACTTATAACCACAGATCCCTGTCAGCTGTCCTGCACATTCAGAGAGACTTTTCACTAAAGTCTCTCTGAATGCAGGGGCAGCTGACGACCATCGACATTCCCCTTCCCCGTCACCAAAAATATCAACACCCCAACTAACGTTCAAGACTACTGGTTCACCTCATCCACCATTAGCCAGGTCTCCGTTCTTTGGTGCGTGCGTCAGGACAGATGGTCCCATGCAAGACTCATGATTTCACATTCTACTCCATAACACGAGAAACGTTTGGTCAATCAGCTTCATATTTTAGAGGCCTAGTGATGATATGGGTGAGAGGGTGCGTCATGTTAATTTTAGGTGCGCTTCAACTTCAAATATGGCCGCCCGGTGGCCATCGTGGATTTCACAATAATCACATACGTCTCCTTAACTTGCAACCGTTTGGTCAATCAACTTCATATTTTAAAGACATAGTAATATAGGTCAGATGGTGCACCATGTCAATTTTTGGTGTGCTCCAACATCCAATGCAATTAATATGGTCAACTAGTGATCATCTTGGACTTCGTGCTCCATAACTTGAGAACGGCTTGGTCATTCAGCTTCATTATTTCCATGCGTAGTGTCATTTGTGTCATATCGTGCATCTAATCGATTTTGGTTGTGCTCCAACTTCCAGTACGACCGCCAGGTGGCGATCTTTGTTGGTGATTGGAGGTAATTCCTCAAAGGTTGGTGCATTCTGTTCCATAACTTGAGAACTGCTCCATCAATCAACTTCGCATGTCAGCTGAGCGCATCGCCCATGGGCGACTTGTTATACAAACGACAGCTAGAGAGACCATGACTTAAGGGGAACACGGAGAAATCCGTCACTCTCGTGTTCGCCGCACAACTGTTAGGACAAGAACTTGCTATAGAGGCGTCACCTTTCGCAGAACGACCACAACATGGGGAAATCCCTCCTAAAAATAGTACGGTGACGTAGCAAAATTTGGCCCAGTCGACCCCCTACCTTCACAGAAGAGCCAATAGAATATTATTGACGATTGGAAGGAGTCAATCTGGACATGCGCAGGAGGTTGAGTCGACGCCTCTACTGTGAATTTATCTCACCCTTTCAAATGCATTATTTGAAGTCGTCAAAGGCTCAAATTGTTCTAGACATGTTTATCTATTGCAAGACGTACATGTACATGTAGACATCTTGATTTTATAATACTTACCTGAGAAAAATGCAACCTTCGGCACAAAATTCCGGCAGTTTAGCTGACGCATGAGAGTCGATGCAAATTTGTTGAATCTTGGAATAAGATCGCCGAACAATAATAACGTCATCATGGAGAAGAGAATTCCGGCTGCAGATACTGAAGAAACATTGTCGTATAGCCGGTGTAGCTGTCGGAGATTCGACTAAATCCTTTCGCCCAAAATATCTATGTTATCTTCTTTGTTTTCAAACCATTGTTTGTCATAAGTATTTGGTAGGCACCAAAATACTTGTACAAAAAATTGTAGGCCTAAGTGCGTCTCGTTCCTGTGGTTTCTTTCTGTAGGCCTCGACCCCACCATGTCGACGTGCATGGCTATACTTTTAAGGGAATTCCTAAATCAGTGTATTCCTAATAGGGGGCGCGGACCAATCAAATTTCGCTCCGGACCCCTTCTACTGTGACTTCTAACAGATGTGCCCGTACAATGAGGGGAAACACTGGGAAACTGAACACCGTGGTATTAGGGAGTTTAAGAAAACAAACGATAAACGTTACATTTTGTAACTTTACGACAACGTTATTTTTGTACCGAAAATGCAGGATATCGACATAAGCTGGTGAATTCGCAGTATGAAAAATAACGTTGTCCTAAAGTTAACGTTTATTGTTTGATTTTTCAAACTCCCTATTGTACCGGCTCCAGAGTGAAGTAACCTCAGCTGGTGACAACTGCTGCATGAATGAGGAACTTTCCAAGTGCGTTAGTACCACGTCCTGCCGCTAGACGCCGCCTACTAGCGGTCCAACAACGCCCTAGCAACCGCGACGCGAAAAACTTCCGGTTTTAGCGATCAGCTGATTTTTGTTTACATTATTTTTCGGCGGGTTATTTGATTTAAAAATGCCTCAAACCAGCTGTTCAGTGCTGAATTGTAGCAACAGAGGTGGCCATGCTTTCCCAAAGGATGCAAAACAGCAGAAAGCGTGGGCAATAGCTGTGAGACGAGTGAATGAACGAGGTGATCTTTGGAGGCCGCCCGCGACTGCCGTAGTCTGCCACGCCCACTTCAAGGAATCAGACTATGTCCAAAATACGATGATAGGTAAGCCTAGCCTATAGGCCTACATGTACGCCCAATTCTCACGTTATTTATTATTTAAGACTTTTTCCTGTTGTTCCACGTTATTCGGCGCATTCGCAGACCAGCCCATGCACCACACAATGTCAGAATGTTGCTGTCTCATCTCATAGTCTCATAGGTCTAGGCCTATAGGTAGGCCTAGGGTAGGCTATCATATATAGGCCTAAACTCCTTTCAGGTTCGACACCAAAGAGAAGGAAACTGAAAGATGGGGCAGTACCTTCCGTTTTTCAATGGTCAAAGAAGCCGTCCCCATCAGCAGATGCCCGTGATGAAAGAGCAAAGAGGCGGAGGTCAGACTCTGACATGTCTGATTTGCACAAATTGGCGAGAGACTGTATTGGACGAGATGAACAGGGTGGAGGGGATGCAGGAACTGCTTTTGTTGCATATGCTGTTCGAGACATGGAGTTTGATCAAGTGGAGGAAGTCACCGACTTGTACAAGAACTGTGCCATACAGACTGACACCACCTCCAGCAAAGTTGCACGGACTCAAACAATTGAGAGTGGCAGCAATCATGTCTGCAATGGACAAGTTCACTGACGATCCAGAGGGTGTCCAGTTTTACACTGGTTTGGAAGATATTCGAGTTTTCAAGGACGCCTTCTTCTCCCTGGGATCAGCTGTAAATCACCTCAATTATATTGATGGAAAGAAGCCACCTCTAGGCGTTCAGGAACAGTTTTTCCTGACTTTGATAAAATTGCGGCAGCATAAATGCAACTTTGAGCTTAGCCGAATGTTTAAGATTCCTGAGAGTGCAGTGTACAGCATATTTGTCACATGGGTGCGCTTCATGGCATTGCAGTGGCGGGAAGTTTCTCTCTGGCCCTCTCGTGATCTCGTTAAATTTTATGCACCATCAGACTTCAGGACCAAATTTCCAAGCACTCGAGCCATTTTTGACGGAGCAGAATGTCCAGTTCAAAAACCTAGTGCTCCTGCTGCACAACAGGTGACATTTTCCTCTTATAAAAACAGGTGTACAGCAAAGGTCCTTGTTGGTGGAACCCCTGGTGGTATGGTATCCTTCGTCTCCCCGGCATATGGAGGCTCAGCCAGTGACCGACAAATTGTGGAGCGCACTGACCTCAACAAAATGTGTGATCCAAAAGACTCGATTATGGCCGACAAGGGCTTTGATGTTCAAGACATTTTTGCACCATACGATGTGACAGTGAACATTCCAACTTTCTTCAGAAAGACTAATCGTATGACAGGTGAAACAGTCATGAGGGATCGCAAGATATCGAGCAAGAGGGTTCACATCGAAAGATTAATTGGTCTCGGAAAGACATACAAAATTCTTTGTCAGCCCATGAATCATTCTGAATCTATCCTTGCATCCGACATCATTTTCATCTGTTATATGTTGTGTAATTTCAGAAAATGCATTGTGCCAAGAAATGCGTAAGAACCTGATTGATGTGAACTGTGCCTCTTCTTCTGAATCATGGCATGGACTCGACTGAATGGACTCGACTGAATAGAGTACCCAAGTTAGTTATAAGAACAATGTTTTCTAAGGACATGGATGAAGATTAAGACAAAGTGAAACTGAATTTCCGGCAGATGTATATTATAACAATAAACATAACAGTCAACACTTATAAAAGATTGTACTGGTCTCTTTTTAAAATGTGCAAAGTATTCACATTTGGCACACTTTTTCAACAGTTTGGCACAATGTCATCATCAACTTCCAGTTGACCTGTTCTAAATCCTCTTTGAAGGTAACAAAGCTACAACACTAGGTGCACAAATAATGCTCTATTAATAGGCTATAAATTCCCGATTTGCAGGCCTTTCCGTTTGACGGGCGCTAAAATGGGCATGTGCCTCACAAACAATAGAATTTCTGTTGTTTGCGAGGCGCATGCACATTTTAGCGCCCGTCAAACGGAAAGGCCTGGATCTGATTGCTGCAATTGTTTCAGGATGGCGGTGTTTGATTCAGACACCTTGACCGACACGACCAGTTCGCTCTAACCACAACTGATCATGCAATGGCATCAATGGGCTGACTGAACCCATGTTTAGTCAAACATGAACTTGTCAGTATTCCTATACAAGAATTTATCAAGTACTGCTTCAAGAAAGTAGTCCCCGTGGAAAACTTCAAGCTTCTTTATCATTTCTCTAATGAAATTTTCATTCCTTTCAATGCGTAAAACTACCATGTCTTTGAAAGTCCACACAATGAAATCGCACCACTTTCTGTCTGTGCAAGCAAGAGTTCCCATCACCTGATAATAGTAGACATGGCTCTCATTGAGTTTCAACTGTCCCTCATCATCTTGTAGAAGATATGGTACAGTCACAGGCCCAATATTTACTTGTCTAGCTGTGTAAGGGCATTTAACTTCTACAATGCCATCCTCACCCACCAGGCCGTCAGGGGAACAAGCCAAATATGGAATATCCTTGTGAACCATAATGCCACACTGATCAACAAATCTTGAATACTTTTCACAATATTCCGTAATTGCCCTTGATTCATACTTTCTACCATGCACAACAGGCATTACATTTAAGTCCTTTGTTTCAGTAAGTGACTTGGCAAGTTTGAACATGTCCTTCCTTTCAGTTGCTTTACATATCACTCCATAGTTTGACGCATGGAGCCGCTTGGTTCTCTCTGTTGCCCAAACTTTGTTGGTCCCTTGGCCACGAGTTTCAATTTCCAGTGATGTACGTTCTTTGTCAGAAATACAAGAAATTTTCATTCCCATCAGAAACTTATCCTCTGGTGTGTCACTTAAGTAATCATGATCATGACAAGCAGCTCTGATGTTACCAGGTGGAAACAACTGTCTGATTGGCAAATCAGTGGCAGGAGAATTTAACCACACAGATCTGAAATGGTCATTATATTCTGGCATTTGCCTGTAACGCTGTGGCCTTGGATCGAATGATGACAATGCAAGAAGTCCCTTTGAATCACGGAGTTTTAAATCATCCATTTTAACCGGCGAACCACTGTACTTTTTTGCCTGATGGAAAGTTTGGAGTTTTTGGGTACAAGTCTCTTTCGTGACTATGCCATGTTTGGCTTTAGTGAGGGCAAAGAGCACAAGTGTTATATGTTACAATGTGCATCGGGTCCCATTCCTACTGCACATTCGCATTGTGTTTCCGCTATGATCCCATGTTCGTCAATTCTGATGTCTACAAAATAGCTCACATGCTTTTTCATCTCTGCACTGACACTACCAGAAATGAATACATTCCCACCAGACTCAGATAAACGCACTACTCTCAGAAACTTGGCCTCATACATCTCCTTGGGTTTCTTGCGAAGATTCTGATCGAATAAGCTGAGGAAGTTTTCAACCATATCCTCTGTGATTTCTGGCACCTGCAAAGATGATAAAATTTAAGAACTGATTGTATGAAGGTTCAAATTTCAGCTATAAAATACAAGCATTCCTAAAGCGCGTATTGGATAAAAAATTATGCAATCTATGAATAGACTTTGGACACACTACTCTGTAATTCCATACATTCGTCCATACATCGGCGATTATGCCCCAAACAGAAGTGTTGATTTCTCGAAAAAACGCGAATAATATGTAAATTCTACTATAAGAGTGTTTCCACACAGGAGCACAGTTCCATGTTGCTTTTAAACATTAATCACTTGGACCTACAGCTCCTCTAGATAATTAACAGCTATCTGAATACGAAAAAAACGATAAACTCACTTTTAGGCCTCAATAAATTTGAATTGTGATCAATCAAAACTGGTAGCACAGAATTTACATGTGGTATTCTGGCAAGGTAGCTTAGCAACCGAGGTATCTTCAGTAAAAAGGTGAAAAGTTATCCTGCATCTATTAAAAAATTATTCAGGGTGGCTCAATGTGAACGTGTGTTCAATGTGCCCCGGTCTCCCCTACTCTGTAATTCCAACTTGAATGACAACAAGTACTCGAATACTTGGGAAAGATACTCAACTGTCATGACTGTGCACGGACGATTCAGATTCACAGAGAAAAGCTGCATACCTTGGTATCTGTATTGATATCTTTGTATGTTGTTCTGTCTGGCAGTTGAATGGAGTAAGCTGTTGCACTTGCATTATTATCTGTCTGGCCAAAGTTGAAATTCCGATCATATGCTTCAAGCCTGAAAATAACAAATTTTCATATATATAGGGCCTAAAGGCATAGCTCATTCAAGAAAAGAGGCCTGGACTCACTGGAACTTCACAATCCGCCAATCCTTGCATCAGAATGGCAAACATAGGCGTACAGCACGTACAGTCAAGTAGCTTACATCACTTAACAGGCCTAGGCCCTAGCAGGCCTAGTAGGTTAGGTACATGTAGGCCTACATGTTCTGTAATGTAACGTTTCTTTTTAACAGTACTGTTTCAAGAAAGTAATCTCCATCATGCTTGCATCCACACCACCAGCAGCACACTCGTAGGCCTAGGCCTTGTTGGCGAGGCCTAGTAGGCCTACACACAGATGACACACGTTCATGATGACTGTACACACACACAGGATCATGATGACTGTGTACATATGTTGTGATCACCATGATCACTGACATAATAATCAGCCTAGGTCATGCATGCACGCATAGCGCCCCTACATTACATACATGGCAGCTAAATAGGCCCCCAGGCTACCGCATGACCGATCCGGCCTACTTTTTTGTACCTTTCAACCAACTCCCGTTTCCTTCCAGAAACCTTTGCATTTCTCTGGCGCAATTCAGCCTTCAGCTGTTCCAGGGTCATTCCCCCGTAATTTAATTGCTTTGCTAACGTGCTGGACATAGTATTTATCTACAAATTAACATTTTATGGGTGAAAACAGAAGACACTTCGCGTTCGTTGCTCATGCATTGCATGCACATGATGCNGAACCCATGTTTAGTCAAACATGAACTTGTCAGTATTCCTATACAAGAATTTATCAAGTACTGCTTCAAGAAAGTAGTCCCCGTGGAAAACTTCAAGCTTCTTTATCATTTCTCTAATGAAATTTTCATTCCTTTCAATGCGTAAAACTACCATGTCTTTGAAAGTCCACACAATGAAATCGCACCACTTTCTGTCTGTGCAAGCAAGAGTTCCCATCACCTGATAATAGTAGACATGGCTCTCATTGAGTTTCAACTGTCCCTCATCATCTTGTAGAAGATATGGTACAGTCACAGGCCCAATATTTACTTGTCTAGCTGTGTAAGGGCATTTAACTTCTACAATGCCATCCTCACCCACCAGGCCGTCAGGGGAACAAGCCAAATATGGAATATCCTTGTGAACCATAATGCCACACTGATCAACAAATCTTGAATACTTTTCACAATATTCCGTAATTGCCCTTGATTCATACTTTCTACCATGCACAACAGGCATTACATTTAAGTCCTTTGTTTCAGTAAGTGACTTGGCAAGTTTGAACATGTCCTTCCTTTCAGTTGCTTTACATATCACTCCATAGTTTGACGCATGGAGCCGCTTGGTTCTCTCTGTTGCCCAAACTTTGTTGGTCCCTTGGCCACGAGTTTCAATTTCCAGTGATGTACGTTCTTTGTCAGAAATACAAGAAATTTTCATTCCCATCAGAAACTTATCCTCTGGTGTGTCACTTAAGTAATCATGATCATGACAAGCAGCTCTGATGTTACCAGGTGGAAACAACTGTCTGATTGGCAAATCAGTGGCAGGAGAATTTAACCACACAGATCTGAAATGGTCATTATATTCTGGCATTTGCCTGTAACGCTGTGGCCTTGGATCGAATGATGACAATGCAAGAAGTCCCTTTGAATCACGGAGTTTTAAATCATCCATTTTAACCGGCGAACCACTGTACTTTTTTGCCTGATGGAAAGTTTGGAGTTTTTGGGTACAAGTCTCTTTCGTGACTATGCCATGTTTGGCTTTAGTGAGGGCAAAGAGCACAAGTGCTATATGTTTACAATGTGCATCGGGTCCCATTCCTACTGCACATTCGCATTGTGTTTCCGCTATGACCCCATGTTCGTCAATTCTGATGTCTACAAAATAGCTCACATGCTTTTTCATCTCTGCACTGACACTACCAGAAATGAATACATTCCCACCAGACTCAGATAATCGCACTACTCTCAGAAACTTGGCCTCATACATCTCCTTGGGCTTCTTGCGAAGATTCTGATCGAATAAGCTGAGGTAGTTTTCAACCATATTCTCTGTGATTTCTGGAACCTGCAAAGATGATAAAATTTAAGAACTGATTGTATGAAGGTTCAAATTTCAGCTATAAAATACAAGCATTCCTAAAGAGCGTGTTGGATAAAAAATGATGCAATCTATGAATAGACTTTGCACACACTACTCTGTAATTCCAACTTGAATGACAACAAGTACTCGAATACTTTGGAAAGATACTCCAACTGTCATGACTGTGCATGGGCGATTCAGATTCACAGAAAAAAGCTGCATACCTTGGTATCTGTATTGATATCTTTGTATGTTGTTCTGTCTGGCAGTTGCATGGAGTAAGCTGTTGTTGCACTTGCATTATTATCTGTCTGGCCAAAGTTGAAATTCCGATCATATGCTTCAAGCCTGAAAATAACAAATTTTCATATATATAGGGCCTAAATGAAGACTCGATTATAGGCCTAATTAATAATATAATCTCCATGCTTGCATCCACACCACCACCAGCAGCACACTCGTTCACTACTACTAGGCTATAGGCCCTAGGCTAGGCCTAGTACACACGAGATGACACACGACACGTTCATATGACTGTAGCCTACCTACACACACGATCATGAAATGATGACTGTGTACATATGTAGGCCTATGTGATCACTGACATAGCCTAGGTCATGCACGCTCATGCATGACCAATACAATAGGCCTACCGATCCGCCGTCCGGCCTACTTTTTTTTACCTTTCAACCAACTCCCGTTTCCTTCCAGAAACCTTTGCATTTCTCTGGCGCAATTCAGCCTTCAGCTGTTCCAGGGTCATTCCCCCGTAATTTAATTGCTTTGCTAACGTGCTGGACATAGTATTTATCTACAAATTAACATTTTATGGGTGAAAACAGAAGACACTTCGCGTTCGTTGCTCATGCATTGCATGCACATGATGCACTCGCTGCGAAGTACATCCGGGTCACCATGGGTCGTCTGGACCGCTAACCAGGTGAGACATCTTACGGTTGAAAACGAAACTGAAAATTTGGAAAGTTCCTCATTGATTCGATTGCCTGTCTGTCTGAACTGACGTGCGTCAGGGTTTATATAGCCAACACAATGACGCAGCGTCACGACGCGCATCGTGACGTAACTTTTCATTGGCCCAACTCATCAGAGCGTCAGCGTCATATTGTCCATCGTCCAATCGTCGATTGTAGCCACGCCCCTCTCTTCTTGGAACGTCGACTGTCCTACTGTTAGCCACACCCCCGGGACACAGTGGCGCGAAAAGTAGCGTGTAAACAATTAGCCCAATTAGGCATTTTAGGGAAGTTCCGCTGGGGAACCCCGGCTAAGGAAAGCTCACAAATAAATATCATATCACGTTGTAACGGTCTAATAACAATACTATTATTCTATAATAGGGAATAGTAAATTTATCTCACCAATCCAAAAGATTATGACCCAAAGTCGGGAAACGCGCCAGTGAAACTGCAGCTACGAATCGGAGTCAATACTGAGTATTCAACATGGCGGACGCAATCACGTAGATCGCGATTTTCACTCAATAAAAGTATGATTTCTCACACGATATGACCGGACAAACACATGATAAGTAAGAAAAGGGATATAATCAACCTGGGGAAGGTTGACATGACCTGTCCTTGGCCTTACATAAGTATTTTATGAAATATTAGGTATCCTTCACGAGACGACTTATGGACGAACGTATACCAGACGTAAAACCTAAACGCGCCAATTACTAAGTTCCGCCATAACATTACATGCAGTGCATTATCCAGGGGCCGTAGTGTCTCCGCTTGGCGAGTTTGTGACCTTACAGATGACTTATGCTATAAGTCGTCAGAGCTCATTAAATTCCGGTGTCGTGATTGGCCATATGCTAATGTTCCATGTTAATCATGTTCGCCACAGCGCTGGTAGTACTTCGTAGCTGCCAGTGTCGACAAACAACGCGACTATAGCTGAATGAATGAATGGGTGGGCGGGAACCGA
>NMRB01000505.1:167849-182130 GCA_002633025.1 Notospermus geniculatus
GGGGGGGGGGCAGGTGGCAAATCCCCCCCTCCGAGCACAAAGGGACAAAAAACAAATTTTTGCTCCAAAAGGTCATTTCCCCTCTTCAAGCCAAGTTATTTTAGTCAGATGTGGGGAAAATGCATCTGAGAAGGTGTAGATTTTCAATTTTTTCGGGGGACGGCCCCAAGACCCCCCTCCGGCTTCGCCTCCAGACTCAATCAATTTTGCCCCTAGGCCATAAAAGCTGGCTAGGACCTGACAATGTTACAATATTCATTTGTTGCCAGGGACAGTTCTTCCTGGGGACATTTGTTCCTTTGTAACCATAATGATTTTGCCTGTGCCGGTCAGTGAAAACGCAGACCGAGGGCGGCGGCCGTATCGCTATTTACAAACACAGTAAGTAACGCACTGAGGAATTACTGAATCGACAGCTGCGTATGTCAAACTGAATGGGCTCTACTTCACTACCTTTCTCTACGTAAAAGCGACCACCGCCCAAACAAGAATGACATCATTGGACATGGAACATTAGCATATGGCCAATCACGACATGGGGATTTAATGAGCTCTGACGACTTATAGCATAAGTCACCTGTAAGGTCACAAACTCGCCAAGCGGAGACACTGCGCCACCTGGATAATGCACTACATGTAATATTATGGCGGAACTTAGTAATTGGCGAGTTTAGGTTTTACGTCTGGTATACGTTCGTCCATAAGTCGCCTCGTGAAGGATACCTATTAGAGCCTAAACACATCGCTGCCCTCGATCGCTGTAGAAACACACGTGTACTGTGCATGATGTACACGGACCTGACTCGTCACTTCGTCTACGTCTATTCTTCACAATGGAAAGATAACGTTTCGATCATTCCGGGTTGGCAGATATTTTTCTTTGAAAAGTGCAACACCAGTCACTCTAAGAGCCAAAGTAGTTTATAAATTCCAAAGTTCCTGTGATAGGAACCTGTCTTACATTGGTAAGACCAAACGTCACTTGGCTACTAGGGTGTCTGAACACTTTTCGGATAGGTCTGGACCATCCTGGACCATCTGAAGGATTGTCACACATGCAAAGTCAATACAAACATTGACAACTTCGCTGTATTGACTAACGCCCAGTCAGATTATGTGTTAAGAATTAAGGAGGCGTTACTGATTAAAGAACAAAGGCCAGCCCTCAACAAACAGCTGGCTCAACAAGGGTCTTTCTTCTTCTCGGGGATTTTCTAAATCCACCCCTACACAGTTACTAATTGTATTATTGCAGTTATGTAAATGCTCCAGTTTTTCTTCAATTTGTAATATTTCTCATTTCACCTGATGAGGGCTGGCAGGATGCTGCCGAAAACGTTTGTACCGTGTATATAGTGTAATATATAGATAGGAATATTACATTCTGGATTTGCTCCTTTCTTTGGTTTTATAAATGTACCTCGCTACCAAAAAATTATATGTTCAATAGTGCATCCTCGAACTGCTAGTGGAGAATACCGATCTAATTCATTCTGCCTCAGTCCATCATACAGCAACATGGTCCGTCCTTCGTCGAGGACCACTATTCCCATGAAATGAGTGGGCCGGTGAGGCTTGTGGTAATCGACTCGACGCGACGCGACCACTCGATGACCCGATGGTTGCTAGGTAGGCCAATTTAAAGATTTCTGTTGCAATAGTTTTTGGTTGAGTCCAGATTGACTGGACTAGTATCGATCATGACATGACGTCGACGTCACAGGGACGTCATAAAGAATTTTTAATGTGCTTATTTTGTTTTTTGATACCACATTCCTATCTGTTGGTAATACATTTATAGGGTCTAAAACCAATAGGGAAAAAGTTATAAGTACGTTGATGTTTGACAGGGCTGGCCATATTTGTTTTATGCAAATTTGCCCCCTTCGGGCGGTCAGAATTGAAGGGACTTTTTATGTGATGTCTGGAGGGGTATACCAAACTAAACCATATAAAGCAAAAAGAAATTCTGTTGGAGTTTGTTCTAGGTCAAATCATATTTTCCTGGACTGTTATACACATGATCCCTTCCCGTGAAAACCGATATCTCTTGATCAATTCATCACCAGTAAAAATATCAAGTGGATTACACCTGTCTCTGAAATACTCTTTCCCTCCGCATTGTAAGATGCAACTCTGCCAGTTCAAGAATTCGTCTAGCCAAAACATACAAATGAAGGAGATAGTTGCCAACTAGTGACTTAGAGGTACCCAAGATCACCTCTAAATTTAGCACACAACATAGCAGTCAACTAAGCTTAGCGATATTTTATGAATAACGATTAGTATCCAACTAGGGTTAGTTTGCAGCTAAGGCTCAAAATAGTTGCTAACTAGGCTTAGCAGGGTTTTATGAATATGGCCCCAGCTGGCTAGGCCCGATCTGACCCAAAAGGAACGTCTTGTCTTGGCCAGGGACCAGGCGTATTTTAAATGAGAGTTCTTTGTGCGGGAATAGGGTATCAGATCATTCTCATCTTAAATACATGTACAAGAAATCGAAAAACGTCCATATGGTTCAAGGCTGGCGATTTCTCATTCTCATGCTCGAGCTCGGTAAAAATAAGGTGAATTTTGTCATAAAGAAATAATGTCAGAATGATGTCATTTGTCCACTCAGGGTGTTGGATGAGTATGTTTCTTTGTTTCTGCCGCTTACAGAGTGAATATGAAGGTAGGTTACACCTTTAGGTCTGTGTCAGAATCTGGTAAGGTTCTACAGGGTGTTTCAAAAAAAGTTGTCATCTCTAAAATATCTCCTAGAACCCAAACCCATGAATATTTTTGGCTCAGATTTGGTATGTAGATAGGTCACAGGGCTTTCATTGATTTCTGATGTCAGGGTGTCATTGACTTCCACCGTTTTTTCCCAATTCATCAATGACTCCCATCCCTGGAGACCAATGCATCACCTGACGCCCTCATTTTGTGGTCAATGCGTATTGCCTTATTCACCATTATATGTTTTGATCTTTTTTTCCTTTTTTGACACGACGACTTGTCTGTGTTTGTATCGAAAACTTCAAATAAAACACTGGTTTTCTCTTGCTTGTTGGTACCTTACATAAACCAATGGGTCTTCTCGCGAGGGACAGGCCGGGGAACAATGTTCACGGATTTAAATAGAGTAAGCTGCCACGCCATACAGAACTGACAGAAAGCCACGTGCTATGATAAAAGTCACGAAAATGAATGGTGACGTCAGCGGTGTTGTCGCCTGGTGCTGAGTCATTGTGTGATCAGTGTATTGTGTGGCGAGATGAACGCGACCATCAACAGAAAGTCAGGCGGCTGTGCGCTATCATTTGGCTATAATACTAAGACGGAAACATCTTCCCGCCGCCGGGCTTTGGGCGTTTCAGGAATACGGCCAGGAGCGGGATGCTGATGCGTATTTCGACGATCATATAATAATTTTAGAGGGTATTTGACTTCTTTGAAATGCAAGGCAATGCGTATTTGACGAACACTGCTATTCTTTTCGTGCGTAAATTGAGATTTCAGTGCGTAAAATACGTCCATACGCACGCTATTGAAAGCCCTGGGTCAGGATGCATGGAGGTGCTGGAGAAATTTTGGCTCTGACCGCTTCATGCGTGGATGAACAAGAGGCCACGGATTGAGCAGGTGCAAAATGCAAAAAAGGAAAGATTTATCAGAAAGCAATGAAAGATTTATTTCATTTGTTGCGTAGGCTACAGAATTTGCCAGGATTACTGGAATCTACCTTCCACGTCGCCATTCAGAAGGGTTTACAGAGTTCCCTTCAGCCCAATCATTGAAATGTCCTCAGTGCACTTACATCATCATGGTTCTTTTATTGTTTGGAGGACACCTGCATTTCGGACCCTTTTACTTTTGGGGGTCACTGTTCCGTCATAACAAGACACCATCATACACACATTACATAAACATTATGAGTATGTCTACGCCTAGCTTACAAAATCTGAGCCAAAAATATTCATGGGTTTGGGTTCTAGGAGATATTTTAGAGATGACAACTTTTTTTTGAAACACCCTGTAGAGCTAGGCTTTCAAGTTGCGTTCATGCTGAAGTTTAAATAACGTATTAGTTTCAGATGGTCAGTAGTCATGTCAGTGCAACCTCCTTTGAACTGGAAAATGTGGCTTGAATTGTTGAAAAACTTTCATTTGTACTGCCCAGTTTGCATAATGAGATCGCAGGCACCGAATGGTTAAACACTCAGTAACAGGAAGGATGGTGGAATGGCAAGCCCAAACTCGCTAGCCAAGTGGTACGGCGTTCCGCGTTTTCGGTTTGCTCCACTTGTACCACTGGCTTCATACGCCCTCATCACTCTGCTCAAAATGAGCAGAATGAACAAAAACTGATCTACAGCTAGTTTTCCACCCTAATAAAATCATAATCGTGCTGTCAAGTTTAGAAGTGTACCAAAGCACCAAACTCACCATGATTTTTAAACATTTGTTCATTATTTTGTGTTGCACTTTTTTGCGGCGGATTACACGTATGACTGTGCTTCGGTTCGGTCGTTCCGGCAGAAACAATTTCCATTTTAGAAGCAACCAAATCGATGCACCAATCAGGTTGGTCGAACTTGATCACATGATTTTGTGAGGTAAACATACGCACGTGCTACCCGGAGGCAGCCATCTTAAATGACGTCATTCATACGCGAAAAGAAGTACGGGGCACTGACGTTTGAAGGCAGAGTCACTAAGGTGAAACCGTGTGACCTCTGCATAGGAGATTGTGGCAAGTCATATGAAGCTGAGTGTCAGGTATGATACCTATACATGGAACTATGCCATTGGGAGTATGGTACTCAGGAGGGTCACATCCCAGAAAGTGTTCTGTGTGGAATATGAATAAAATGTTATTTGAATGGATAAATTTCAATTTAATGGATACCCTCCTATTGCTAGTGGGCAGAACCTCGCGTTAGTGGGCTCAACCTTGGGTATGATGGTCAAACTGAAAAAGCTGCTGGCAGTGTGGTGAGTTGGAGCATGTTCTATGATTTAAATGATGCATGTGCGTACTTCATCTTCGGGGTTTACAACAGTAAAATGTGTGATAGTCTGATAGTGCTAATCTGTTTCATTGCTTGATGGCAGCAGGCTTTTTGATGTTAGAAAAGAAACAACCTTCTATTGCAGCAGGTACGCGGAAAAAAATCCTTCTATTGCAGCAGGTACGCGGAACCTGCCCCCCCCCCGGAAAAAATCGCCCATGTAAAAATCCACCCAGAAAAAAAATCCCCTTTTGGGTACAGTAGGAAAAAATTCCCCTTTTGGTAAAGCATAGGAAAAAATCACCTCTTCATAGGATGTCAAAATGTATACTGTTCTTGATATCAAACTGATTCGAAGTCTCTTAATACTGGTATTTGAATGATAGGGTTTGATCCACATTATTTACACCTGTGACGTCGCCCGTCAAAGTTTTGGCATCTACCAACTGTGTTAACTGGTATCTTCACATACTCACAATTTTACAACTTGTTCATTTTGTTTGGTATTTGGACGCTTTCATTTGTTGGTGTGACATAGCTAGTTACATGAACTGTACATGTACAGTGATGTTTCCTATTCTGCTGAGATGTCAATGGTCATTATGGGCACGATTGCCATTTTATACACAAAAATATATTGCCTAAATGCTGACATACCAAATTTAGGATTTGTGGCAAATTATCATGAAAATATTTGAATTTCAAAATGGCTGGGGATATATACCCGACGGTCGGTCCCGCAGGTAATGAATTTCGTCTTGCAGAATCTACGGTCGTTTCCGCAAGTAAATATGCTGTCTTGCAGACCCGACCGTCGTTTCCCCAGTACAGAGCTTTTCTTGCGGCCCCGACGGTCGTATCTGCAAGCCTGATTTAATATCTTCGAGCCCCGACCCGTCGTGGCTGCAAGCCCAAATTATAACAGCTACGAGACCCGACCGTCGTTTCCCCAGAACAGAGCATTTCTTGCGTCCCCGACGGTCGTATATGCGTGCAGAATGATTTTTTTCTTCGTACAGTGACCGTGATGTAAAATTTTCTGCACCGTAACTTCAAGAGTGCGCACTGCAAAGGCCTAAAATGATATAATAATCGGAATGGTCAGTTTAATTTTTTTCTTGACGGGGTCCATTGTCCCCATATTCTCCTTTTACAGTTAATGTTGACAGCTGCTGTCTGATGAAAAATATTTTTCAGAGGTCTAGGGGCCTAAATTTTTTCATCATTTCGGCTCAAGAATGCAAGGTTTTGTTCACCATTTTCACTCTGACAGTCACGCGGGGTCGATATTGATAACAAATTGACAAGAAAAAATAAAACTACAAAAAAATTGATAGAAAAAAGCAGCTGTCGTGACGGGATTCGAACCCGTGGTCTTCACTTTGATAGCCACGCACGCCCACCACTAGGCTGCTGGGACCTATGCGTTCATTTGGGGGAATCATTAGAGTTTGCTGACTGAGAACTTCCGTCGCGTAGGCCTAAATCTCGTCGGCTCCCCAAGAATTTTCATGAATTGGAGACACGACTGATTGAGATTTCAGTCGGTTCCACAAGGAAATTCCATGAATTGGAGACCCGACTGGTTGAAGTTTCAGTCGGGTCCGCAAGAAAATTTTATGAACTGGGGAACCGACGGTTGGGTATATATCCACTGCGTTTCCAAATATCAAGAAAAAACACAATTTTTAGAATCCCCAATTTTCATTTCAAAATTAGCTTGATATTATTCCCTGGTGATTTCTAAGAAATTATGTGAAAAAAGTGTCGAGAAATCTCTTCGTTTTTAAGAAATATCAAAATATCATCAAAAAACTAGAGCAATGTCGATGGGGAGCCCATCGCATATTTCCGCGCTTTCGAAAGGAAGTAATGGTGACATGGTTATTTTTCCTGTGTCTTTCATATATTGACCCCTGGTGGGAAGAGGCCGAGTTTGATCGAAATACATTGGGTGTTGGGCACATTAGCAGTCGAGTACGGTACCTAAACATTCCAAAGTTTCAGGTTCAACTTTCTCTGGTTAATTTATGCAATATTTGTATCAGAACACCGTCTTTGTAAAGTTGACTCCTGTCCTGACTATGAAAAGGAGGTCAAGGTCAAAACTCATGTGATAGGTTATCAAGTACCGGTAGATACACTTTACAGATACACCACCACTCACAATTTTGTCACTTCATCATACATAGTTTACGAATAATGCCCATAGACGTGTTTTTCGCATGTTTCTTGTGGTTTAAGGAATGTTCGTCCCCTTCTGACCTTGAAAGTAGGTCATCGTCAAAACCTGTACGATATATTATGAAGCTGTCACAGATAAACCTTCACACAAAATTTCGTCACATTATCACAATTACTTTAGGAGTAATGACCATAAATGTGTTTTTCACATATCGCCCTTGTTGGAAAGACAGGGAGTTGGATCGAAATTTGAAGAGTGTTGTGCACAAGAGTGGATGAGTACATAATATATACCAAAGTTTCAAGCTCGTCCGTTGAACGGTCCAGGAGGAGATATCACTTTCGGACGGACGGACACTGCCGGACAGCCGGCGGAGGGTAAAACAATATCTCCCCAACTTTTTTCAAAAAGCGGGGAGATAAACATGCTATATTCTGGGGCATTTTACGACTTTTGTTAAATTCTCCGTCTATTGAAGTAAAAATGATGGGATAATGAGCATGAACTATGGTATCATGATGTGTGACTGTTGACGAGGGGAAAATATGCGAAATATCGAATTCTGCAAAATATCAAGATCATAAAAATCGATGATATTCTGATTCTGGAAAATGAGAAACAATTTTTAAGAAGTTTCTTCACAGGAATTCATAGCATGGACTGGGGAATGATATCACACTGATTTTAAGACTTTTTTTCCTGATATATTGTAATCATGATATTTTAGTGATATTTTGTCAGAAGCCCTCAATTTCGAATGTGATCTTTTTAACAACATTATAGGGAATAACATAACACGTGTTGAGGTTGAAACCTTCGATATTGGCTGAGATATTAGCAGTGTTTTTACTTTTTAACAAGATTGTGCTACTTTCACGCCAAACTTTGCACAGTGTGTGGCCAGGCGGCCACGTGCGGGGGACACAACAGATAGGATAAAAAAACTGTCTTCAGTTTTTATTTTAGGTCTTGGGAAGTACGTTGAAGTAAGGTGAAGTGCGAAGTAATTATTTCCTGTGGGATTTTTCCTACTTTACCAAACAGGGGATTTTTTCCTACTCGAACAAAAGGAGATTCTTTCCCGGGGCTTTTTCCTACTTTGCCAAAAAGTTGATTTTTTTCCGGGTGGATTTTTTCCTGGGGGATTTTTTCTGGGTGAATATTTTCCTGGGGGATTTTCCCCTACATTCATTGCGGCAGGGCATGAGGTCGACATGAAAGACTCCCTTTTCTGGGCGTTGCTCCAGTGTTTGCCGATTCCTTTGCAGGTCCGACATCTGTGTCATTATAGAGTTTTTGCAAAGCTCCCGAAACGCCAACGCAAACGTCTGTTCTTTTGCTCTCTGCGTGGCACCGAACAATGGGCTTGGCGTTCGCGTTCGCGTTTCGGGGGCTTTGCGAAAACTCCCTATTGTTTTAGGCCGGCTAGGGCTGTTGATCTTTTTTTCTGTGAAGCTATTTGTGTATGCTACCTGTAAGACTATCACCATAAATATATCACACCCCTAAATGAACCACTAAAATCGCTAGTAAGTTCACATTCGAAAATTCCATCGTGCATATCTCTGTTAATTCTGGGCCGATTTTCATTTTCTGTAGGCTACACCAAAATGTAGCCTAGAATCTCACCTTTAAGTTGCTTTTTATTGCAATAAAATTGACCCAGTAGTTGTGATGCAATTCAACGCGTAACGAAGGGAAACCATATTGAAATGCACCAACACACGCCGAGACCGCTGCGATGAGTACCACTTTTTGAAGACATACGGCGCTCAAGATTGCCGTGCTATTTTTAGTAACAATACACGTGTTGATTCAACCTCGTTCATATGTTTGCTGTTGGTTTGTTAAATTTGTATCCGAGGTTCAATTTCTCCTGGCAACGCAATGCGCTGGCCAGATGGTCGGACTGTACACTCGTCCGGGCTACTTATGATCGCGTGATTCGATGAAGATGTGAAGATAGGCCTGCGTGTATGGCAAGCAGATTGTCCAGTAAGTCCAGAAACTAAGTTTTTGCTTCCAAAAACTTAGTTTTTGAGCTAAAAACTACGTTTTTGTCCCAGAAACTAAGTTTTTGGACAGTAACTGGCCTTTTGGATCCAAAAACCAAGTTTCTGAAAAATCCTTTACTTTGAAGCTAAAAACCAAGTTTCTGGGCCAAAAACATTGTTTTTGCTCAGAAACTAAGTTTTTGTCACCAAAGACGCAGTTACGAGCAAAATCAAGATTTTGTCCAGAAACTAAGTTTCTGCAGGCACAGACACAGTTAATGTGCAAACCGTGTAAATACACAGTTAACAAGCCTGGTGGCGACTGGGGTTCGCTATGTCGAATAAGCATGGTTGGGGAGAAGTGAGGAATTAAGGATGTGGAGGAAGTTATGACTGTAATGATGACTGGATATGTCTAATACATGTTTTACATGCATTTCCATGCGAAATAAACGCAAGATCATTAAAATACACGATGAAAAAACCAAAAGGTAAAAGAAGAAACAAAAAAATAATGAGTCAAGGCAAAGAAAATTTACACGACCGCGTATCGAACCCGAGACTTTCTGCTCCATGGGCAGGCTGCTTTGCCACTCGGCCATGGCGACTATGCACTCTGCGCGGCGCTGATATGCATGCATATATTGTTTGGATATGTCAGGCGGCGCAGGAAATTTCCTGTGTTGAAATTTCGGCAAAAGATGCACAATCGTTAACCTCTCCAACGTCAGTGTAGATAAATGTATCAAAATAAATGTATCAAAATAAGAAACATTTTTTGTATCAAAGACTGACGAAAACAGTGCGATTGTATATAAAGTACCGGTGCATTACGAACTACATCGCGCATGCATATTAGGCCTAATATGTGAAGAAATAGTCCCTCCGCGGTGTATTGATTGACGATCAGGTCACGGAATTCCAATAGCTATTGACAACATTGTCCATGTATGTATTTACATTTTTTAGTACAGTTTACAAACGTTTTAAACACCATTTTATCTACCGCCCATACTCCCGTCTGGCCTCCCTATTAAAATGTCTAAAAATAGATTTAGAAATCGCCGGAATTTGTACCTTTCCTCACGTTTGTTCATACTGCCCAACCAATCAGGTCGACAGCTAATGGTAGACTATCACCAGACGCAATATGACGTTCAAACACCGCAAAAGAAGGCCGTAAACGTGAAGTAAAGCTTGATTACGTCATACAAATGCCTTGGAAAAGTGGTGTGAAAATAGGGGTCCATATGGCCGCAGCTAGCGCTCCAAGCGGCTCCATAGCGAACCAAAAATGGGTATATACATAGTTATGAGAAACCTCTCCTTTGTCGTCAGAAACTTTGGGTCGTATTTTGGAGCGTTCCTTAACGTTAAGGTCGACCTTAAGTCTGTTGTAAAATCATCGAAAACAATAAATTTAAAGTTGAGCTTAATATTAAGGAAAGTTCTAAAGTACGGGCATATGTTTTTATCAATAAACATGGGCCGTATTTAAGAACGTCCCTTAACATTAAGGTCCACCTTAAATCTATTGTTCTCGATGGTTTTACAATAGACCTGAGGTCGACCTGAACGTTAAGGAACGTTCTAAAATACGACCCAACATGTCTTTAGAAACTAGGGTCGTATTTTCGAACGTTCCTTAACGTTAAGGTCGACCTTAAGTCTATTGTAAAACCATCGAGAACAATAGATTTAAGGTGGACCTTAATGTTAAGGAATGTTCTAAAATACAGCCCAAAGTTTCTATGATAAAAACTATGGGTCGTATTTTAGAACGTTCCTTAACTTTAAGGTCGACCTTCAGTCTATTGTAAAACCATCGAGAACAATAGATTTAAGGTGGACCTTAATGTTAAGGAACGTTCTAAAATACGGCCCTAAGTTTCTATCGTAACAACTCTGTTTTCAAGACTAAAAACCTAAGTTTCTACACATATTGGACAAACGGCTTGCCAGAAACTGTGTATAAATTTACTAAGTAAATTTACTAAGTTTCTATCATCAAAACTGTGTCTTTGTCGAATAAAGGACACATTTCAATTCCAATGAAATGGCCAGGGCCATTGTGCTCACCTCTGTGATAAGTCTCCGTGGTTAAGTGTGAAACTGTGACTCTCATGGTGAATGTTGAAGGATTTACGTCATACAAATGCCTTGGAAAAGTGGTGTGAAAATAGGGGTCCATATGGCCGCAGCTAGCGCTCGAAGCGGCTCCATAGCGAACCAATATTGGTTCACGTAGTGATTATTTTCATACCGGTTTTGCCTGATTCACTCTTCGATAGCGCGGTTATTCACATTATCATAACCAGGGCGTCACACTCACGCAGTTAACTTTCATTGTGAGGCTGAAGATTGGAAGCCAATAAAATCGGATAACCTTCGATTGAGATGAGCTTTTAGTGAATAACCTTAATAAGTTAAAAGTAGACAAGCCTTTCGGCGACATGGTTCACTAGAGGTTGAGACGGACAGGGGCGATTTTTTCATGAAGCGGTGAAACCGTCAGTCGATGCAGTAACTAAAAGAAGGCGAAAAAGTACTTTCTTGCCTCAATATGCTAAGGCCCAACTTATACATGTAAACCTCCGCGCAAATATAGAACCCACTTTGCACTCCTTCTCCATTGTCACAAAAACAGGGAAAATACCCAATAACAATATTTTGGTTCACTAGCTAGAGTGACCATTATTTTCATCCTTGATTTTCCTTCACGGTTTATGTTCGCGGATTTTCTCAGCCATGGTACAACCTGAGCTGAAACTTGGAGGGAATGATTTTTGTATTACAAACCAGTGTCTGGGTGGTTTTTGGCAAATGTTGTGGCCTGATTTTTCAGATGTTAGAAATTTGAGACCTTGCAAAAGGCTATTTTGGGGTTTTTCACTCTAACTTGTGAAGGAGAAATTTCATTCCCTTGGTACGTAAATATATATACAATTGATAACAAAGGTTCTTTTCGTTGATCACGCCGAAATAACAAGTATTTGTCATCATTTGGGAGAAAAAGTTTGTATATCTACGAGGCTATGGTAGCTGCTGTGGCAGAGGTATTACGATAGATGCCTGCGTGGATGGAGATTGTGCCTCTCACACTCCATAATACATTGTGCAGCCAGGAGGAGATTATCTAGATAATCTTCTCCTCCTGGTACAGCTTTAAATAGCAACACTTCATAATGGGTAACTCGCAGTTGATTTTAACCTCCCATATTGCTAACAGATGGCAGCACAGTCTTAGCGGACCAAATGTACAGGAAATCTATTATGATCGCTGCTCGATCGATAATGACTGGGTCCGCTAGATGCATTGAATTGGGCCCTAGTGACACCTAGTGGTCAACTCGCTGACAGCTCCTATTCTATTTTGATGAGTTTTATGAAGAAAATCAACAAGATTTATTTTTAATTGAAAATGCATTGTACATGACCTTTTTGTACTGGTGCTGCCATCTGGATTTTTAGTCGACGTGCAGGTTCCTATTGCGATATTTTTTCGATAATTTCACTACGTGAACCTTAACGCCACCAGGCTTGTTAATTCTATTTCAAAGATATAACAATTGCTCAGAACACATTATTTTGGAACACCCTGCTGATTTTGTCAAAATCTCCATGTTACTTACGTTTACCATACATGTACGTTCTGAAGTGCATCTTGTCACTCCATGGCCCATCACCGATACTTGTGAATGCTTTCACTTGGAAAACGTAGTCGGTATTCTTCTCCAGTTGTTCCATGATGATGAAGGCCTCGGTCGTGTTGACATAATACGTGGGGCCTAAAAAAAGGTGTGGTTCCGGTAACCCGACCGACCCTAATTTTTGCCCCCCCCCCCAAATTCCCTACTCAACTTTTTTATTGACCATTTTCGACCATAAACAAAGCCCAAGTGCTCTCTGCGCTATAGATAACCTACTGACGAACTCTTCCGACGATGTCCGAGAAGAACTGAAGGTGTTGATCTTGCCAACCTTGGTGGTAGCATTCAGTTTGATATATATGGCCTCCACCAGAAACTTAATATTTACACCTACATGCAATATAAAATGCTAAGTCCAGGAGTAAAAAAGCAGAGCGAAATAAAAAAAATCCCTCCCTCCCGACCCTTCCTGAAGGAGACCTCGTTACCGGAACCACACCTTTTTTTTTTTTAGGCCTGGTGATTGGATCACAAACTTTGCAGAAGGACACCTGGTACTGGACTATGTCACCATTTCGCATTTTCTTTGCTGGGAGGTCCCACTGGAGTCTGATAGCGTTTATACTAATGGCGAAGATCCTGATGTTTTGAGGAGGGCCTCCAGGAAGTCCATCTGGTGTTTTCAAACTTGCCACAGCCTCCTGTCCATACCCCACACCATTCTTAGTAGCAACACGGAACTCATATGTTATGCCACGGTCAAGGAATGACGTGGTGTATGAAAATCTATACGCTAGAAACTTCTCTACAGGACGTTCGTCTTTCTTTCCAAATCTCAGGCGGAATCCATCGACTGCACCATGTGTCAACAAAGGCCGTTCCCATGTGGCACGGATAATAGGTGCATCGTCAGCTACCAGTGTCAGGCGGAGATTTTGAGGTGGATCAGAAACTAGAAACAAATGAAAGTACAAGAAATCAAGTCATATTCCTTTGGCAAATCTGCTCCCCTTCTCTGGCCATCTCGAATTCTTGGACATACATCTACCATAGTCACCACTGACTCAAAGCCAATGGAGTCACTAGCCTCGCTTATGTCGCCCTACCCTATACGCTGTGATAGAAATAGCGTCAACAAGTTGCAACTGATAACCTATGTCGCCACCGAGTAGAAAAATACCGATCGGTCACAACTACCTGGAACTAGTTTATCGCCGTCTTTTGAGTGCTTATGTCGACAAAGATTTCCTTTGATTTCAAGTGACGTGGTGATTAGGTCACGTGGTCACGTTAGGCCACGTGGAATGTAAAGCGAATTTCATTGGCTGTCTTCAGGATACAGTTGTCAACTAGTCGCTGAAGTTGAACATGTGCGACTTTCAGGATCTGGATATTTTTAGTTTGCAACTAGTTGGCAACTAGTTACTCTCTGACGCCCGAGAGCTTATGTCACCT
>NMRB01000505.1:205093-230836 GCA_002633025.1 Notospermus geniculatus
AGGAGGATGGGAACCCCAAGAACCTGACTGCTGTGCCACAGAGTCATACCCGTCCTTGCCCTTTCTTCATTCAATTTCCATTTTCTGATGTAGGGACCATCAAATTTGCTGTCAAGCAAATTTCACAGTTCTAGTTAAAGCCTAGTTTATACTTCGACGGCGACCATCGGCGTCCGACGCGCGAACAAAATCTGGACGCCGACTTTGCGGAGTTGAATCATATTCCAGCGTTCTTCAGCGACGGCGACGCTTTATGAAATAACTCAAATAATTACAGTCTCGCGATTGGACGCCGAACAAATCGCGCGACGGGGACGGCGTCGAACGCAAGATCGCACGATCGGTCGACGCCCAATCAAATCTGGAGGCCGACATAGTCGTGTTGATTCATACTCCAGCGAACCACAGCAACTGTCATCGGCGTCAGGTCGCGCGTCTCCTTGGCGTGCAATTTTCATGACTTCAACTAATTTGAACTCTCTGCGTCAGATCGCGGCGATCTACCAATGAATGAAGAGTGTTGTGGTCATGGGAACAAATTAAAGGCTCATGTTTATGCATCCAAAGGCGCTAAATTCAAATGCCACGGCGGTATTCCGGAGTTGAAAATAGCCTGCGCCGATGACTCATATAACGGTGCGAGAAATACTTTACTTTCGTCTGTCTAAGGTCCCTTCATTAAACACCAATTCATTATGTATGCACTGGCCAAAGTAAAGGCCTTTCAATATGACTGGCTGACACCATGGCCATTGGTCATTTTTGTTGAATAGAATAGACTTACATTGTATCCTTTGTATAATACATTCCAGGAGGCTAGACCTCTCTACTGGCATGAATATGTGGAAGGGACCTTAGACAGACGAAAGTAAAGTATATTATCGCGAGAGCATTCACAATCCCGCGATAGGATACCGACAAAATCGCTCGACGGGGTCGGCGGCGAAGGCAAGATCGCGGGGCGGTCGCCGAGATGGTCGTGCGACAAAGTATGGACATAACACGACATCGTTTAGCGATGACTCACCAACTGTTCGAGTAGGCTTTAGCAGTGGAGGTAACCTCCCTAAACGTTGTCCTGCGCCAGCCGAGCTGTTGCGGAAACTCTCTAATGGGGAACCCACGTAACGTTTATCCGGGCAGGGTGGCGCTACCGCCGATCCGACCGGAAAATTATTTTCATTGCAAAGAAACTAAGATTTTTGATTCTAAACCAGATTTCTTGACGAGAAAAAGCTTCTTCCAGCAACTAAGTTGTCTTGAGAATGAACTAGGTTCCTTGGGGAATAAACCAAGACGTTTACAATATTAGCAAAAAAAGCTGGCTTAGGGCCTAAATTGAATTACTGGACAAACGGACGAGCTCAGAACCATTGGACTTCTCTCCCCAGTTCAAAAGGGAATTCATGACAGAATATTTGAGGGAAAGGCACCGCCATGACGGAGAACCAGAAGAAGTCGACGATAAGGAACTGTCGTTGTATATTGACATGTATGAGTCGGCCTGTATTGTAAGTGCATTTTTCGCATCAAACTCAAATTTTATTGACTTGGGGACCGTTACAACTACAGGTAAGTACACCGTACTGATCCTTCGCCGTCCTAGCGTCCACTGTAGAGTTGCCGTGCATGTGAAGATGGCAGGGGGACCACGACTGGGACAATGGCTGATATTCATAAAAGGTAACAAAGGTTTATCTGCGAACGATGAACTTACTGAGGGATACACTTCATGCGTTGCCACCAGATGTCTCTCACTGCCTGAATTTTGGCTTTACGTAATAGGCACGAGCTTCAACACTTTTTTCGGTGAAGAGGTACATGAACCTGTCAACTTGATGCTTTGAATTCCATTTCTGAGGATAACTGAGCTATTTTCAGCACAATTAGTGTTCCACGTGCAAATGTACGTTAGCCTATTCAAATGTACACAGTGACCCTGTGCTCACATCGTTCGTGGGGTTCTCAATAATTCAGTCGGAATTCAGCAAAATTTGCTGTGAACGTGCAGAAGGGTCTTGCCTGTTGCCTATCATATGGAAGAGTCAGAATGCAAATCTGTTGAGGTTTAAAGGGATACTGTCCACATTTATAAAATGCTAAATTTGTAAGTTGAACCTTTACAGTACCTTGCACAATTGACCTCCCTTCCGCGCCGCGCACCATCCGCGTACTACATGCAGCGTCATGCACGTACCGTCCTCGTACCTTCCTGTGAAGACGTAACGTCATTCACCCGACGTCACGCAACAGAGACGCGTGACGTACCCATACCATACGCGATGAACTGAAGTCTACCTTCCTCGACACGTACGGGGAAGGTACGCGGATTTAGGGAGGTCAAATGTGCCAGGTACTGTATGGTTGATTCCTTTATGATAAAACCTACAGTGGGCTTTGTGGTATAAACTGTGTAAAGATATGGCTGGATAGGTCCAGAGGAGCCTGATAGGCTAGTGGTTATCACGTCTGCTTGGCAAGCGGCAGGTCCTGGGTTCGAATCCAGCCCGGGCCATATGGGATTTCATTCCCGGCTCGTCACGTCCGTCGCATGGGACAGTAAGCCGTGGTGCCTTGTACCTTGTGTCTTTGCAAGGGCAAGTAAAATAAAGTCTGGCAACATCTATCTTCGACCAAATGGAATGCGGAAGTCATGTTATGTGACAGAGCTTTGCGGTTTATAATCATGCCTGTCGATCACTTGTGGTCGTTCCCCGATTGTCCGCGTTGTCCATCGGTCATGCAATAGCCGCGTGTGATTAAAGGTCCGTGGAAAATCCAACGATCAATTTCCTAGCTTCCGCATTCCATTAGGTCAAAGATAGATGTTGCCAGACTTTACCCCATCCAAGTGAGGAACATGAGTAGCTTGTGATGGCCTCCTCCGTACTTACCAGGGCCAATAATGCTATAGCGTCGGCCCTGACGGAAAAACGAAATAAAATACAATACAATACAATAGGTCCAGTATTTGTAGATGGCAGCGCATGTTTCCTATACCCGACATCAGTTTAGAGGAGCGGTTCTTTCCTTTCACAAGGGTGGTACCTGCATCGTCATTTTTCAAACACTATAAAATATTGCTTTCATTCGTCGGAAATGTAAGCACATGTACCGTACCGGTGTAATGTGAGTGTGATGTTCGCCAACAAAACGTTTACGGATTAAGCGGCACCATTGAATAGGACTCTAGAGAGACCAAGACCCTTAATCCTGTGACAAACAATGCAGGGGGACATCAGGAAGACGGGGGCATTTTTGGCATTAGATTCTATCACACCTGTGTAACATCTATCAGTGTTTCTGTGTCTGAATGCCCCCCCCCCCCTTCCTCTTTGTACTGCCCTATTTAACAACAGTCACGGTCTCTCAAGCTGTCCATTGTCACGACTTTCCCGATGCAAAGGAAACACTGAAAAACGGCAACATTGGCAAATGTTACAACGGTAACCTAATATTTCGTGACTCAAAATACTCCTCTTTATGCTTGTGTCGCAGGTTCTTGATCAGTTCGTTCGTCACTTCGCCTTTGCTAACGCCATTGAATCATTTCAGGGTTTTAACTACTTTTGGCACGTGTTTGCGCCAATGCTGGCTGTCACACCTTCCAAGCCTGGCGTTGATAATTCGATCTTTCTTCAGTAAGTTGCCAATATACTTGTAATAGTCTTGCCTGAGGCAAGAATAGCCTAAGTTCCGCTAAATTCGCCGCACTCCAAATGGCGCCCCTTTAGTTAGAAAAATTCATCAATTGAGGGGTGCCTTGTAGAACCTTGGAACGACCGCAGTGGAAACGCGCTGCATGCAGTAGACCGCCTTGTCCTTATAGTGTTGAGCGGGTGATCCACTGGTTGCGATTTTGGTCGGCGGCGGGGGCTTGCCTTGAGGTTGCGGCAATCGCCGCCGGCTGACCGCAGGCAAAGGAGCAGCCACTCTCACACGTGCGACAGTTGGCCTGCGTTTAATTGCGATGGACAATTGCAGGTGTACTGTCGCAAATTAACGCAAACTATCGCAGACCTTGCGATAATATTGCAGGCAATCGCGTATAATCGTGAAATTTTGGAAATGTTCAAAAAATTTAACCTTGTCGCAACTTATCGCAAAGCAACCGCAGATTGTCGCAAAATATGAATGTGAAGTTGCGATCACCGAAACCCAATCGCAAGTAGACCACAACGAAATCGCGAGAGTGGATTCCCCGCTTCAATATGCCTATAGTTGAATACTCGTCTTATTTTGATTTCAGTCTTGGTGTGGGGAGACTTCATGTTTACTATAAGAAGAAAGATCATATGCTGTCCTTGATGGAAAAAATAAAAATGGCAGCGAAGGAAAAATCAAAATAATGTCCATAGACCTCGTGCACGCACCCACGTGATGTTTTCGTGTGAGGATTTTGGTTCCAGAAGCCGCCGCTAGGGCTAGAAGGCTTCGGTTCTGGCTGCCATTTTATTGCTGACGTCATTGTAGGAGTCCAGTTTCCCGCAAAATTTCATTCTCCCCGATCTAAAAAACAGCGGTGATTTTGAGCTTTTGTTACAGATCTGCAACACATACAAACAATCATCAAGAAACTTTCTCGGTGTTGCCATTCCGCGCGATTCGGCATGTTCGATTACATTTTAGCGCCCACGTGGCTGCGGGTACCCCATTCAAAAAATATCCCGTGATGTCAACAAAATGGTTTAGAAATACATATCTGCGACAACTTTTATGCCGCAAAGATGGCAGCCAACCGAAGCCTTCCAGCCCTACCGGAGGCTTCGGGAACCAAAATGAAGAAACACCAGGGCTGAAGCAGAGCATTATTAGCCCTGGTTAAGCATCAAAAATTAAATAGAACATTTCCAAGATGGCATTACAAACATAAGGATAATGTAAAAAGAAGTGACCGCTAAATGTAATAACATAAATAAAGAGGATGACAAGTAAAGTCCGGCAACATCAACTACGACCCAATGGAATGCGGAACTTAGGAAATTGATACATGTAGTTGGAATTTCTACGGACCTTTCATCACACGTGGCTCTTACAACGTGAACAATCGGGGAACGACCACAAATGGTCGCCAGACATGATTAAAAACCGGAAATCTCTGCCACATTACATGACTTCCGGATTCCATTGGGTCGAAGTTAGATGTTGCCGGACTTTAAAACTGAATGTGAACAGAATTAAGAAATGTACAGTTGGCTGTTGAGTGCCAAAATTAACTTGTTCGTGGCGGTGTCAAAGTGCTGTGATCCATAATGCCCCCGTCACATATCCACCGGGCCCCGTACGATTTTCCCCACCCAGCCGCATGCCGTGGATTTTAGAGACAGTACGGGTCCATTACGATTTTCATTTTCATTTTCATTTCTACGGTTTTCATTCCACAGGGCTCAGGGGCAATCTGTCTGTTTTTACTCGCCGTACGGGGCCCAGGAGTGGATATTTGACGGGGGGTTAAAGCAGAGTATTAACTTGATATGATCTATTATTTTGTAAAAAAAAAAGAGTCAAGATTGATACCAGGCAGTGCTGCCAACCCATAAGAGGACGTGACGTTCCGGGTTAAGTAGGGACAATCTCATAAAACATGTGAAGTAGTTTGAGAGCGGTAGCCACAATAACATTTAGGGTCAGGAACTGAGGTAAATCAATATCAGTTTATCAATATTCTTATGTGTTTGCTTTCGTAAGTCAGCGTTGTTTCTGTGTTAAGTTTTTGCGAATTACATGCGTACAGCATATAATTGTTATCTCGTCAGGTCGAACTGGTGGTGGCCAGCACAAAACATATCCACTTATCACGCGTTAGAATTTCGTCACGGATTCAGCAACGCTATGCGGTTACAATCCCCGGGATACAAGGGAGTGATAGAATAACAAACAAATGGGATGAATACTGATCCAGTAACTTCATTTGCGACGAACAATATAATCTCGGTTCGATATTATGCTATCTCAAGTGCGAGATACGTTGCGTATCGGAAGGCTTAACACACCATTTGTCTCAGGTAGAATCACAGATAGGCCTATATCACGTTTAGTCATTAGACAGATGCTTATAGGGCCAGTAATGCCTTGGCTTTGGCCTTTTAGCTCATACTTGTATTCTGTTCTTTGAATAAAGTTATATTTCAAACAAACAGACATGCTTTGTCGATTTGAAATAACATTATCCCAAATACAAGATACTTGTGTTTCAAAGCGCTTTAACACCCCACTTATCTCAAGTGGAGACGAATGTTGTTTCTCTGGACTGTGCAGTCTTCTGACCAGAAACAAGAAGACAACAGGACGTAGCCCTAAGTCCGTATTGGTGATAAAGATTACGGTTGCAAGTGTCCGAACGCAAGGCGCTGACAGACTACACTAGTGTTAGGGCACAGGCGGCGCGAGCTTTGTCACAAATTAGCATCCTGAGAATATCAGGCGTTCTTACTGCTCGCTCCCTTTGTCACCGCAGACAAATCCCTGAGAGAATTCGCCTGATTTGCTGGGGTAGTTGGCGCCTGAGAAAATGTGCCCAATCAGCGAACGCCATTTCTGAGTCACCTTAAGATGACAGGGATTACACGTAGATTGTATCGTAGTGTCACGCACAACACAGTGCTGAGGTACCTCAGCTTCCCCACCTCAACCTAACTAGAGATCAGTTACACGTATACATGTATAACACCCTTGTAATATTCACAGCCAAGCAACTGACATGGTTATGCCGACGATAAACCTATCCCACACCGCTGGATTCAACCTAAGTTGAGTTCAGCCTATCCTACATTCATCATGTTCATCGCAACAGAATGTACATGTATATCATTCTCAGGCCACACGTCGCAAAACAGTACAGATACGCCGCTGGAGTTATTTCATGTTGACCTGCTGGGTCAGCTTTGTTCAAACCTGCGTAGTTCATGTGTATCAATCACCGGCATATACTTGGAATGAGATGGTGGGGATGAACATTTGTTGGAATGGCTTTGATACTCCACGGATTCAGGGGTGTGCGGTGACGAAGGGAGCGAGCACTAAGAACCCAGATGTTCTCAGGATGCACATTAGAGTAAAAATGATGTTAGGGGTAATTAGAACGAAAGGCGAGCAAGCGCAGGTGTGACAGGAATCAACGTCCTAGGAATGCAGATCTGCCAAACAATAGCCCGCTATTGTGAGGTTATATTCGAACCGTCATGGTCTCCCTAGCCATACATTTTAATCCCTCGCTGAACAATGAAAGCGGACTTGGATTCCTTTCACACCTGGGGCCGTATGCATAAAACATCTTAAGTGTAAAATTTTCCTTATCTTTTGTTTGGAACAATAGTTTAAGGGAAATTTTACACTTAAGATGTTTTATGCATACGGCCCCAGGACCAGATTTCCACCACAAACACCCCGCATTCAACGGGCGAGTACTTCAGTCCAATCAGGCCTAATTAATCGGATCGAACGAACTCACCGAGCATGCTATGTGTCGGCATCTACCGTCAGAACGTCAAAAGTTTGAAATTATTGACCTCATTGTGACATAAATCAACATTTAATCACTACTCTCCCCCCCCCCGTACATTTTACCCTGGGCCTAATTAGAGACAAAGCTCGGGCCGCCTGTGGTTAGGGTTAATGGAGTGATTTCATTAAGCTCTCGAATGGTGAACCGATGTCCACTGTGCTTATCTCTCAAACTGTTCTTCTCTTCAAATAATAGCCGCTAATATTTATTGACATGTACCTACAATGTACATTGTATGTAATGTAAACGGCCAATAACGCCATTCGTTTAGGCCGGGTGTTATTCTGTTGTCATTGTATTTTTTGGTAAGAATAATGCCCGAGCCACACGGTTCAATTTAATTTGACCAAAAAAGTTTGAACAACAAATTTTATCGTGCAGCACGGGGAAAATTCACGAATTTGACCAACCAAATTCCGAAATCCAAAATCGTTTTGGATAGAGCCCGTCCTATTTTTCTCCTACGATTTGACCAAATATTATACAAATCGTACCGTGTACCACGGGGAAATACTTTTATTGTCCGACTAACACCTTGTTCACGGTGACCAGGGCCGACCGCACAGAAAGTCCGATAGTGCTTTCGGTGACTGTCGGCGGTTTAGTTAATGGGAAAATGCATTATAACTAACTGCCGATAGGCCCCGGTAGCACTATCGGACTTTCTGTGCGGTCGGCCCAGGCCTTTTGCTATGAATAGCTATAGATGTCATTTTCACGGCATTCGGAATATTTTGTATGGTTATGTCATCTATACTGCGCCTTTCCTTGACTCAAAATTCGGAAAGACTGATAAAAAAATCCACCGTGTGGATTGAGAGGGTCGAATGGAAAAATTTGACCAAAAAGTTTGATCAAAAAGTTTGACAGAAAAATTGGATCGTGTGCACTGAGCATTAATCATCTTTCAACCAAACGATACAGTCTACAAAATGACCGCCTCTTTCAACAATTAATGACATTTTGCCGAACCTAGTATAGGGCATACAAAATGGTATTATTGGATAGGTCATTAGCATCATACGAACTTGGCCTATTTTATTCAATAGGCCTAAAGTTTGATATCTAGGACTTCTGTACGGTCTCAGCCCACACTTGTTAGTGGGTGATCGAATAACCTGCAGATAGGCATGGCTTCGATCCCAAATTTGGATATCCAAGTGGACGAGAAAAACCATGAGGAGGGATTAAGGGATGTTCTTAAGGCTGTCCGTCCGGGCTGGAAAAGAGAGGACATAAAGTTTAAGGTACATGTATGAGGAGGAACTTATTGAGTAAAAATAGGTCGCCTGTTGTAGACTAGTTCCTGCCAATGGAATCTTTATCCAGCTTGCCAGCATGACTTTGACTTCGCCTTCAGCCGTCCGTCCGGGCTGGAAAAGGGAGGATATCAAGTTTAAGGTACGAAAAGGAAGTTACTATGCGTGAAAATAGGTATACATGTAGACTATTTCATGCCAGAAAGTCGCTGTCCAGTTTTGCCGCACTGCTTTGAACATTGCGTTAGTAGAGCCGGTAGCCATTACACTCCTCGTGCCACAGTCAGTCAAGTTTTAAGCAAGTTATCCATGTATGCGTATTTGCGTGCAGTCCGTTTACGAAGGAGCGCATCTATTTTTTTCCAAATGTCAATATCAAATCCATCGACCTAGTCCGGGTACGCAATTACATGTCCTCATACATGTACGTATGTACATGTACATAACCTGATTTGGCGAACGCCAAACCCATTTGTTCGATGCCAGGAAGAGAGCAGCGAAGTGTAGGATAGACGTTCGCGTCGGCGTTTCGGGAGCTTAGCGAAAAGTCTATGAAATAAGGACATTTGACTTTCCTTTACAAAACTTGATATCTGGAGCTAATGGACCGAATTGAGATATCTTGGTGTTATTTTTCCCCTAGAAAGATTTTCTACCCATTTCAAACCGGTGGTTTGGGGCTGAGTTTTAAGTACGATTTTGGGTTTTTTATGCGCCGACTTGGCATTGCGTATGTAATTACGCTACTGACCAACCAGGGTGCTGTATCTGTGGCCACGTGTCTGCAGGGCTGACTGATCATATAGGCCTAATTCGAGGTTTGGATGGTTCGCCGACAAAACCTCTCGCCACGGAGGAACCTGGAGCATTCAGGGATAAGTATAAATAACTATAATACACATAGTTCCACTAATAAGTACATTTCCACAATTTTGTTTGTCGCTAAGTATGTCATTTCGATTGCTCAGAAATTATCACTAATCACACGGTGTATAAAATACATATAGGGCAAGAACACGAACCGAAATTAATAGACATCCTGCGAAAGTCGGCCATGACAGGTCAGAAGTGGTAAACCAACCTCGGCCTAGTTCATTGTACAGACGGTAAGCACAGGAGCCAACTGTACAAACGCACAGGGCTGAGGTTTGTTTCCCCCTTCTGACCTGTCACGGCCGACTTTTGCAGGATGTCTCATTACTACTGACAGGTAATCGTGGCCACAGAGCGGAATTAATATTGAAGACTGCGAAATCAAGTGTTATATCTGCCAGTGTTTCTGTGGGTGAGTGTTCCCCCTTATTGTTTGGGAAACGCTGGCAGATAGATCGACATTGTTTCTCTGTGTGTCCTCTATTGTCAAGTCGCCGCTTATTCCGTAAGACAATAGGAGGGAAATACTCACAGATGGGGAACACTGGCAGATGTTACACCGGGCCTACTTGTCGTCTCGACACATCGGAATTCATTCAAGACGTAAAATTCACAATATACCATTATGAATTTAAAGTTGCTAAACCTTCGTCAACTTCCAATAAAAATACCACCACAAAAAGGGTGCGTTCGAATACTTCCACCGTGCTGCCACCTGTACTTAGACCAAAGATCCCGGTTTAAACCCCAAGCTGATTTCAGGGGTTGCTACGGTGAAGCGTCGCCATATTGTCAGGCAGCAAACGACCCCCTGGAAACGATCGAGGTTGGCCTGGGTGGTAAATTTCTCTCCAACTTGAAAAATCCGTATTTTAGCACCTCGAAATCGGAGTGGGAGTGGGATTCGGACCAGATCTTAACCTCGCCAATATACATGTAGCTATTAAATAGCTCTCTCCTGAATTTCCCATTCTCTTGCAGTTCCTAACCCAAGGTTACATAAACCATATGCTTGCCTGCTTCATCGACGAAGACAACAAGGATGACTGGATTGTTGCCAGGGTGTTCGGTACAGGCATAGATTTCGGACAACAGAGGGATCATGAAGTCAAAAACTCCATGTTATTTGACGAGCTGAACTTAGGTCCCACTGTCTACGCAGTATTCAAGAATGGACTTTTGTTCAAGTACATCAAGGGGAAGTCCTACACCTGGACAGATTTGACCCCATTTCGAGAGATGAAACTCTGCAAGTACGCTTCATCACTTCCTATGAATTCTGATCCTTTACGTTTTGTACACACCACCATACTGCGCTGCGGTAATTTTTGTTCATGCGGTTCTCAAACTGACAAGATTCAGAATCTACCTCCTAAAAACAAGGTGTTTGATACACTTTCAGGGCGGTTGCAAGAGAACTGGCAAAGGTCCACTGCAAACAAACTAAGAAAGTAGCTGAAGAAAAATACGAAATCCTAAAAGCTAAAGGCATGAAACAGCTCATGGAAGAAGCTATGGCTAAGCCATGGCCGGAAGTGATCATTGATGCGAAAACAACAGAATGGTAAGGCTCATGGCCCTCTACTTGTGTCTGAGTGTGACACTTGTCCTTTGTTCAACAAAAAGATAAGTATCACACTTAGACTTAAGGCGTGATGCCCCTTAGTGCTGGCGATTGATGCCTTATGCGAGGGTTCGTGGGTTCGATTCTGGTAGGAAGCAATGTCTTTCACCTTAGAAACTCGATTTCTATTTCATACACTTAATAGACTTAAGTAGGATATGGCCACTTTGGCAGTATTCATAAAAGTACATGTGTAACACTTAAACCTGACCTATTCCATTAGCCTACCCCATCGCATAGAGTGACAAAAAAATACCTGACAAGCCACAGCGTGGTAGGGTAATGGAAATAGGTCAGCTTTAAGTTAAGAATGTTTATTAATACCGACCGATAATATAAGGAAGTCAACTTCCAGAATTTCGCAAATTTTCGACCCCAATCGGGGTCTTTGTCAAGCTGGCACTTATCAGTAGAGCAACCAGAAGTGTAATCTGAAAATCTGTGAAAGTGTGTACACTTTTGGTAGTTCTACTGATAAGTGCCAGCTTGACAAAGACCCCGATTGGCATCCTGAGAATATCAGGCGTTCTTAGTGCTCGCTACCTTCGTCGCCGCACACAAACTGTCTGCGGTGACGAAGGGAGCGAGCAGTAAGAACGCCTGATATTCTCAGGATGCCGATTGGGGTCGAAAATTTGCGAAATTCTGGAAGTTGACTTCCTCATATCATCATCTTGTGTGTCAACTTTTGTGCTTTTTCTTTGGATATGAATACCGATCCTTGTCTTTTACATGTACGTCGTCGGCACCCGGGCATCGGCACGACCGTTCGCAGCGCCGTCCAGTACTAAGTTGTGCGGGTTTCTCATTCTACACACTCACGCGTGTTTTTGTTTCATGGAATAGGCCGATATATTCTGCTTCAGGTACAACGCGAGCATACCGCCAATTGAAGAACGAAATAAAGAACTGAAGGTGATAATGGATGCATTTGAATGGTTTGGTCCTAAAACAGTTTGCCATGGAGATTCCAACCCCACTAACCTCATCTACAACGAAGAAGACGGTAGGTAGTGCCAGTAATGGGGCGGTTTACACCAGGTTGCAAGTTGCTGCAACTGGCAACCTGCAACTTGTTGCAGTGTACCGGTGACGTTTACACATTGCAATATCCAGCGCGATAAGTTGCAGAAGTTCGCAACAAGTTGCAGGAATTTGGCGGGAATCCTTTGTTCGGCAGCCATTTTGGCTTTAGTAGACGTCACATGATTTTTTGCTCTATTCTCATTGGCCAGCGACGTGCAACTTGTTGCAACTTCTCCAGAAAATAAGATCTGGATCCTAAATTTGCAAAAGGTTGCAGTAGCTAGTTGCAACAAGTTGCATACCCGTTTACAAATCGTAAGAATAATGTTAGAAAAGCTTTCTCATAGTCAGGGTTTGTTGTCATTTTGTTTTCAGACAAAGTCACCCTTGTTGACTATGAAGGAGTTGGTATGAACTGGCCCGTCATGGACCTTGTTCAGTTCCTGTTCGGTGCAGCTGTTGGTAAGCGCTACACAATGGATGATATGAATAAAAGCTAACAAATGCTTTTACTTCAGATTTGTACAGCATACCCTTGTGCATTTGTAGTGCAAAATCCAAGTAGAGAATTGCTAGTCTTTATTCACATGACCCATCAAGTTTGCCACGTGCGGCGTGATGCAGATTTCGCCAAGCCCAGCCTACTCTCCCTGTCTGTTCTCCAACCGCATCACTACATGTACAAACCTGAGCACAAACGTGCAACGTTCGGTTGGGGCATATAACATACTTTAGCGGTTAAATAAGGGAGGCATCCGAAAGATATTGCCCGGCGGGCACTCTGCCATAACGCACAGCGCCGTCTGTTAATCGACGGTGACACTACATGTACGTTAATCAAAACAAAAACACAGGACCCGAGAGCGCTATCAGTGAGTTTAGAACACGTATCTAACCAAAAAACGCTAGTTTGTTTAAAATACACACCACGAGCTCACGAATTCGTGGGTTTATTTTTCACAAACTAGCTTTTTTTGGTTAGATACATGTACGTGTTCTAAATTCACTGATAGCTCTCTCGGGGCCTGTGCCATAACGCACCGCGCCATCTGTTAAGGCCCGTTCACACCAAAACCGCGCGAGGAATCGCGACGGGAACCGCGGCGGTTATCGCGAAAAAGTGGGTACAGACCAATGCGCGGTTTGCGTGCGATTTTTAACTGAAAACGGCGGGAAGCCCTCCGTACTTGGTATCTCATATGCATACGACATACACATGGCCGAGTCAGAAGACGAATTCACCGAAAATCTTACATTCCATGCCTGTCAGAGGGAAAAAAACACCGACCAGTCAAAGGGAAAAAATCACCGAAACAGGCGCAACTTTGGGTCCAAAACTTACTGAAGAATCGGAAGGTTTACGGCGAACACCATTACTTGGGTAGGGAGCTGTTTTCGTAAAAGACAAGCTATACATGTAGAGGCTGCCAACACACGTGCTTCTCATGAAATGTATGAGGAGAAGTGTAGCAAATTTGATAAATCGCGCGGGAATCGCAGAAAAAATCTGCCAGGGAGCCATTCTTGCGGCGACCGCAGCGATTTCCCGCCGGCGGTTTTTCTGCGCGGTTTTGGTCTGAACACTTTATATAAATAACGTAAGAGCGATTTTCGCAGCGGGAATCGCGCAGACAGTGATAATCGCCGCGGTTTGCGATTTTGGTGTGAACGGGCCTTTAATCGACGGTGACACTAGGCCATCAAAACAAAAACAAGGAGTGCCCGCCGAGCAATATCTTTCGGATGTTCGAGTAGGCTTTAACAATGGGAAGTATCCTCGCTAAACTTTGTCGTACCCGCGTGACGTTTATTCGGTCAGGGTGGCGCTACCGCCGGTCCGACTGGAAAATTGTTTTCTTTGCCAAAAATTTTAAGTTTTTTTTAGCTCAGCTGACCAAAGGTCAGCGGAGCTATTTATATGACTATAAAATGGTTCAAAATCGGTCTGTCTGTCTGTGTGTGTGTCTGTCTGTCGTCCGTTAAACTGGCACGTTTCGCAACCGCAAGGCCCACGGTCATGAAAGTTGGTGGAGAAGTAGGCCCTGGGAAGGACTCGAAACAGAACCAAAAATTTTTGCGATCTGACCTACATAATGCCCCCCAGGGGGGATTTTGCGCAAAATGAAATGTCTCAATATCTCAGCCCCTACGATGAATTTGTCGACCAAAAGTGATGGAATAGATAGGTTGATATTTTCTACNGTACATACTCTTTCTCATGTAGTTCACGAATTATTCTATACATTATATAGGACCATTTGCTTTCGTCATTGAATACAAAGCTAGAACATTGCAGCCATCTTTTGGGAATACGCGCGGCAGACTTCTCCTACTGACGCCCTAACTGAATTCGTAGTTAATAGGGAGTTTTCGCAAAGCCCCTGAAACGCCAACGCGAACGCCAAACCCATTTGTTCGATGCCAGGAAGAGAGCAGCGAAGTGTAGGGTAGACGTTCGCGTCGGCGTTTCGGGAGCTTAGCGAAAAATCTATGAAATAAGGACATTTGACTTTGCTTTACAAAACTTGATATCTGGAGCTAATGGACCGAATTGAGATATCTTGGTCTTATTTTTCCCCTAGAAAGATTTTCTACCCATTTCATACCGGTGGTTTGGGGCTGAGTTAAGTCCGGGGAGTTCAGTACGATTGTGGGTTTTTCATGCGCCAACTTGCGTATGTAATTACGCTACTGACCAGCCAGGGTGCTGTATCTGTGGCGACGTGTCTGCAGGGCTGACTCATCATATAGGCCTAATTCGAGGTTTGGATGGTTCGCCGACAAAACCTCTCTCCACGGAGGAGGACAGTTTACAACCTGGAGCATTCAGGGATAAGTATAAATAACTATAATACACATAGTTCCACTAATAAGTACATTTCCACAATTTTGTTTGTCGCTAAGTATGTCATTTCAATTGCTCAGAAATTATCACTAATCACACGATGTATAACATACATATAGGGCAAGGACAAGAACCGAAATTAATAGACATCCTGCGAAAGTCGGCCATGACAGGTCAGAAGTGGTAAACCAACCTCGGCCTAGTTCATTGTACAGACGGTAAGCACAGGAGCCAACTGTACAAACGCACAGGGCTGAGGTTTGTTTCCCCCTTTTGACCTGTCACGGCCGACTTTTGCAGGATGTCTCATTACTACTGACAGGTAATCTTGGCCACAGAGCGGAATTAATATTGAAGACTGCGAAATCAGGTGTTATATCTGCCAGTGTTTCTGTGGGTGAGTGTGCCCCCTTATTGTTTGGGAAACGCTGGCAGATAGATCGACATGTTTCTCTGTGTGTCCTCTATTGTCAAGTCGCCGCTTATTCCGTCAGACAATAAGAGGGAAACACTCACAAATGGGGAACACTGGCAGATGTTACACCGGGCCTACTTGTCGTCTCGACACATCGGAATCCATTCAAGACGTAAAATTCACAATATACCATTATGAATTTAAAGTTGCTAAACCTTCGTCAACTTCGAATAAAAATACCACCACAAGAAGGGTGCGTTCGAATACTTCCACCGTGCTGCCACCTGTACTTAGACCAATGATCCCGGTTTAAACCCCAAGCTGATTCCAGGGGTTGGTGAAGCGTCGTCATATTGTCAGGCAGCAAACGACCCCCTGGAAACGATCGAGGTTGGCCTGGGTGGTAAATTTCTCTCCAACTTGAAAAATCCGTATTTGGCACCTCGGAATCGGAGTGGGATGAGTGGGATTCGGACCAGATCTTAACCTCGCCAATATACATGTAGCTATTAAATAGCTCTCTCCTGAATTTCCCATTCTCTTGCAGTTTCTAACCCAAGGTTACATAAACCATATGCTTGCTTGCTTCATCGACGAAGACAACAAGGATGACTGGATTGTTGCCAGGGTGTTCGGCACAGGCATAGATTTCGGACAGCAGAGGGATCATGAAGTCAAAAACTCCATGTTATTTGACGAGCTGAACTTAGGTCCCACTGTCTACGCAGTATTCAAGAATGGTCTTTTGTTCAAGTACATCAAGGGGAAGTCCTATACCTGGACAGATTTGACCCCATTTCGAGAGATGAAACTCTGCAAGTACGCTTCATCACTTCCTATGAATTCTGATCCTTTACGTTTTGTACACACCACCATACTGCGCTGCGGTAATTTTTGTTCATGCGGTTCTCAAACTGACAAGATTGAGAATCTACCTCCTAAAAACAAGGTGTTTGATACATTTTCAGGGCGGTTGCAAGAGAACTGGCAAAGGTCCACTGCAAACAAACTAAAAAAGTAGCTGAAGAAAAATACGAAATCCTAAAAGCTAAAGGCATGAAACAGCTCATGGAAGAAGCTATGGCTAAGCCATGGCCGGAAGTGATCATTGATGCGAAAACAACAGAATGGTACGGCTCATGGCCCTCTACTTATGTCTAAGTGTGACACTTGTCCTTTGTTCAACAAAAAGATAAGTATCACACTTAGACTTAAGTAGGACATGGCCCCTTTGGCAGTATTCATAAAAGTACATGTGTAACACTTAAACCTGACCTATTCCATTAGCCTACCCCATCGCATTACTTAGGATACCTGCCAAGCCAAAGCGTGGTAGGGTAATGGAAATAGGTCAGCTTTAAGTTAAGAACGTTTATTAATACCGACCGATAATATAAGGAAGTCTATGGCAAGCGGTTTGTTCATTTATTCCATAAACTAAGTTTTTGCTCTGGAAACTTAGTTTATGGGTCCAAAAACTAAGTTTTTGCTCGCATAACTCGGGTTTTGCTCTTGGAACTCATGTTTCAACTCCAGAACTGTAGTTCCAAGACCAGATGGACAAAAACTTCGTTTCTACTCGGCAAAAACTTAGTTTATGGAATAAATGGACAAACCGCTTGCCATAGAAGTCAACTTCCAGAATTTCGCAAATTTTCGACCCCAATCGGGGTCACTGTTTGTCAAGTTGGCATGCACTTATCAGTAGAGCTACCAAAAGTGTAATCTGAAAATCTGTGAAAGTGTATACACTTTTGGTAGTTCTATGACTGATAAGTGCCAGCTTGACAAAGACCCCGATTGGCATCCTGAGAATATCAGGCGTTCTTAGTGCTCGCTACCTTCGTCGCCGCACACAAACTGTCTGCGGTGACGAAGGGAGCGAGCAGTAAGAACGCCTGATATTCTCAGGATGCCGATTGGGGTCGAAAATTTGCGAAATTCTGGAAGTTGACTTCCTCATATTATCATCTTGTGTGTCAACTTTTGTGCTTTTTTCTTTGGATATGAATACCGATCCTTGTCTTTTACATGTACGTCGTCGGCACCCGGGCATCGGCACGACCGTTCGCAGCGCCGCCCAGTACTATAAAGGCCCGTTTCCACAGAAGCGGTAGCGTGAGCGTTTTGGCGCTTCGCCCATTGTTTGGAAGCAGAGCGGCGGAAAATAACAAAAGATTTGACGCAACACGCAGCGTGAAACGCTTCTGTGGAAACGAGCCTTAAAAAGTTGGGCTTACTGGAAAAAACGCAACGCAACGCAATGCAGCGCAATGGGAGTAATCACTGTTTCCAAATGACTAGCTGATTTGTTATGTCGACGTTAGATGGCGGTGTTGAAATGTTTGACGGCGAACTG
This sequence comes from Notospermus geniculatus, assembly GCA_002633025.1. Classification (NCBI taxonomy): domain Eukaryota; kingdom Metazoa; phylum Nemertea; class Pilidiophora; order Heteronemertea; family Lineidae; genus Notospermus; species Notospermus geniculatus. The sequence continues at coordinate 222,999 of NMRB01000505.1, forward strand.
GCGATCGATCGATCAATACACGTGTAGGCCTACACGTCGTCACGACGTCATGTACATCATGCACAGGCGCGAGTCGTGTCATATATGCATAGATCATGTTTCCAAGCTCGACGTGTATGGCAAGCCGTTTGTACATTTATTAAAGAAACCAGGTATTTCTACGAAAAACTTGGTATTTCGATCGAAAAACCATGTATTACGCCGAAAAACATGGTTTTACGGTGAGTTACTTGGTATTTCGACAGAAATACCTTGTTTTTCGCGTAAAACATGGTATTTCGATGAAGAACTAGGTAATTCAGGAGAGAAACAAGGTTTTACGGCCGTATCTTGATAAAACCTGGTAATTCTACCGAAAAACATGGTTTTTCGCGAATTACCTAGTTTTAAGCAAGAAAGTTGGAGAAAAACAAGGTATTTCGAAAGAAACTTGGTTTTTCGAGAATTACCAAGTAATTCGACTTTCGCTGGGTTTCCCCAGTCGACCTCGTTCCCTGGTCTTGTTTTCAACTACGACTGGATGATTATAAAACAATGAAACGAACCTACTGACACACATAATCAGATAATTCCAATTTCATCCTCAGCAGCGATACAAGACATCCATGCAAGGCATCCAAACACGCATCTTTTGTTTAATAGCATTGACTGGCCAAAAACCTACATTCAGTCTAGAACGAGTCGTCGCAGCAGCATCCTTGAAAAGTATGTTTGCTTATCTATCTACATGTATGTAGGCCCAGGCCTAGGCCTGTGAGCTATAGCAGACCGTTTTTTGTTCTCGTGCACAATCATGTATTATCTCAGATGACAGAATACCTAGCTTTGTCATGTTTATGTAGGCCTATTACAGTAGCGGTTGACCTTGTCAAATACAACAGAAAAGAGCCCTATGAAGTTTTTGAGCTCAATTTCTGTCACTCCGGCCTCAGGTGGTTTCCTAACCTGCCGCACCAGGGAACGAGGTCGACTGGGGAAACCCAGCGAAAGTCGAATTACCTGGTAATTCTCGAAAAACCAAGTTTCTCTCGAAATACCTTGTTTTTCTCCAACTTTCTTGCTTAAAACTAGGTAATTCGCGAAAAACCATGTTTTTCGGTAGAATTACCAGGTTCTATCAAGATACGGCCGTAAAACCTTGTTTCTCGCCCGAATTACCTAGTTTTTCATTGAAATACCATGTTTTAAGCGAAAAACAAGGTAATTCTGTCGAAATACCAAGTGATTCGCGTAAAACCATGTTTTTCGGCGTAATACATGGTTTTTCGATCGAAATACCAAGTTTTTCTTAGAATTACCAGGTTTCTCTAATAAATGTACAAACGGCTTGCCATAGACGTGAAGTTCAAATCTACCTAGGCCTATCTCAATCTGAATGCTCCAAGTTATTGATTTGGCGTGGAGGCTGTTGCTACACGTAAAGGAATGCGTTCAAGAATGAGCTCTTACTTGATGGATGGTTGGTAATGATGTTGCAGCTCGTCAAACTTCGCAAGTGATGTAAAAGACGGCGGACATTTTTTGGCTCACTACCTGTACTTGTATCAGAGCTCAGCAGAGTATCAGTCTAGTTGCCACTAAGTGTACGTAGGTTGGACAGGAGACCAGTATGGGATCATTGGGAGATGCTAGGCTCGCGCATACCAGGTGAGTGCGTTACACCAAGATGGCCATGAACGTTTTAATATGTTGCCCGAGACTATCATGACTGTCGGATTGATTCACAATGAATGGTCCCTTGCCGGAAGCATCAATCCTCGACCCTCGCATATGTTATGTGCTTACTACGCCTACCAAAGCAGCGGCAAATGGGTAAAATAGGAACTAGGTTGATTGCGTTGCGTTGCGTTTATTCCAGTAAGCCAAAAAGTTGTGCGGGTTTCTCATTCTACACACTCACGCGTGTTTTTGTTTCATGGAATAGGCCGATATATTCTGCTTCAGGTACAATGCGAACATACCGCCAATTGAGGAACGAAATAAAGAACTGAAGGTGATAATGGATTCATTGGAATGGTTTGGCCCTAAAACAGTTTGCCATGGGGATTCCAACCCCACTAACCTCATCTACAACGAAGAAGACGGTAGGTAGTGCAGGCTGTAATGGGGGATAGGGTGTCAGCTACATGTAAAGGGCGGTTTACACTAGGTTGCAAGTTGCTGCAACCTGCAACTTGTTGCAGTGTACCTGTGACGTTTACACATTGCAATATCCAGCGCGATAAGTTGCAGAAGTTCTCACTAACAAGTTGCAGGAATTTGGCGGGAATCCTTTGTTCGGCAGCCATTATTGGCTTTAGTAGACGTCACATGATTTTTTGCTCTATTCTCATTGGCCAGCGACGTGCAACATGTTGCAACTTCACCAGAAAATAGGATCTGGATCCTAAATTTGCAACAAGTTGCAGTGGCTAGTTGCAACAAGTTGCATACACGTTTACAAATCGAAAGAATAATGTTAGAAAAGCTTTCTCATAGTCAGGGTTTGTTGTCATTTTGTTTTCAGACAAAGTCACCCTTGTTGACTATGAAGGAGTTGGTATGAACTGGCCCGTCATGGACCTTGTTCAGTTCCTGTTCGGTGCAGCTGTTGGTAAGCGCTACACAATGGATGATATGAATAAAAGCTAACAAATGCTTTTACTTCAGATTTGTACAGCATACCCTTGTGCATTTGTAGTGCAAAATCCAAGTAAAGCATTGCTAGTCTTTATTCACATGACCCATCAAGTTTGCCACGTGCGGCGTGATGCAGATTTCGCCAAGCCCAGCCTACTCTCCCTGTGTGTTCTCCAACCGCATCACTACATGTACAAACCTGAGGCCATGTCGAATTAGCGGAACCAGCGGAAACAACGGAACCAGAGGAACATGAAGGAAAAACAATGCTGTTTTTTTAAATAATAACTGCACTGTTCAAATCGAATTGTTAGGCGCCGAAAAAACTAGGTCTACGGTAGGCCTAGGCCATGTAGGCCTACCGGTAGCCTAGCCTAGACCTAGCGTGCTTAGGGCCTACATTTAGGTCTCAATCCGCACATCATAATTCGACATGGCCCAAACCTGAGCACAAACGTGCGACGTTCGGTTGGGGCATATAACATACTTTAGCGGTTAAATAAGGGAGGCATCCGAAAGATATTGCCCGGCGGGCACTCTGCCATAACGCACAGCGCCGTCTGTTAATCGACGGTGACACTACGTTAATCAAAACAAAAACACAGGACCCGAGAGCGCTATCAGTGAGTTTAGAACGTATCTAACCAAAAAACGCTAGTTTGTTTAAAATACACACCACGAGCTCACGAATTCGTGGGTTTATTTTTCACAAACTAGCTTTTTTTGGTTAGATACATGTACGTGTTCTAAATTCACTGATAGCTCTCTCGGGGCCTGTGCCATAACGCACCGCGCCATCTGTTAAGGCCCGTTCACACCAAAACCGCGCGAGGAATCGCGACGGGAACCGCGGCGGTTATCGCGAAAAAGTGGGTACAGACCAATGCGCGGTTTGCGTGCGATTTTTAACTGAAAACGGCGGGAAGCCCTCCGTACTTGGTATCTCATATGCATACGACATACACATGGCCGAGTCAGAAGACGAATTCACCGAAAATCTTACATTCCATGCCTGTCAGAGGGAAAAAAACACCGACCAGTCAAAGGGAAAAAATCACCGAAACAGGCGCAACTTTGGGTCCAAAACTTACTGAAGAATCGGAAGGTTTACGGCGAACACCATTACTTGGGTAGGGAGCTGTTTTCGTAAAAGACAAGCTATACATGTAGAGGCTGCCAACACACGTGCTTCTCATGAAATGTATGAGGAGAAGTGTAGCAAATTTGATAAATCGCGCGGGAATCGCAGAAAAAATCTGCCAGGGAGCCATTCTTGCGGCGACCGCAGCGATTTCCCGCCGGCGGTTTTTCTGCGCGGTTTTGGTCTGAACACTTTATATAAATAACGTAAGAGCGATTTTCGCAGCGGGAATCGCGCAGACAATCATAATCGCCGCGGTTTGCGATTTTGGTGTGAACGGGCCTTTAATCGACGGTGACACTAGGCCATCAAAACAAAAACAAGGAGTGCCCGCCGAGCAATATCTTTCGGATGTTCGAGTAGGCTTTAACAATGGGAAGTATCCTCGCTAAACTTTGTCGTACCCGCGTGACGTTTATTCGGTCAGGGTGGCGCTACCGCCGGTCCGACTGGAAAATTGTTTTCTTTGCCAAAAATTTTAAGTTTTTTTTAGCTCAGCTGACCAAAGGTCAGCGGAGCTATTTATATGACTATAAAATGGTTCAAAATCGGTCTGTCTGTCTGTGTGTGTGTCTGTCTGTCGTCCGTTAAACTGGCACGTTTCGCAACCGCAAGGCCCACGGTCATGAAAGTTGGTGGAGAAGTAGGCCCTGGGAAGGACTCGAAACAGAACCAAAAATTTTTGCGATCTGACCTACATAATGCCCCCCAGGGGGGATTTTGCGCAAAATGAAATGTCTCAATATCTCAGCCCCTATGATAAATTTGTCGACCAAAAGTGATGGAATAGATAGGTTGATATTTTCTACATCAGCTCAAAGGGAAAATAATGTTAGATCTGTCCACCAGGGGGTGCTATTCAACAAAATCAAAAACAGGGGTATTTGAATTTCCCGCCCTTCAAAGTTCCTAGTGACTCTGTACCTGGTGTCCTGTCCACCTATATGTAGCCAGTGGTACACTGAGACTGGACTGATACTATGTTGAACCTTAGCTGACAATGGCCACTGTGCTTTTCATCACTTGAGAAGTTCAACGTGCTTTTATATCGTGACTATCTTTCATCAGGTAAGGTGACATACTTCAACTCATTCTTTTAAGTGGGGCAACAGTCTCAATGCCTAATTAGTAACTTACATCATTCAAATAGGTAGATTTGAACAGTCTATGGAGCATGCATTGATCACAAGATGATGATCAACCTCGTCACCATGAATTAGTGCTAGCTGTGGTCTCACTAACCACTGGGGGGCATCCAGGCTACCAATGCTTGTAGGGCTCACAATATCATCATGACATATATAACTGATACATTGTCTGAAGTCAAGGCCTCAGCCTGTTCCAGTTTCAGTTCTCAGATGTGACAAAATTGATATGACCACAGGGGCTGTCTCAGAAGTACCGGTAGGCCTATTGTCTACTTGACCAATAGTAGTGGGATTTATTTAGTAAGCCTAGGCCTACTGATACAAAATGCGAAAGAGGCATTTCTTTTGAGATTTTTAAAATATTCCTCACCTCATCCACCACTTACTAAGGTCATCTGGACTTGTTCCCATCTTTTATAACCCCTTACCACCCATTATTTACCACCAAATGGGTGTCAAAAGATATCTATCTCGATTCATCAAAAATTAATTGCAGGCCTGTTATCTGATGTTAACCCCTCCTCACCCAGTAGGTCTAACACGATGTCTATCTCTAATGAATCATAAATGATTATTAACCCCCTTCCCACCCAAATGAGTCCAGAAATAGGTCTGATATGATACAACATCATCATTCACGAATTAACCCCTTCCCACCCAGTGGGTGCAATACGACATCTAGGCCTATCTCCATTCACCGAGAGATATTGACCCCTTGGCTTCCTACCCAAGTGGTCTAATATTAAGATACCCGTTTCGATTCACAAAGTGACCCCTTTCCGCTGATTTCAGCGAGGAATGCTATATACATACTATATACATGTATTTGCTTGTGAACCATTAAAAAAGGCGCACTGTTGTATCTCGTTTCGCCTGTCTCAACCTCTTGAGTTGGCAGGTCATAATCAGCTGAGCGCAAGGCCCATGGGCCTCTTGTTTCAAATAGGCCATAACCAGATTTCTTGACGAAAAAAAACATCAAAGGTTCTTCCAGCAACTAAGTTTCTTTTGGGGGGAATAAAGTAAGTTTCTTTGGGAACACACTGAGATTATTAGCAATATAGCTGGTTTATGGTCTACTGAATTCCTGGACAAACGGACGAGCCGATTATCATCATTAACCAATAATCAGTTGACTAATAACTTCGGTTCCCTATTGCAATGATTATAAAAATTTCAGGTTTTTCCCCTGACCCAGAATCGTCGGACTTCTCCCTCGATTTCAAAAGGGATTTCATGACGGAATATTTGAGGGAAAGGCACCGCCATGACGGAGAACCAGAAGAAGTCGACGAAAAAGAACTGTCGTGGTATCTTGATATGTATGAGGCGGTCTGTATTGTAAGTGAATCTGAATAATCATATTAATTAATTAATAATCACGAAGGAAACACTGAAAACCGGCGACAGTGGTGGATGTTACAACGGTAACCTATAACATGTATATCTTGATTCAAAATACTGCTCTTTATGCTTTTTCGGAGTTCTTGATTAGTTCGTTCGCCTTCGCTAACGCCATTAGCTCATATGCATAAAGACTAGCAAATGCTTTTACTTCAGATTTGTATACATTGCCTAGTGCATGGGCAAAATTCAAGTGAAGGCATATCAGCCTTTATTCATATGACTCACTGAATCATTTCAGGGTTTTAACTACTTTTGGCACGTGATGGCGCCAATGATCGCTTATTGGCACCTTCCAAGGATGGCGTCGACAATTCGTTCTTTCTTCAGTAAGTTACCAATGGGGAACAGGCAATACAAAAGGCGGCGCTGGTCATTAACCTGGTTAAACCGCAAGTGCGCATGCTTTGCGATTTTTGAACGTCATCGGGCGTCGGGCGTCATTCTGACGTTACAAAAAAACTGCGTCATTCACAACCCATGACGTCGATCATTGGCCTGTCGTTTACGCTAAAATGGTCAACTTTATCGTTTAAATTCATTATGTTCCCAGAGAGATTTTTGCTCAAAAGCAATAAGAAGTACATTTTAGCAGTTCTGTACTTAATGATAGAAACGTAAAATTAGAATGTTTTAGTTATATTTGGCCTAGAAACAGGGTGTGCTATTCAGAATTAATTGGAAAATAACGTTAGCCTCACTTTCAATGACGCAGTTCTGACCAGGTTGGCAGTCAGTGCCGCGTCGCGGATTAGGTTTGCCGGTACCTCATACTTGCAATAGTCTGCAACGCTTATCCTGAGAAAAACACAGCCTGAAGTTCCTCCAAATTCGCCACCCGCGCCAGATGGCGCCCTTTTTGTATGAACAAGCCTGGTGGCGACCGGGTTCACGAAGTGACGTTAGATCATGAGACTGCAGTTAGTTGCTGGGGGTACATAGATGTTTGGTTTGGGCAGCGGAAAGAAACTCGATAGCAGGACAAGTCCTTACATCCAAACAGAGAAAATCTTTGTGAATAAAAGAAAAGAAATGGAGAAAAAAATTTCTTCCACCACCCGGGCTCGAACCCATGGTCATAGACAACCATAGCCGTAACACTGAACCCACTGGACAATACTGATAACCCAAATGCGGCGATGACATATTCACCATCAACACTGACCCCAATTATCAACTCATCCATAAGGCATCCCTTTATTTTAGTCCCAAGAAGGCTACCTGAACATTCGTGCACTATATGTGTGTACACACATCGTATCTCCATACACGTCGGTTATGCGTGGATCAAACAAAATGGCGACCTGACTCGTCTGCTACGGGGCAATTCTGGACTTTTCTGCTTATTTCTCGGTGATGAAGGATTACATACGGTTCAAAATAAATAGGGGAGGAGATCGTGATACACATCGTTGTGTAAAGGTGATATATTCTTCTGATCTTTTTGCATGCTCTCGTTATTTTGTACACAAAAATGCCGTTTCATGATGATGTATACATTCGTCCATACATCGGCGATTATGCCC
>NMRB01000505.1:264487-287244 GCA_002633025.1 Notospermus geniculatus
ACGATGGCGATAATAGCAACGTTTTTGTGTCATTATTTCTGTAGAAAAATGTACAGGTCATTTTCTCATGACGCAACGTCAACACCTAAAATGACGTCAATGACGTCGCTCAGGTCACATCGCTCGCAGCGCCGACCTGTCGGGATTAAAAAATTACGCCATCCCCATTAGCAGACTTTATCCCATCCAAACATGCACACTTGGTGGATAAAATTTGACATCATCCACGAAATGTCCTAAGACTGCAGTACCTCTTATGCCTTAGCCTATCAAACAGAGGCATCAAATGTCAGCTGAGCGCGAGGCCCATGGGCCTCTTGTCTTTGCTAGTATTCTTATTTATCACAATCTGTGCACTGTGATCACATTTCAGTACCAACAACACCCCACGAACTTTCTTCACAGTTCAGCAGTTCCAAAGAAGTACATGTACCTATGCTGACACATAATCGGCTAACCCACCCCCATTCTGGCCCTAAAATAAAATTCTGAGCACTACCAATAACAGGTGATTTTACTGTATCTTGATTCAAAACACTCCTCTTTATGCTTTTGTCGGAGTTCTTGATCAATTCGTTTGTCACTTCGCCTTCGCTAACGCCATCAGGTCGTATAAATAAAGACTAGCAAATGCTTTTACTTCAGATTTATGTAACATTGCTTAGTGCACTTGAGGGCAAAATTCAAGTAAAAGCATTTACTAGTGTTTATTCATATGACTCATTGAATCCTTTCAGGGTGAAAACTACTTTTGGCACGCGATGGCGCCAATAATGACTACGGCGCCTTCCAAGAATGGCGTCGATAATTCGTTGTTTCTTCAGTGAGTTGCCAATACTTATAATGGTCTGCAACGCTTATCCTGAGGCAAAACAGCCTGAAGTTCTGCAAAATTCGCCACGTTCCAGATGGCGCCCCTTTTGTATCAAAAATTCATCAATTGAGGGTTGCCCTTGTAGAACCTTAGAACGACCGCAGTGGAAGCGCGCTGCGAGGATGAACGCAGCTCACCAACCAGTCGCATGCAGTAGGCCACCTAGTCCTCTTAGTGTTAGTAGGCCTACATGTAATTAAATATTCGTCTAATTTTGATTTCAGTGTTGGTATAGCGAGACTTCAGTGTTACTATAAGCAAAAAGATCGAATGCTGTCCTTGTTGGAAAAAATAAAAACGGCAGCGAAGAAAGAATCCAAGTAATATCCATAGACCTCATGTACGCACCAACGTGATGTCCACGTGATCCTCGTAAACGGCGCCATATTACAGCTACAGTCATCGACCATGTATCCTAGTCATGGGATATGTTGTTTGTAATTCCTTGTTTTTTTGTAGATCCTTGTTTACGGCGCCATATTGTCGGCCAACAGCTACACTCATCGACCAAGCAAGGATCTTGGTCATGGGAAATGTTGTTTCTACATTTAGTTAACTGGATTCTCTCTGTCATGGAAATAAAATTAGGACAAATGTACCACTCAATGCCATTTTGTAAAGATGTTCAAAATTGAACACCAGAATAAACCTGGGGGCTTTTCAACAGATGTGTCACTTTTTCCCATTCCACGACGATTTGCAGACCAGAGAACGGGTATTCGAAAAACCTGGATGACTGGTTGACTGGATTTACTGGATTGTGCGTCATTGCTCACTGCCGCCTGAACTAATTCATTAAAGCTGAACTGCATGAACAAAAACACCACAGCGGCGCAGTATGGTGGTCTACTGGGCCGGTATGCATAAAGGTAGAATAAACAGAACAGAACACAGACTACTGGCCTGTTTAGCGGCGTCAATGTATTCAATCTCAGGCTTTCAATCTTTTGCATTGTACAGAAAGTCATTGTACAAATACATACATGACTCGCGTGATGTGTATGTATTTCTAGAAGGAATATTTAAATGATTAACCTACAATAATTATGGCCACAGAAATAAAATAAGAATTATCCCCAACGTGTATGTAATGATACCTAATGACGTTGATGAACGTCAGATAAGCGTTGTATTGTTTTTGAATGCATAAATGCTGCTTGAACGATACCATAAATTTCAACAAGAGATGATTACTATAGAATAGTGGCTGACTTTCTACTCTATAGTTCGGAAATAACCTACTGCCTCAGAACTGCGGACGTCATTGGGCGCCATCTCAGTCTGGACGTTACTCCATTGACATACCCAGGTAAATACTGTGGCGCCACCAAAACAGGCTGGTAGTGTATCATATTCTGGAGGTACTTTGAAAGTGCCTTATGATCGTTTCTATTTCTCTTTTTTCAAAGCGCGAATCTCCTGTTTTCTTCACGTAGTTCAGCTTTAATGAACTAGTTCAGGCAGCGGTGAACAATGACGCACAATCCAGTAAATCCAGTCATCCAGGTTTTTCGAATACCCCCAGAGAACACCACTCGGGAGGACGAACACTCGGACCCACCAAGCTCATACAACTGTAATTGGTGATATTTATTCGACCAACACAAAACTACTTTGCACATCAATAATAAGGTACAGTTAAGGCTACAAGAAGAGGTACGGAAAAAATGAACATGTACTTACATGTACATGTATGTCACAAGTGTGTTTGGACAATCCTTGCCGTAATTAAAGTAATTCAGGTAAACGGTAAATATCACACAGTTTAAACTCCAGGGGCATGTGGCCTGTTTCCATAAGTTTATTCAAGTAAACGCCGGTAAACGGTAAATATCACAGGGGCCTGGGACGTGTTTCATAAAGTGACTTTAAGTTAATGGTATCATTAGCTTCATTTTCCATTTGGTTAAAGGTACCATTGGCTTAAAGTCACTTTATGAAACAGGCCCCTGTTTCATAAAGTGACTTTAAGCTAATGGCACCAATAAGGCATTATCAAAAATATCAAAAATAGATAAGAGAGGATCTATTTTTGGCATTATTAATTTAACCAAATGGATTAAATGCTTTGAAGTTAAACTTCAAAGCATTATCCATTTGGTTAAAGGAACCATTAGACTGAATGACGAGTCGACAGCGTTGGGTCAGTTGACTTTAAAAACACCCCTACCGCATTGAGATTTGCCGCAAATGTCCGCTTGGCCTAGGCTCGTATCGGTGATGAATGATACGGTTGCAAGTGTCCAAACGCAAGGCGCTGACAGACTACGCTAGTGTTAGGGTCAATGGAGTGACGAATGGCGTGCCGATGTCCACTTTGCTTATCTCTCAAACTGTTGTTTTCAAATAATAGCCGCCAATATTTATTGATTATTATACATGTATTGTATGTAATGTAAACGGCCAATAACGCCATTCGTTTAGGCCCGGTTATTCTGTTGTCACTGTATTTTTGGTAAGAATAAATCATCTTTCAACCAAACGATACAATCTACAAATTGACCGCCTCATTCTACAATTGATGACATTTTGCCGAACCCGAGAGCATATGATATTATCGGATAGGTAATTAACACAATAGGCATACACATGTATGCGTCCCGTGTCCTATTTTGTTCAATAGGCCTAAGTTTGATATCTGGGACTTCTGTACGGTCTCAGGCCACACTTGTCTCGGTGATCGAATAATCTGCAGGAGATAGGCATGGCTTCCATCCCAAATTTGGATATCCAAGTGGACGAGAAAAACCATGAGGAGGGATTAAGGGATGTTCTTAAGACCGTCCGTCCGGGCTGGAGAAGGGAGGATATCAAGTTTAAGGTACATGTATGAAGAGGAAGTTATTGAGTGAAAATACTAGTAGGTCGCCTAGACTAGTTCCTGCCAAAAGAGTCTTGATCCAGTTTTGCAAGCAGCACTGCTTGGCATTTACGTTCAGTCGGTAGCCCGTAGCCTTCACACTCCTTTTAGGCCAGGCGCACATTGACGGCAGATCTCAACGCGGTAGGGGTGATTTTAAAGTGGGCTGACCCGGCTGAATGACGAGTCGAGGAGCGTTGGGTCAGTCGACTTTAAAAACACCCCTGCCGCATTGAGATTTGCCGTCAGTGCGCCTAGCCTTTATAGTGCCACAGTCAGTCATGTGTGTTAGGCACGTTATCCATGTATGCGCATTTGCGTGGGCGTAATCCATTTAAGGAGGGGCGCATCCATTTTTTTCCAAACGTCAATATCTACTCCATCGACCTACATGTAGAAGCGTATAAACACTCCCTGCTCACAATGTACACTGTTAGAAATTATTAATTTTACAGTAGTAATTTTGCAGTAATTTTACAGAAAGTGCCTGCAGCAGAGTCCCCAGCACTTTCTGTAAATTTACATCATTTTTAATGGTATAATTCATGTTTTCCTGTATTGGTTGGACTCCATTGGACATCCCATTATGATGCCTTCTGGGAGCAGTATGAAAATATAATTTGGTCAGCCTCCAGTCAAGTCTCTGTTAACATTTATTTAAGTCTGTAGTTTTACAGATCACGCTGTAATTTTACAGATCCAGTGCTGGGGACTCTGCTGCACAGATTTTCTGTAAAATCTTCTGTTATTTCTAACAGTGTAGCCTACACGGAACGGACTTCGGACACGATAATCAAGAGGTTAAGAAATCGTTCCGTTAACGGTAACACTAATAATACGTTATTTTTTTACATTGCAAATGTACGTCAGAAATAGCATTAGCGTTAGTGTTATCGTTAACGGAGCGGTTTCTTAACCGCTCGATTAACCTGGTTATGTTATAAATTTTATTAGCGTTATAAATTGGATAACCTGCTCTCGACGTGACTTGGCACTTGACCTGATCACGACCATGTAGGTGACAAAAAATACGTACAATCATACTTCAACTATAGGCCTACACCCCAATACAGACAGCAATGGAGAGAGAGTCCTCTTACCAAGATTCCCAATTCCGTCCAGCGGTTCGAGCTTGTATTGTGAAGCAAAGTTGAGGCTCTTGGTTAACTGAAACTTAATTAAGGACCTCTGACTTTGCTTCACAAAAATGGCTCTGGAGCGAAACCAACGGGACAGAATTAGCGTATTTTTGTGTTATTTCCCCTAAAAAGATTCTTATAATAATATAATAATAAAACGGTATTTATATGGCGCAGTTCATATATATATCACTGCGCCTTACAGAAAATTAAAAAAAAAATTCTTCATCCACTTCATATCGGTGGTTTGGGAATAGGCTACTGAGTTTAGTGGAAGCACGCTTATGCGTTTTTTTATGCGCCGATAGGCGTATGCTGAGTAGTTACTGACCAGCTACATGTAGGGTACTGTCGGCCTCTGTGCCGACGAGGCTTCAGGCTGATGGAGGCTCCAGGCTGATGGTTCGCCGACAAAAGTTCTGGAGGAGGACAGTTTACAGCCTGGGGCATTCAGGGGATAATAGTCTGAACACCCCACACATCATTACATTAATGAGTACATTTCCACAACTTTGCTTGTTGCTAAGTATGTCATTTCGATTACTCAGGAATTATCACTAATCACACGGTGTATAAAATAGGGCAAGGACAAGAACCGAAATTACACATTTTACTGACAACTACATGTATTAATCTTGGCCATCAGGCTAATATCAGAGCGGAGTTCATTGAAGACTGCGAAAATCTAGGCCTAGTCACGACGCATCGGAATGCATTCAAGAGGTAAAATTCATAACATACCTCCACGATTTTAAAGTTGCTAAACCTTCGTCAACTTCGAATTAAAAAATACCACCAGAAAGTGGGGCAATCGTCGGGTAAGCGTGGGAATCAGGGAAGGTAACACGGATCGAAGCACCTACCGAAGAATTTGATTGGCGGAACGCCTGCACGACGCATCGCGTACGCGCCAGTCTGTCGTCATATTTGACCTATTTACATATTTGACCTATTTACAGAGTCGACTCGTTCCCTCGGCGATTGGAGGGTTGCAAACTTGTTGGAAGACTTCTTATGTTTTCTCTTATTCGTACGCAAGTCGAAGGCCTATGTCTATGACAAACTCAAATCATATCCCAGTCAGCAGGCTTGTTGGCCAATTGGATGGAGTGGTGGACTACAAATCAGAAGGTCGACAGCTCTGTTGCCCAAAGGCAAATAAGGTGGCGTCCTCCTGACGTCGTGGGGTATATCATGTTCTGAGTGTTCGCTGGGCGTTTGCAATTCTCTTGCTCGTCGCATGGGGGCTTTTTGTTGGTCACGTCAGCTTTAAAATTGTCCCGAATCCATATTGGACCGCATTGGACCACATACGACCACATTCAAATCTCGTCTAAACGCAAATGAGACCCGATGCTGGTCGATCTGATCCAATCGGATTGAATCTGAATGTGGTTTTTTGGCTTGTCGTCTAAACGGCCCTAGTGTGTCCCTTTATTGTTTTGGAAACATGAGAGACAGATCGACACGTTTCTCTGTGTGTGCCCTATTGTCAGGTCGGAGATTATTCCGTCAGACAATAGGAAGGGAACATCACAAATGGGGAACACTGAAAGACCTTACACCGGACCGTGCGTAAACTCGCTCATAGCTATCATAATGCCACTCTACTGAATTTCCCATTCTCTTGCAGTTTCTAACCCAAGGTTACGTAAATCATATGCTTGCCTGCTTCATAGACGAAGCCAACAAGGATGACTGGATTGTTGCCAGGGTGTTCGGTACAGGCGTAGATTTCGGACAGCAGAGGGATCATGAAGTCAAAAACTCCATGTTATTTGACGAGCTCAACATTGGTCCCACTGTCTACGCAGTGTTCAAGAATGGACTTTTGTTCAAGTACATCAAGGGGAAGTCCTATTTCTGGACAGATTTGACCCCGTTTCGAGAAATCAAACTCTGCAAGTAAGCTTCAGTTCCTATGAATTCTGATCCTTTATGCTTTGTACACGCCACCATAATGCGCTGCGGTAATTTTTGTTCATGCAGTTCTCAAACTGATACGATTGAGAATCTACATGTACCTCCTAAAAAACAAGTTGTTTGATATTTTCAGGGCCGTTGCAAGAGAACTAGCCAAGGTGCACTGCAAACAAACTAAGAAAGTAGCTGAAGAAAAATACGAAATCCTAAAAGCTAAAGGCATAAAACAGCTCATTGAAGAAATGTTGGCTAAGCCATGGCCGGAGATGATCATCGATCAGGAAACAACAAAATGGTACGGCTCTTCCGGCCTTCTAACGAAAATGTGACACGTGTAAATGACATTGCCACGTGGTAATGGTCAAAATTTACCCATTTTTTTGTTCTTTTACACATTTCTTTGTGTAAAATTCGCCATTACCGCGTGGTAATGTCATTTACACGTGTCACGTTTTACACATGTGTCACATCGTACAACTGCCGGTACTTAAGTCTAAGTGTGACGCTTATCCTTTGTTTGACACAAAAGATAAGTATCACACTTTGATTAAGTAGGTTATGGAACCTTGTCGGGTATTCATAAACGAACGAATTGCTGTCATACAGTACTGTATGACAGCAGTTATTGCTGTCTGACAGCAATAATTGACTTTCTGACAGCAAACTTTCGACAGAAACGTACTCCAGAATAATACGCATTAAAAACGTACTAAAAGCGAATGGCTCGCGGGGTTTGTTTTGATTTTTGGTGGTACATGTATCTCCCATAGAGAGTGAACCAAGTCTCCAGGCAAAACCGTGCTCCAGTCATAGGCAAAGCCTGTGCAAATATGCGAACGTGCACCTGGGGACGAGGTTCCATTAAAAATTTGTTAAAATGGGTTAATGACAGTTTCAAATTCAGTCGGTCAAAATGTAAATTTTGTACTATTCACATTGATTTCGAAGCGGTAGATTTTGCAGAATACGCCTCCGAAGTTTGGCTGTCTAATGTATTTCCCATTAAACTAAAATCCTTCTTTCGCTTTTTTCGCTTGATTTGAGGGCATTGTCAACAAACAACTGTCAACAAACCCCGCGAGCCATTCGCTTTAATTACCGTAGAATCACCTTTCTCCGGTCAGTGTCAAATATGCAAGGCCTCTAATTATTCATTGGCTGTTCATGCCCATTTTCGTGAGCGGCCAGTGACAGTTCGCCATGTAGTCCCAGGTGAAGTCATGCCACTGTGACGATGACTCCGCGGTGACGAAGGCGTTTCCCATTGAACTTTGAAGTTTATAATGAAGTGACCGGAGAAAGGTGATTCTACGGTATTTCAAAAACGCTTCGGCACGTTAGTAAAACTCAGTCTAAACTTTTCATTGACTTTGACAGATCCAATTTTAACCCTCACATTCCCGTGCGCAAAGGACTTCAATTTTTCAAAATTCTACTGTCCCTGCTCATTGAAACGTGAAGTGTAAACAATGACACTGGTATCATTCGATGCAGAATCACATCCTCTACAAAGGGATATAGCCAGTTTTTTCAAAACTCCCCTCTATGTTTATTTTATGATGATTTTTTCGAGAGTCTAATTTTTTTCTGATACACCCTGTATTCTGCTTCAGGTACAATGCGAACATACCGCCAATTGAGGAACGAAGTAAAGAACTGAAACTGATAATGGACTCATTTGAATGGTTTGGCCCTAAAACAGTTTGCCATGGAGATTCCAACCCCACTAACCTCATCTACAACGAAGAAGACGGTAGGTAGTGCCTAGTAAGCTATGATGGGGTTCGGGTGTCAGGTACATGTTTTCAACGCTGCGTGTCACTGAGACCGGAGAAGTGTACATTGCATCCTACTACACGACTAACACTGTAACTGTAGGCTTGGTCTTAAAGCACCACTGTATATGCATTAGTATCCAGACATTTCAATGCATGTTCGACATGACTGTTGAAATCTTTCTTTTTGAATGAAAGAATGTTGCCTTACTTGATGAAGGGTACATGTACATGTAAGGCACCCTATGGCAGCGCTTTGAATTTAAGTGATGAAAAGGATGGCGGCCATTTTTGCCAGGTAAGGTTTCGTCATTGTAGCAGTCTAGCGTGGTTGTTACCACTGGCATGCATGCCATGGGTGGGTTAGACACGACAGCAGTAGTTATCACGTTGGTTCCAGATTCCACCTCCTGGGAGCGCCGCTGAGGCATACCTCATGCTTACACCGGCACTTTGAATTATCATTGACGGCACTCAAGCGGCGATGGATAGATAGTGTAAACGAAATTTGAACAAAATACAAATAGAACATACTCTAAACCAACTTGTTGCCCTATCGTTAGAATAATGTTAGAAAAGCTTTCTCAATAATCAATCTCGTACCCAGAGTTCAACATGTTCAATGCCACATTAATCTCTGGAAAGGGCTAGACCGGTACTACTTTTGCACAATGCAAATGCATTGCTGACGGCGGATGAATTTCTGACCGTTGCACAACCGTGTAGGGATTCGAAAGAGTTCGTACTTTATTCCTCAATAAAACATTTACTCGCCAACGGAATGTTAAAATAGTAGTATTTTTACAAATACTGGTAAGAACAAATTCTAATTTTCGGTATGATTACTTTTTCAAATGATTTGTAAAATCGATGAGCACAAGAATCTTGTGCTGGGTTCCAGCCCTTTTCAGAGGTCTTAGCCGAGGAACGATGGTGGCGACCTCTTCAGATTGCTCAATAATCAGGGTTTGCTGTCATTTTGTTTTCAGACAAAGTCACCCTTGTTGACTATGAAGGAGTTGGTATCAACTGGCCCGTCATGGACCTTGTTGCATTCCTGTGGGGTGCAGCTGTGGGTAAGCGCTGCACAGATTCGCCGGGTTTTCGGGCACTTGCGGCCTGAAGCAGATTTCGCCAAGCCTGGCCTACTCTCCCTATAGTGTTCTCCAACCGCATCGCGCCTCACTGCAAATCTGTAAGTGAGTTTCCACAACGGTCATGTTGGGAATATACATCGTTTAGCGGTTCATCTATTGTTCGAGTAGGCTTTTACCGAGGATACATGTACCTACTACTGTTCGAGTAGGTATCCTCGGTAAACTTTGTCGTACAACTGTACCTGCGTGACGTTTATCCGGACAGGGTGGCGCTACCGCCGATCCGACCAGAAAATTGTTTTCATTATCAAACAACTAACTTTTTTCGAATAGGCCTTAACCAGATTTCTTTACGAAAAAAAAAACAAGTTTCTGTGGGAATAAATTACATGTAAGTTTTTTGGGGAATACACCAAGATTATTAGCAAAATAGCTGGTTTAGAGCCGACTAATAACATCCGCTCCCTTATTGCAATGATTATACGTTATTTCAGGTTTTGCCCCTGACCCAGAACCATTGGACTTCTCTCCCAAGTTCAAAAGGGAATTCATGACGGAATATTTGAGGGAAAGGCACCGCCATGACGGAGAACCAGAAGAAGTCGACGAAAAAGAACTGTCGTGGTATATGGACATGTATGAGGCGGTCTGTATTGTAAGTGAATCTGAATGGTCATCATTCTATCTAAGGTACAACATTTTTCTCGTCAAAAGAAGGAAACACTGGCGGCATTGGCAGATGTTACAACGGTAACCTAATATACTTTGATTCAAAATACTCCTTTTTATGCTCCTGTAGGAGTTCTTGATCAGTTCGTTCGTCACTTCGCCTTCGCTAACGCCATTAGGTCACATGAATAAAGGCTAGCAAATGCTTTTACTTCAGATTATGTACACTGTATAACATTGCCTGGTGCATCTGTAGGGCAAAATTCAAGTCAAAGCACGTTTACATTCATATGACTCATTGAATCCTTTCAGGGTTTTAACTACTTTTGGCACGTGATGGCGCCAATGCTGGCTCTCGCACCTTCCAAGGATGGCGTCGATAACTCATTCTTTCTTCCGTAAGTTACCAATACTTGTAATGGTCTGCATCGTTTATCCTGCGGCAAAACAGCCTGAAGTTCCGTTCAGTATTTTGTACATGTAGTTGTATGATTTTTCCGTCAGGGCCGACGCCATAGCATTATTGGCCCTGGTATTAGTACGGATGAGGCCATCTCAAGCTACTCACCGACATGTTCCTCACTTGGATGGGGTCTTTTACTTGCCCTTGCAAACAAACAAGGTACAAGGCACCACGGTTTACTGCCCCCGGGGCGGACGTGAAGAGCCGGGAATGAAATTCCATATGGCCCGGGCTAGATTCGAACCCGGGACCTGCCGCTTGCTGAGCGGACGTGATAACCACTCAGCTATCACGGCTCCTCGACGAAAAAAACAAGTTTCTTCCAGCAACGATGTTTCTTTGGGAATAAATTAAGTCCTTTTGGGAATACACTAAGATCATTAGCAAAATAGCTGGTTTAGGGCCTATCGAATACGCTCATATTCATAAAACTACTTAAGTCGAAGTGTGTCACTTATCCTTTGTTCAGCACAAAAGATAAGTATCACACTTTGACTTAAGTATGTTTTTGAATATGGACCCTAGACACTCCAGGTGGCGCCCCTTTTGTATCAAAAATTCATCAGTTGAGGGTTGCCCTTGTAGAACCTTAGAACGACCGCAGTGGAAGCGCGCTGCGATGATGAACGCAGCTCACCAACCAGTCGCATGCAGTAGGCCACCTGGGCCTTTTAGTGTTAGTAGGCCTACACATATAATTAAATATCCGTCTAATTTTGATTTCAGTGTTGCTATAGCAAGACTTCAGTGTTACTATAAGCAAAAAGATCGAATGCTGTCCTTGTTGGAAAAAATAAAATTGGCAGCGAAGAAAGAAACAAAGTAATATCCACAGACCTCGTGCACGTACGTGATGTCCACGTGATCCTTGTAAACGGCATCATATTGTCGGCCAACAGTCATCGACCAAGGATCTGAGTCACGGGAAATGTTGTTTGTAGATTTTCTCTGTCATGGAAATAAAATAAGGACAGTAGCACCAAATGGCATCTTTCTTACAGACTTTCGAAATTGTTGAACACCACACTAAGTCGGGGGCTTTCCCACAGTTGTGTCACTTTTACCCCATTTCACGATGATCCGCAGACCAAAGGAGCAACGCTGGGGAGCACGAACACGTGACCTACCACGCTGTATTTGCACTATGTATTATAATATAGGGTACATGTACAACTCAAATGGTGATATTTATTTGACCAACACAAAACTACTTTGCACGTCAATAATAAAGTATCATTCACACATGTAGAGTAAGGCTACAAGAAGAGTTAGAAAAAAAGAATGAACATTATCGGGTGGCCCAAAAAATGACCCCCTAAGGATTTTTCAATGAATTTAACACTATGCAAGCTGCACTCTTGATATTTAAGACATGCAAATATATGGACATTACCAATCTATTTTAAAAAATTCAGCCCTAAATATCGAATATCTAAATATCTAAATATATCTAAATATCTAAATATATCTAAATATCTAGCAGACTAGCCGTTCGTGGTATGAATATGAAATTCGTACCATGGACGCAGAAAGTCCTCTAGATAATACACGTGAAATTTCAGAAAATTCCGTCAGATGGTTATAAACTATGAGGTGTTTAAATTCGATGTGATCCCGCTTGACATTTATTTCAGTCCGCCATCAAATTTTTGGACATATAATTTTGATTTTTCGTCGTGTCGAAACCGTTCGGTATAGTGACGAAAACTTTTAAAATAGATGGGTAAATATCCATGTACTCGCGTGTCTAAAATATCAAGGGCTTAGCTTCTATGTATAGTGTTGAAATTATTGCAAAATCCTTAGGGGTCATTTTTTGGGCCAGCCGATATGTATGTGTGCAATGTACTTGTGTCACAAGTGAGTGTTCGGACAATCGTTTCCATAAAGTTTATTCAGGCAAATGGTAAGTATCACACAGTTTAAACACCAGGGGGCCTCTTGTTCATAAAGTGACTTTAGGCTAATGGTACCATTAACTTCAATGCATTTTCCATTTGGTTAAAGGTACCATTAGCTTAAGTCCTTGTTGCATCCAAAAACGGACTACACAGATTATTACTGAAGTGTAGAGTACATAAATAGACTTTTTGTTTATCAAATTCGGATGAGTAGTTTGGGAGATTTTGAGGCCGGAATATGTGTGTGTGAAAATTCCTGTCTATTTTCCGTACAATAGGGAACAAGCTAGGGTCGCAAATGCTAAATTATGCGGAATGTGCAGGCGTAATTTATGAATGAAGTCAACTTCTGAGCCATCCGCTGTGGATATAAAGTTCATTTTCATTTACATATTTAACTGACAAAACATTCTGACTTCAATTTTTTACACGAATAGTTGCATAAGTCCATTACAGTACTAAAATGCATGCTCATTAGGCGAACATCCTGCAATGACGTCATCAGATTAGGGCGAGCTTCCTCCGTGACAACTCCAGAAAATAAGTTATAACTTTTTAAACAATTGCAATTTTTCAATGAAACAAAAGCTTCTTGATGAGCACTGTATCCCCTAACTTTCGAAAATTGTAAAAAAAAAATTGGGCGCAACTACATGTACATGTAGGACTCACTTTGTCAAATGCGCCCCTGGGCTTGAGAGATACATTATTAGCCCTGTTGAAATTTTTCAATGAAACAAAAGCTTCTTGATTAGCACTGTATCCACTAACTTTCGAAAATTGTAAAAAAAAATTGGGCGCAACTACATGTAGGACTCACTTTGTCAAATGCGGCCCTGGGCTAGAGAGATACATTATTAGCCCTGTTGCAATTTTTCAATGAAACAAAAGCTTCTTGATTAGCACTGTATCCACTAACATTCGAAAATTGTAAAAAAAAATTGGGCGCAACTACATGTAGGATCGACTCACTTTGTCAAATGCGCCCCTGGGCTAGAGAGATACATTATTAGCCCTGTTACATGTACATGTACCATTAAAACCTAAATACAAAATGAAACGCACACCTCTATCACGAAAGAAGGCAAAGGAAAAAGGCGAAAACTTGTTCTACACATAGACGGTACCTAGATACATGATCACAGCACGTTAGAATATACTAGGTGAAATAGCCACGAAACATATCACCAAATTTTGAACTTTGACCTCTGTGACCTTGAAAAGTAGGTCAAATCAAACATATGTCATGTGTCCTCATTAGATACACCTATGGTAAAAATTTGGAGGTGATCTAGTCATTAGTTCAGGAGTTATTGCACCTTTTGTGTTTTTGGTTTTGGCCACCTGGCGACCAAGCTAAGAATCGAATCGGGCCGAAACTACACGTGTCATAGGCAATCTGACCAAGGGGTATGTAATGTACCAAGTTTCAGATCAATAGCCCCAGCGGTTACGAAACGTGCCCTGTCTAATTTTGAAAGTAGATATTGATTTGCGGAAAGAAAGATAATAGAATCGCATTCAAGATGGGGTAAAATAAAAGACGTACATCTTTTCGACATGCTTGGATCAAAATCCTATTCGAGTTGGATAATGTAACATGGTATTGCATTTTCTTCTTCACTGTCAGTTGATCGAGTGAGGTGATTACTGAAAGCGATTCCCTCGTCATGGATTAATGCTGATGTCAGGTCGACCTTACGATGGCACAGAACAGGGGCGGCGACTGACTTTTCTGGATCTTTCTGCGTCCGAGCCGCGACTGCGCGGAACAAATCAGTCGTCGATATATTGTGTGACATATGACTGTAGTTGCGTCTCACCTGCGACGATCGGCATCAGTCGCGGTCAAAAAGACGAATCGCAAGAACTGAACATGTTCAGCTTCTGCGCCTCGAAGAATCATGATCCCGAAGGCCGTCGATCGACCTGACTCGAGTTACGATTCCCTGTGCGAAGATGACAACTATTCCACGATGAGTGCACAGATTTTCACTTTTGCACCCTGACCGTGGTTTCTTCACTAGATGTCGTCTGTTCCGTCGCGTGCAGGCAATCGCAGGTGCGATCTGACATCAGCATAATCCTACGTGTTTGTGCGCAGGGCCACGAGGTAGGCCTAGGCCTATTATGTCATT
This sequence comes from Notospermus geniculatus, assembly GCA_002633025.1. NCBI lineage: Eukaryota > Metazoa > Nemertea > Pilidiophora > Heteronemertea > Lineidae > Notospermus > Notospermus geniculatus. The sequence goes on from NMRB01000505.1 coordinate 279,327, forward strand.
GTTCAGATTCAAGATGACTGCAGTCATGACCATCGGATACTTCATGCTATGTTCACCCTATCACGAATCACGCCACGATTGAAATCGCGATCTTAATCGTGGAGTAATCGTGGTGGTCCTATCAGATCCTGAGGTCGGTTCGTGGCAATCGTATTGATCGTAAGAAAAATTTTGGACGTTTCAAAAATTTTGCTAGGTTCCTGATTGAAATCGTGGTCTTAATCGTGGAGTAATCGTGGTGATCCTACATGTCCTGTCAGCTCTTATCAGATGTTGAGGTCAGTCTTGGCAATCGTATTGATCGTAGAAAAGTTTTGAATGGTTCAAAACGTTTCTACGATCAAAACCATTGTCACGATTGCCCTCATGATGTGATAAAATCTGATAGGGTCACCACGATTACTCCACGATTAAGACCACGATTTCAATCGTGGCGACATTCGTGCCACCTGAAATTGACCAATCGCGACCATATCGTATCCAAGTGCATCAGAACGTATCGACTCGCATCACCTCGCATCCAAGCGTGAAACTTCAGAGAATTAAACAAACATTCCACGATCAGCTACGAATGGCCAATCGTGACGTTCGTAACGGACCGCGCTCTAGTGGGAACATAGCATTAGAAGATTATAACACTTTAAATTCTTGGCTTTGAAATCCGATGTCCATGTTTTGCCCAAGAAAAGGTGACCTAGGGCACCCTGGATTCGACTATTTGATCTAGTTAAAGCGGATTATTCGAGTCTGTCCAAAGTGAACCAAAAATAATAAAACGTCCCGTTTTATTCGTAACAACAACTGGTAAATGCATTGCGGCGACCGCTCCGGAAACGATGCTGTGGAATCTTTGACTCGGCACAAATCATCCGCTTTAAGTCACTGTATCTGACGAACTGGAAAGGTGAGCAGTCGCCGGCGTGTCATCTTCGATAATCGAAGGCCGATCTGCTCTCCACTGCGTTACATCGCACATCACCCTTCGAAAAATAGACCAGTCGGCGGCGTATCTTGGCACCATGCCAACTTTACCGGTCGACCAATCATATGGCACTTTATATCGGGTCTTCGGCTACAACTCTTTGTACCACGATTCAAATTTTACAACACCGATTCTGATTGGCCTCTTCTTCTCGAGGCGGCAGATACGCGCTGTGGACCGGTCACTTTCTCGAAGGGTGATGTGCGGTGTAACGAAGTGGTGAGCAGATCGGCCTTCGATCGTCGAAGATGCGGCGTGTAAGCACACTCTGTCTTTTACAGCACCGCTCGAGTCATTGAGAAACAACAGCGGCCTCAGTCTGGACCCCTGCGGCACTCCACAATAATTAATTAAATCATCTGACGAACTGTTGGAAAAACAGTTGCTCACTCGGATTTCAATATTGACCTGTCTGATAAGTATGACGTTAAGGTGATCAGCAATTTCCCCATGTACGCCTCCATGCTTCAAGCATTTTCGTAAGGAGATAATGAAGAACTCCGTCGAAAACCCCAGGAACTTTGGCGTGACGGGCCGTTTCATGATATGTACATGTATGCTCCAGGCAGGAAGTGCCCACAGGAGTTCGTCTACAAGATTGAGACACCCTTTGAGACCCTTTTGAGACACCCTTTAGTATCATGCATCCCCTCTGTAGTATAATACATAGACAAGGACTACCACAGAATTTGAGGCCCCTCCGCTTCGATGCGAAAAAGTCACAAAAATCAGGNTCAGTCGCCGCTCAAAAAGATCACGAATCGCAAGAGTTGAACATGTTCAGCTTCTGGCCCACGACGAATCATGATCCCGAAGGCCGACTCGAGTTAAGATTCCTTGTGCAATGATGGCACCTATTCCACGATGAGTGCACAGATTTTTACTTTTGCGACCAGACTGTGGATTCTTCACTACATGTCGTCGGTGTCGCGCACAGGCAATCGCAGGTGCGATCCGACATCAGCATGGCCAACGTGTTTGTGGGCAGGGCCACGAGGTAGGCCTAGCTATTTTGTCACTGTTCAGATACAAGATGACTGCAGTAATGACCAGTGGATGTTTCAGGAAGATTATATCACTTTCTTGGCTTTGAAATCCGATTTCTATAGCCGTGGTTACACCTATCCAAAATCCCCGTGCTTTTTGAGACACGGGGTTTTTCCGAACCAGAAAAAACACGGCGTTGACACGGCGAGCGGTTACACTACTAAAATACTGAATACTGAATACTGAGTTTATTGCACTCTAACCACTACATAGCGGTACATAGAGGATTTTGTTTTTAGTGTGATTGGTAATAAGTTCCGTATCCCGGCGATAGGGGCACTGCATGTAGGCATCTCTCTGTCATCGAGTGGCTACTGGAGGCGTGAAATATCCTATACGCATGCGCATGACTCATCGATTTGCATCGCCGTCTATCGCCGGGTGCTTGGAACTACAAATAAACACGGGGATTTCGCGGTTACGCTACATAAAATCCCCGTGTCTAAATAACCCCGGCGTTGCCCCTTCGAGCTCGCTGTGGCTAATAAGCACGGGAATTTCAGACACGGGTCTACTAGTAGTTAGACTCGGCGATTTATAGGTGTAACCGCAAAATCCCCGGGGAAAGCACGGGGATTTATGTAGCGTAACCACAGCTTATGTTTTTGCACCCCGCAGAAAAGGTGATCCAGGGCACCCTGAATTCGACTAGGTGATCTATTAGTTAAGTCACTGTATCTGACGGACTGGAAAAGTGAGCAGTCGTCGGCTGGAAGCAATTCTTTACAACATCGCTCGAGTCATCGTATACCGGTAGATGAGAAACAACAGCGGCCTCCATATGGACCCCTGCGGCACCCTACAATTAATTAAATCATCTGGCGAACTGTTGCAAAGACCGTTGCTAACTCGCATTTTAATTGACCCAGGGGCCTGTTTCATAAAGTTGAAGCTTAAAGTCTCGAGCTAATGGTACCATTAACTTCAATGCATTTTCCATTTGGTTAAAGGTACCATTAGCTTAAAGTCACTTTATGAAACAGGCCCCTGTCTGATAAGTATGACGTGAAGGTGATCAGCAATTTCGCCCATGTACTAGGCCTCCATGCTTCATTGCTTTTTAGTAAGGAGATAATGAAGAACTCCGTCGAAAACGCCAGGAACTATGCCGTGACGGGCCGTTTCATAGTATGTAATGTATGCTCCAGGCAGGAAGTGCCTCCAACGATGTAGATGAAGAAACCTTGATTCCTGTTGATCATGACGCGGGCAATGGGAGATGCTAGAATCCGAGAGGACAATTTTAATCTATTACTAGTGAACAACGGACTTAGAGAGCCTGATGTATCAGGACACGTCAACTGCGTCTTTACCTGTGCTTTACTCTGCATGAAAATGAAATGGACATCCTTCGTTATCCTACCTGTTGAGAGAAAAGTCATATGTCAGCTGAGCAAGAAAAGGTGTACATGTTTGCAGAAGAAAGAGGTCTTCAGACACGATGGAGCTCAGATGTATCAAAAAAAGGTAAATGTTTTGATATAATTGTGAGGTAGCACATTACTCTGAACTCCACTCCCACTTGAGTTAAACCTCGGAGTCGTTTTCGGAACCGATGACGTCGAAATTCAGTAGGTTGCGCCAGATCGGGACGAGAACCGAGTTGAAATGGTCATTTTGTCAAAAAAGCTATTTTGCGTCTTTTGCATACTTCAGCTCGATTGAAAACTGCTATCGTTCACGAACAGTTGAAGGGACGTTCCTTCAGCATACGACCTATAAAGTTTGAAGAAGCAAGTTAGAAACCAATGCGACTTGGAAGCTGTCACTAGTTTTGATGACAGAGTCCACCGAGCAGGACGGAAAACCCCGCGTTAACTGATGACGTAATACGCGGAAAGGGAATCACCTCGTAAATTAGTTGGTTTCTTCCTCCGATAAAGAAACGCTCTAAGTTCTTTGGGTAATGAAGGAAAAGTGCCATTTTTTAACATTGATCTTCAAACAATACACTCTCGCTCTTCCTTCGCGCTGTGTTCGTAACTTACTGTTAGTGCAAATCCACATCTTCAAGGATTGCTCTCTCTCTCTCTCTCTCTCGCTCTCTCTCCCCGTTCATTACGTTCATATTTGGGGTAAAACGTCAGCGTTTTTTTTATTGTTGGGAATTCAATAACAGCCTGCGATCTTTTGGAAGTACCGCCAAGGGCGAAATATCCACGTTTTACCACCATTTGTTAGGAAGAAGGGAGTTGCACGCCTTTCGTTTTCGTTCCTCTATAACAATCAATGGATAGTGGTTATGTATTGTGATTATCCTATTCCGTGGGAAAGGCTCATGATTTTCAGTTTAAACAAACACCCATTGGTCTACAGGCTTTTGTACAACACTACATATTATATACGCGGTGGGTTCGACTTCCACAGGTTTCTGTCTGTAAGATACATGTGTATCTTCGTTTTACATAAAACTACCAAAAAAGTAGAGGGGAAATTGTTCAGTATTCCTGCAGGAAAAATAATCGGTCGTTTGATATTCCCTCCGATAGAGAAATGCATTGCTTCTCACATTATCAAGAAAAGCACGCCATTGTTTACCATTAAATTAAATATGACAGTCTTCGGCTTCCTTTGCCTTCCTCGATATTCAAGGACCTCTCTTGCGTCTGTGTTCACGTTGTCAATATATTACCCCTTTTTCGGTCACGAGGGAGACAACGTCGTGGTCTCATTTATCCATAATAAAACAATCACGATAAACACAGAATATCAGTTCTTTTTTCCACCGCGGTATCCGACGTCATTTATTTTTGACGATTACCAACCTGTGGCCTTCATGTTGGCAGACTGCACCAAGAATAGATGCACGATTGCTATTTTTCATAACATATTGCTACTTAATACTCCTTCTGTTAAACGGTCAGCCCTCATCAGTTTCGACGACGAAAAAGTGCCAATTTACGTTTTAAACAAGCGACTTGGAATTCTTCTTCGGTGTGCAAAAGAATTAACGCATGCTGTCATCGTCGGTTGCTTGCCAGTAGATCCAATGCTACCAGTCAACAAACGTGATCCTTTCAGGCAGGTTAAGTTAGAAATGGAAATTAAGGTACTCAGCAAGTCCTCGGCGCCGGGTGGCCTCTTTGGGTCTATCGACTGACACATGAATATTTTCTGCGTGTATCTAAAGAAAAATAAGGAAGATACTCTAGCAGCTAGGTATTTTCCGGTAAATACGTAATAATCTATACAATAAAAGGCAAAGTGCGATTCTTTGTCTGCTATGCACTGAAAACCGTTGGTAATTAGTGCATAACGGTCATGTTCAACGGATAGGGTATCACTCATAGGTGGTTTTGCACAAAAAATAAGTGCAACTTTTGGCCTGCAAAGTGTGGTTTTAAGGCATTTTTCTTTATGGGAACTTTCCAAGTTTATTTAAAGCTGAAGGGGAATTCCAGTGACCTACTTATTATAAACAGCGGCTGATAAGCAGATACACGGTACATAGGACTCATGTGAGCCTATTGGAGTATACCGTGAATCCGGGTCACGATGATCTTCGCTTCAACAAATAGTATCGTATTTAGTCGGCATTCATTATCAGTTGTCACACTAGGCCTACCATTCCCGTGAATCTGAACCCAGGGCCGGATCCAGGATTGACAGAAAGGGGGTGTAGCTCGACGGAGGGGTGCGCACCCATTTGACAATATCTGATGCATTTCCCTGGCATCTCAGAGCAAAATACTCAGTGTCACATGGGGAAGGTATCAGGAGGACACTTTCACTTCGGACATTTGACCCTGGATTTTGCCCCCTCCCCCACATTTAGCACTGTATGACCTCTACATGTATGTCGTTTTCACTCCGANACGAAAAAGTGCCAATTTACGTTTTAAACAAGCGACTTGGAATTCTTCTTCGGTGTGCAAAAGAATTAACGCATGCTGTCATCGTCGGTTGCTTGCCAGTAGATCCAATGCTACCAGTCAACAAACGTGATCCTTTCAGGCAGGTTAAGTTAGAAATGGAAATTAAGGTACTCAGCAAGTCCTCGGCGCCGGGTGGCCTCTTTGGGTCTATCGACCGACACATGAATATTTTCTGCGTGTATCTAAAGAAAAATAAGGAAGATACTCTAGCAGCTAGGTATTTTCCGGTAAATACGTAATAATATCAAATAATTGGAAATGACTTGTCAATACACCTACATGCATCCTGTCTTTGCCCCTTTTCAATACGACAAAGAGGTTTTCAGTTCAAGAGAGATAAACCGAGCTGAGAAATTTGTTTGTTCGGGAATTGCGCCGAATTGACTTTTTACAAGCTTTCGCAATGACATTATGACACAGCAATGTACTTTTACAATACACCGGGGGTAAGACATTGCAAAATTAGGATATTCTGGCTAACAAGAAATGACAACACCGGGAACCGGTGTACCAGAGGAGAAAGTCCTAGGAATGAAAGTCCGGGACACAATAGTCTGCTTTGGCCATGGTCTTTATAGCCAATCCCTCGTTGAACAAAAAAAACAGGTGTAACATTTTTCAGTGTGGCCATACTTCTGTGTGATTCCCATTATTCTGAACACACTGGGAAACAAACTAAGTGTTTCTCTGTGTGTCGGTCATTGTCAGGTCGCCACTCTTTTCGTCAATCTATTGTATTGTCACCCTGGCACACGGGTCACACTGAAAAACGTTACACCTGACTTAGATTCCAGGGGACTGTGATCCCTGTCACACCGGAACGACTTCTCAGTACCTATCAATTATTTTGATACCGTACGCATCCAATTGTTATGTTCAATCACCCTAGGAGAGGCAACTTCTTTCCTTCAAGCAACGTCGACGATTGCCCTTTTTGCCTCCAGTGCTTATATCAAAGTGGGATCTTTGGAGGTTCCCGCAGAATTTTGGAAGATTAGTTATCATGATGTCTTCATTAACTATACCATTCTATCAAGTTATCACGTATGACATTGGACGTGAACATTGTAAGGTACTGTACAATATTACATTTTCTACACTCCAAGAGAATATCTACGGGAGCATTTTCACCATGTATCGGCAATACCTTGTGTTTTACTACGAAAGAAGTTTGAAACATCACCCTCGTGTGTATCAACTCTTCGATACTGAACGCGGGGGCCCTATTGTTGACCTTGCCATACCAAGGACCGACATTTGCTATTTTGCTGGGAAATTTGGCGACGAGGTCCACATATCAGTTGACGCCAGGTTTCTTGTTAAGTGTACGATTCATGGTGATCTTAAGGCAACAATTTACGAAATAGCCCGATCTGTCGCAGGTGGACACCTAAAAATAGAACTGAAGGACGGAACCCGAGTCCCATTGAGATCTTCTGTTTTTGCTTTTTATCATAATATATATATGACAGACGGATACACTGGGATTTTAGTCCATTGCAAGGAGAACCAGTATCGACCAAGGTTTTACCATTTCAAAAATACACATGTTCTCAAAAGGTGTAAGGGCAGAGGAATTGTCATAATCTATGATATGTCATTAAAAATGCTGTTGTTGTTTGGTGTTCCTGGTTCTCAGGGCCTTGGATTTAGGGAGCTGTACAAGTGTAGTGGCAGTTTACCAATTTTTTACGAAGTTGTTGTGTCTTTTCATCGTATTTTAAAAGATGTTGATTCGTTACATTATCATTTTCACCCATTGGATGGATCGTTCATTCACTTTATCACGGGTCCGAAACACGGGCGGCCTGACGTGAAAGTTCATTTTATAGCAGCTGACACATACATACAGTAAGCTCGAGTTTAAACCACCGGTTCATTATGTCCATAAGCACACCCATAGTAGGGTCAGTTTCACCGTAGCAGGGCTTTCAATAGCGTGCGTATGGACGTATTTTACGCACTGAAATCTCAATTTACGCACCAAAAGAATAGCAGTGTTCGTCAAATACGC
>NMRB01000505.1:291605-302464 GCA_002633025.1 Notospermus geniculatus
AAGTGCGTTGAGACTCCTAAGGGGGAACCCAGGCCTAGATACACACAAAAATATTCGCGAAGTGGGAAGTTTCTCAAGAGGGCAGCCATATTTAAGTCAACTCCAGCTGACTTAAGCCTCCTAGCTACCCGTCTTAACTTTAAGACACTTTTTTGGCTTAAGTTTTTTTGAGAACTGCAGACTTAGGCCTAAGCCAGGTAAATTGAGGCTTAAGTCAACAAAACTGACTTAAGATTCTTTGTGAAACCGGGCCCAGTTTCAAGAATCCCGCGAGCAATGGGGAGCTATCGCGGGTCGCGATAGCTGAACGAGATTTCATTTTCAACTCTCGCGACTACATCGCTTTAATATAAGGATTTGTCTATTGTATGATAAATGGTGCAATGCTTCCAAGCTCACTTTCGATGATCACAGTCCATTTCAGTATTAAAAAAAATAATTCCTCCTCACTTTTTACAAGTATGACTGATGCTAAACTAAAGATTTTTTTTATGTGGCCTAACTGATAATGCCATGTTTGGCACTTATTTCATTAACGGATGAAATAATATCCGGATGATAACATTTACCCGGTACCAATTATGCTGCAAATAATGTCTGCCATTTATAGAGTGACACTCAATGCCAAGTCATGATATTTCAGTGTCCGTGATATGTTAACTAATGTTACCTGGGCCTTCCTCTGTTACATTACATGATTATGTAATATTCAGTGGGTGGTATTAATTAAACTGATACCAGTACATGATTGTATTTCGCTCACTAATAAGCACTTTCATAAAATACTTGTATGGGTGTGGCTGCTGAAGGTAAATTCTTGGAATTTTTTAGGCTATTCTAGAGATTTTTATGAGAATGGTATTTTCATTGTTCACTCATTTGACAAATCACCTAAGGCCGATCCTCTTTTGTCTTACAGAGAAACAGTACCTGACCTATCGTTTTGAGGTTGCCAAATCACTTCTTGATGTCGATGTGGACATGGAAAGTCGACTAAAACGTAAGTTTATTTTCTTGGTTTTCCTGCAACCATGCTGTCATGTACTTAAAGGGCCACGAAATTTCCACATTTATCAACAGCCGGGGCCCACCAGTGGTGATTGCATCATCCTCCAACTGTGTAGTTCTGTCTTTCACCCCAGTATTGGAGAATGTATGATTACAATACAATGCATGTGTGGATACCCTAGGTTTAAGGAACAAGAGTTTTGTCAAATCTGCCCCAGATTGGTCTTAGTTGCAGGGGCGGATCTACGATCTGTCAAAAAAGGGGTCGTGTCCAGGCCATTCACATCAGAAGCCTCCTTAATTTTGACAATCTGTTGGTCAGACTCAAAGAATTTTCCAAAATAAGAGGGGGCGTGCGCCCCCTCTGTATCCGTGCCTGGGTTGATCATATGAGAGATAATTCAGGAGACAGAAGACAGTTTGTAACGATTAACCTGTCAGGAATGGTGACAAATTCGTTTGGACGAGGATTTTGAAAGAAAAGCAGAGCATTTGACCTAGAGATAAATTGGTACATTATGCCATAAAAATTGTGAACCCAGCATGAAAGGCCTAGATGTTTACTGGAGCAGATCAAAGCCTTTGGTGAATGCATAAATATAGCTGCTCAAATATTGATAAAAGCCATCATAGAAGGCAATAACTATTGAATGTCAGTAAAGTCAAGTCTTTTGATAAACTACCATTCATTCTAGTCCACACAAAGTTAATTCCAAGAGTAGACTTGGTTTGGTAGGCCTATGACACCCTGACATTGCCTCATGCAGAGATGTTCATAGTAATAGTAAACCTGATGATCTTGGATGCCAGAGTGGTGTAGTGCAGACATTGGCACTTGTCACCTCTGAGGTTGCAGGTTTGATTCCCTCTTTGTCCACAGTCTTCATGTAAAGAGAGGTTGACTGTTTTCACCTGAGTATGAAGTAGGCCTAATGATGTGGATCGGNACCCCCCCCCCCCCCCCCCCCCGCCCCAGGGTGGGTGTCAAGAAAGAAAGAAGTAAGTACGTGTAGAAAGAAGAAAGAAGCTCTGAAATCAGTGGAGTTGGATGTCCCTGGTTTCCTGGAGTCTTCTTCTGGTCTTAATGATGAATATCATGGTAGGTGATTTGAGATGCATTCCTTGCAAGGCAGGTGCCCTTACAACAGATAATACTGACCAACTGCCTTGCTGAGTTATACATAATTCATATTTTACAATTTGAGAAATACCCATTGTGTATTTTATGAACAAGAATCGCTTTTATCCGTGTTCCATCAAAAGGCCAGGCATGACCAAACACAGGAACCAAATTGCAACATTTAAAGGTCTTGTCGCCCATGACAGATTTTCATATCACAAAAAGTCCAAGAGAAGTAAAGACACATGTATGAGCAGTGATCAGAGACGTCCTGCAGATTCCGTCAGAGTCAGCTATCCATGAATTTCTCTCTGACAGAGGCACCAATTCCTTTTGGTTTTAAAATCGCGCAGTCACATTCAGTCTGTTTTTTCGTTGCATTGACCGCTGACTTTCTCTGTGGCACTCATGGATTGACTGTCTTTAAATATGATAATAATCTTCCCGCTTGTAGCCTTGTCAGTCCTTTCTCATTGTGTCGACATTCCCGCTTATTCTGTGACACATTACATTTTGATATCAAACCTATCACAGTCATGTTTACCGACTTCATTCTGTTGAGGTGTGTGTCCTATACCGGAGCCCTGGATTGATTTTTTTCCAAAATTGATTGATTTTTTGTGAAATATCTGCACAGGAGAGTCGTTAGATGATCAGTTTGCTTCAAGTTGCTCAGGCTGCAAACATGACAGCATAATCTCAATCAGTGTTTTGTCAGAAATCTGGGGTACGCAGATTGGAAATTAAGAGCTACGTGTGCTGCACGCTGTGCAACAACTTATTGGCAGTTCTTCATCCCTCTACCTTGGCAATGCAACACTACATCTTCTACCATGAAGGATAAACTGGAAAACTTTTTCTGACTCTGTTATTCCTGCACCTGAGGAAGTAATTTCTTGTTAATTTGGAGCTGATGAGCCTTAAGGACCATACATAATAGCTGTCTTCAGGATAACATAATTCAATTACCCAGTATGGTAATATTCAGTTTGCACTTATCGAAGGGTAAGATACAAACAACAAGATACATGTGCTTCTTTGCCTTGGATGTAGTTGACAAATCTACTGCTGTCTCATCTTTGATAGAATGTGCCAAAAGAGAATCCTGAATTTACATCAAACTGACATTTACTGGTAGTTGAAGGATATTATCTAGCATTTCGTTTCCTAATTCTTGTGAATCCTCTCGGATTAACCTGTGCCAGTATGAGTCTGTGGATTGCTGATTTACATAACTTTTGTCAGACGCCGAGTGAATTTGAATTTGAGCTTCAAGGTGAGTGTCTCTCAAATACATGTTTGATTTACAGGTAAAGTGGGCTCAGTTCAAAATGGTGTGAACTCTGCTGCTTTAGTCTTGAAATCTGCCCCAAATCAGTTTGATATCAAATTGTCTTTTCAGTGTTGTCCCTTCCTGTGTTACCTGAAATGAACGGTGGTGAGTTCGAGGCAGATCTGAAAGAATGTTCTGATTCATCTCTTCTTCATCCTTGTTCATGTTTCTGTACAAATCTTTCCTTTCTTCTTTCACTTCTTTTGCCACTTTTCCCTTTACCTTTCCTCTTCATGAGGATTCATAAAACAGTTGTAAATATCAAAAAGTCTAACCTGAATGAGTTACTCTTTACTGTCACATTTTGATTTTGATGCAACCTGTCTTCTGACTGTCACCAAAGTGAACTATCCACTTTCATTCACACCCCTCTTAACAAGTGGTAACACTGTTAAACAGTTCCCCAAAAACACAGGTTTGATCCTTTCAAAGTCGATATTTGTTGGGTGTGACAACTTTGAAATGAGTTGATTTTCCATTAACACAGAATTTATTAACTGCAAAGATTAATAAGAGATTTTTATGTTCTTGCAGCTACCTTTTATTGATATTCCTTCAAATTCCAGTCTTCTTTGTGAGGCATCTACGATTGCTGTGTATTACCTCAGCTACTCAATGAAGTCTTGAAGAACTTGACAAGCCTTCACTTATAGGATTCAAACATACAGTACCCAAAACAACAGCTTTCTGATTGCTGTATCTACATGCTTTTGTCACTTTCAGAGGATGATGATGAGCCTGAGAGTACTAAGAAGCTGATCAAAGATCTGGAGAAGGAAGTGGAGACTGGTAAAGAACGGAAACAACAGATCAAGAAAGAAGAGAAAAAGTCAAGTTTTGATGCTTCAGCTATGAATGTGATAGGTAGGGATATTGCTTATTAAGGAACCCCTTACCGGTATAGATAAATGCTTTTAAAAGTTGAGGGATGAGGATCTGAAATGCAGTTCTAGTCTGTATGGGACCCCCTCCCCCGGCCGACTGTCCCAGAGTGGCTGCAACAACAACCATCAGAAATGGGCACAATTGCATCTTGTCATAAGGCCCCTATTAGATAGAAGTATAGGGTATACGAAAACGCCGGTTAACAATGGCTTCACGGTCATGAATATTTGAAACCTTTGTTAACCGGCATTTTCGTATGCCGTATTACTTCTGTATAATAGGGGCCTAAAGGAATCAGATCATACAGGTTTGACTAAGATTTCAGGGATCGCCTTATGATTTCCACTCCAAGTCTGCACAGGACAATCAAATGTTGTTTTTCATGAATCTTGACCACAAGTTCGGAAATGACTCTTATTTCCCACCGAGATGTAAATGTTGTGTTCATGCTGGTCACTATGGAGACAGACATTTGAGTAAATAGTGGTTAATTTCTCTCAGATGTAGGCATCCCAGTATTCCATTGGCCATGATCAAATGGCAGTGCTGAGATGGGATCTGACAGTTTTGTTGTGGCTCATATCCTAGAATGACCACCCGTGTATCTGTAAAAGAAATTGACCGCCCGTGTATCTATCAAAGAAATTGACCTCCCGTGTATCTATCAAAGAAATTGACCTCCCGTGTATCTGTCAAAGAAATTGAGCTGTCTGTGTATCCATCACAGATTTCGACCGCCCGTTGTTGATGTGGATGGACTTGCAATATTTCACTGGTGTTTTCAGATCGCACTCGATACATGGTTTACTCAAACGAGAACAAGGAACCATATGATCACATGAAGGACACACAGGACTTTTATCGAGTGACAGAAGAGTTCAAGTCAACCATGAGAAAGGATAAAAGTGTGCAGGGAAATTATGAGGTCAAGTTGGTGATCAGGGTACGTATAGCCGGTGTGCGATGTTGCCATTTTGTGGCCAAAAATATGAAAATTTGCTGTGAAATAACGACAGAACAGTTCATATTTGATAGAAGTCAGTTTAATATATCCAACGATTGCTTGATGGTATTCCGCAAATTCTTCGTTTCCCTTCCAATTCTCTTTCTGTTCTAGGCCACCCTGAATGCTGGCGTGGTAGAACGTTATGAAATGAGAACGTCAAAACTCCACGACTCAAAGACAAACATGCGGTTGTACTTCTGTGGGTCGCTGGGGCATCCAGAACGGTTACAGGAAATCATCAAACTCGGCTTCTCAGAACAAGGTGAGACTAAAGATGATGTGAATGTTTGTGTCTCCTCGGGACTTGCAGCCATTTACGACCTATTACATGTATTAGGCAAGTAATAGCAGGAATCCAGATGACACATCAGATATCTACCGGTAAATGACAAAACTGACCACTTCAGTGCTGCCACCTGTAAATGGCGGTGATTTGATTCCCTCAGACAGCAGATGACTTATCATATCTTTCTTCCATTGCAGACTTTTCTCATGGAGAATACGGACGCGGTCTACACTTTTCAGTCTATCCATCAAAAGCAGCTCAATTTTCAGCAGTAAGTATCTTTTATGGTGCGCAGACATCAGCTCCATCCATGAATCATTTTTCAGTGAAATGCATAAGTCTGGGACAATCTAGGCCCACAGAGGATGAAATGGAATGCAGAGAAGTGAGGAAACTCTGCAGATTGTGCCAGACTTTACCTGTTTGACAAATTGGACTTTCTTTTCAGCTTGGGAAGTTGTTGACAGTTGAAGTGGCAATCGGTAAAGTGGAAAAAATTGNCCAAAATAAGCATTGAATTTTCAACTGAATGTGCATGTGGGGAAATTCTCTCAACCCTGTGGTCAGTCAAAATGAGAGTTGTGGCTGAACAAAGTACATGTTATATGACAGCTTCTTGAGCTTATGGGATTTTCACAAGATATGACTGCTGTGTGGTGAGTTTTGTGGGAAATGATTGCAATACATATTTTGATCAAAGATATTCCTTAGACAAATGTCTGTCATAAAAATTCCATTTCGCTTTGGCAGACAGCAGCCTTACATGTATATTTGCCAAATTAGAAGTCATAACCTCATCATTTTTGTTTTGATACTGATATGTACTTCTTGTTGGTTTGGTTTCCAAGAGTTGTGATTGTAGTTAGTGTATAGGGTTATTATTTATTTATTAGTTTGGGAATTGTTTCACTGAAGAGAGGGATACATTTCGCTCTCATCTTTTCTTGGATGTGATTGCAGTATCGGGAGATCGCAGTTGTGTTGTTCCATGTTTTTAATCCATTTATGAGTTTTCAGATTTTATACAACTCTAGGGGCCTACTGACTAACGACTCAGAAATCCATGACACACGGCTCGTTCAAAAAACAGTGATACCTTGTCAGATATAGATGGCTGTGTTGTGAAAGTTTGTTGTGTCATCGATGCTGTATCATTTTGTCTGTGATTTAGATCGCAGATTTCTAGTTCTTACTAGGTTATGTTAAGTTATACTATGTATTAAAGTTAAGTTATATCAACTTTGAACTGTCATTGAACAGAATCTCTTATAACAAATATATTTTTGGAGTATGATATGCACCTATGTTTAGATAAGGCCTATATGAATGTATATTGTGAAATAAATATTTGTGAGTTATGAATGCAGCTGTTTGGTCTTTTTATCAACAGTGAGCCACTCGAGAAAAAAGGATCATCTGGCCACGTTTGATGTGTTCCATAGGCCTGTAGTAGGGGTGGATACAGGTTTTGGGATGACGGGGGGGGGGGTCAAATACTGCTAAGGCATGAGAGGTACTGCCCAGACACTTACCTGGGGAGGGGGCTGTAACTCCACCTTTTTGTGCAGGACCTTGTTGCTGCATCGCAGATATTTGGTCAGTGATACAAGGGCAGGCACGGTTTAACTCCTCCCCCCCCCCCCCCCCGGGCATTGTTATTGGAGTGACATGTCAAATGGTGATATATTTTCAAGAGCCATGACAGCCCCTCGAGAATTTTGCTCTGGATTCCATATTTGTGTCCAATCCCAGTGATTTAATAGTATTTCAAAAGATCAGACGCGCCGCCCATTCAGTGTCTTCAAGGCTGATCACGGTTCTAGTGGAATGACACGCGGTGGTTTATCAATACTGGTCACCTGTCCCACTGAAGCCGAAATACACTGTCAGATGCACTGTCCGACGCAGGTAGCGTAGCAGTCTGCAGCTCGTCGCTTTTACAGATAGGATCGATTTTGTTCCACTATTCACCAGATTTTAAGTGGTTCTGTTGAATTTTTGCACCCTACCAGTGACTGCTAGCATTCTTTTATATTTATGTATACCTCTGAAGCCGAACTTTCTGCGATAAACCAATTGTCAATGCATTATTGCTCGGACAAAACGGAGAGTCCCAACGCCACCAGCACGAGCCGCAGCGGATTTGTGTGGCCTCCAGTTGTCATTGACATGCATAACCAGCACAGCCGAATTAGCTGACGAGCCCCGGGAGAAAAATTGCATAGACCTAGTTTCACGCCATTTACACTGCTAATGTATGGATTGGGCCTAACCCTAACAATTTAGACTTTGTGGTGGTTGTGTGTTGCAAAAATCTGTTAAAATCTGTGCATATCACTGCCCGTCTCTGCTCTGGTCTGGGAGTGGGACTGGGGGGAGACACTCGGCTCGGCGGATTGGAGGAGTTGGATATCGGCTCACTCAGGATCAACAACAGTCCAGTTTCAGTGACAGGAGACGGTTTGAGTTTTGAGACTGACCGGAAAGAAGTTGTGAAACCTGCGGCTTGTTTGTTTTTTGGTGCCGTTTCTGTTGTGTTGCTTAGCCGCCAGGTGGTGCTGTTTGCCGGGCTGTGGCTGTTGTGATAACAAGTTCGTCCCCGAAGCAGTAGGCTAGTCTTCATTTGACGACCAGTCAGTGTTCCTTTTGACAAATCTGATTCGTCGATCCTGCTTGTCACCATGGCAACTGCGTTTAACGCCAATGACCCTGAAGGTGCCTGCTTCTTCGAGGGTACAGAGAAACTGCTGGAAGTGTGGTTTACGAACCCAAATGATCGAGGAGCGGATTTGAGAGTCATCACAAGGTTTGTTGATAGAAAGTGACAAGATGAGGGGTTAATGAAGAGGACAGATCTAAACCATGTCTATCATATAACACCTACCCATGGCTCAAAATGACGACCCGAGCGCTTCGGTTTTACACTTGCAATATGCGTTCTAAATTTAATGAGGACTTTACGGTCTTATTTGGACTTTACGGTCTTATTTGAAGAAGAATGAACAGTAGGGTTTCTCCAGTGTGTCTAAACTGAGATGTTTCATTTGATATCTTGTGGCGTAGGAAATGAAATTCAACACTTGACATGCTTGACTGTTGTATTTTCTCTTTTAGGTCTTTCTGGGATCGCCTACTTGCTAATGTCCAGTGTGTGATTCTTGGCCAAAGCACTGTTGGTGAAATGGATGCATATATTCTCAGGTTTGTTGCAAAGTGATAATGTCAAGGCCGTGAGTGTGACTTGAGCATCAAATTCCAAATAACAGAATGCCGCTGTTTTGTTCCAAATCTGCCTGATTTGTCATAATGCATAAACATCACTCAGTTTTATTGTGCAAATCGAAAAAAGGACGGTAACACTAATTTCTATGATCAACTTTTAAATTTTACATGTTTGGTACATGCTGACTCTAAAATGTAAAATTAAAAAGTTGATCATAGAAATCGGTGTTACCGTCCTTTTTTCGATTTGGATATTAACGATCAACACGGCTACCACTACCATACAGTTTTATTGTGGAAAGTTCTGTACCGGTACTACAGTAGGGGAACTAAGTCGATGTATGTTGTGACACGAACCTCATTTCCCGTTTCTTTTATTTCAAAAGTGAAAGTAGTATGTTTGTCTCGAAGAATCGCTTCATCCTGAAGACGTGTGGCCGGACGACTCTGTTGAATTCTATCAAACCATTGCTGCAGGAAGCCTCCAAGAAATGTGGGTTTGAGGTCTTGGTAAGTCGGAATCAAAGGTTTTGTCTAACAAAAGCAACATGGGCAGGCAGCGTTCATTATCTCGCACCATCACGTGGAAGGAGAGGAAGGGTCTGATACTCTTCTGTCCCTAACATGCCTATGCTGCTGGCAAACTAGTCCTTTACTTGTACAAGATTTCCACCTCGGGTTGGAAAAAGAGAGACAACTGATTCTGGACAACCTTCTCTTTCAGGATCTGTTCTACTCGCGGAAGAATTTCATGAAACCTGAGCTGCAGCATAGTATTCATAGGACCTTCGATGACGAGGTGAGGAAAAGGGGTGCAAATACACAAAGAAGAGAATTCAATGGCAGAAAAATGAGGTCGTTATGAAGCATGACTAGCACACCCTCTTTTTGATGTTTGAATCAGTGAAGTCGTCTGCCAGATCACATGTGTCCTACTGATCCCACTCACAGTGGAATGGAAAATCTGACACTGAATTCGCAATAACTGTTAGAAAAGTTGATATTATAAAAATGTTTGCGAGATTGTACGAAAGGTACGAGATTGTAAGTTGTCATGCCTGTGATGTCCGCAACAGCTGAGCACAATGACCCTGGACATTGCATTCGTACTAACACATTTGGTATCATACTTTATTCCCCATTTGATACCTTTCATTTTCCAGGTTCGCATTCTGGATGAATCATTTTCTAGTAAGTACATTGCCACATAATCTTCTTAGACGACTGGACTTTGTCAATGAATGACTCCAGTGTTGATGTTGGTGACGCCTTCTGGTTGTGCATAAAGGAATCAAATGAATCAAACCACCTTTATGGTTAGTGATGACATTTCAAGGAATCAGTAGAAACCTGTGTCATGCTATACATGTACATGCTTCTGCTCTATATTACAGATGGTGCTGCGTATGCCCTTGGTCGGCTGAATAGAGACTGCTGGTACTTATACACAATTGATACTGTTGGTGTGATGGAGCCTGACCAGACACTTGAAATATCCTTTAGAAAAATTCATTTGGAAATGTCTTTTATCCTGCTAATGTGACACAAAAAATAGATATCGTCTATTTTTGGTGATATTTAAAAACCCAGATGTAATGAACCCTGGGCATCTTCATCTCTTTAAAATGCATTTCCTTGACTACCTTACTTGCTGATGACTGATTTGGATCAAGAAGTTATGGGGATGTTCTCTAAGGAGAGTTGTGATAACGGTGATCAGTGTACTGAGGTATGTTCGTCTCCCTGTTGTACTAGTATCGGTACGTTCGATGTGTATTCCTTAGGTTGTACTACTTTTCCCAGGGAATTAAAAGATGCATATTGATACAAGTTCTGTAGTCATTTAATCGTATATGGCACCGTATGAAACTTACTCTTTGTCCCATTTCAGAAATCTGGAATATCGAAACTGGTGCCCGGAGCTGTGATAGATGCATATTTATTTGACCCATTTGGATATTCGTGCAATGGTCTCTTGGAGAATGTAAGATTTCTATCA
>NMRB01000505.1:310682-320698 GCA_002633025.1 Notospermus geniculatus
AAGGTCTTAAATTTCATATCAAGGCAGTTGTAAAAAAAAGTTGGCAGGAGATGCCAGGAAATCGCATCTCTGGGCTTCTAAAAATCAAAATTTTTCTGGGGGAGGGCCCCCAGACCCCCCAACCAAGTACCCGCCTTCTTGGCCATGTTGATCCCTGTCATTGTTCCCTCACGGAAAGCCTGTTAGTGGTCTGTCCAGGTGCTTCATTTAGAAGAAAATAGGTCTTAAATTTTGCCGATACTCGGTCTTAAAAAGGTCTTAAATTTGGTGCTCCATAAGCTGCACGCACCCTGCATGTATGAATAAACATCATGTTTATTGGCTGCTTAGGAATTTTACATTTTCTCTTTAACATCTTCTAGTTATGAATAAATATCATGTTTATTGGCTGCTTAGGAATTTTACAAGTCTAATACATAGTCTCACGATACTGGTAGTTAGCACATGTGACAATTATGTATATTTTGCACCCTGTGGCTTGGGATCTTTGTTGCAACCTACCGGTACATGTACACCTTTTTAGATAGTTACTGTTCGATGTCTTTTCATTGTCACTGATATTCAGCTGCAGTGTTTTACTTATTTGAATGGAGAGTTAATATTCATCTTT
This sequence comes from Notospermus geniculatus, assembly GCA_002633025.1. Taxonomy (NCBI): domain Eukaryota; kingdom Metazoa; phylum Nemertea; class Pilidiophora; order Heteronemertea; family Lineidae; genus Notospermus; species Notospermus geniculatus. Next base: position 311,293 of record NMRB01000505.1, read on the forward strand.
AAACATATCTGCAATGCCTTCAGGAAATTGCTTGAAAAGTGATGCAACACTGTTGGCATTGCTTTCATGGAAGAACGATATCAAAATGATTAATGCACTGCCAAGGCAAAACTATACTATCAGATATACATGCACATCTCAGTATTTCTAAGATCTTTATGACATATTCGGGTATGTTTGGTGTGTTGAGATGCTGAAGGTCTGACACACACGAGGGAATCTGTGGCAAAAATCTCTTTATGCTCTTAAGCTACTGTGTACACCAGTAGTCTGTCGTACATCTCAGTTCAGACTAGTCTGCTTATAATCTCAAGGACCTATTCAGTAATGTTTACATCTTGTTGGCATAATGCTTGAGGTCTTGCATCACAGGACAGAATCTGTGGCAAATACTTTATCCCTATGTACTTACGAATTCAATCTTTACAAACTAACATTAAACTCAGAATGTTAACAATGATAAGTTCTTTTTTCTTTATTTGTTAGGTCCGATTTAGCTTTCATAGATTTAGTTTTAGCCCAGGTCGCACACATTCAGAAATCTCGGTGAGATCACTCGAGAATTGCCATGAGACCCGCTCCAGCGAAAGCAGGCACTTTGTCGCAAGTGATCATCACTGGTCATCAGTTTACTCAACTATCATCACTGCTTGTCGACCTGCAGAGATGTACATTTCAATTATTGTGTTGTAAGGCCATTAACCTTTTCCTCGGTTGCAACAAACATCCTATTTTTGCTGGCATGTGTTGACAATGTAAAGTCTAATTCATCAAAAATGTGACAGTCTCATGATTTTCCTCTTTCAAGTGATTCTTTCAGCTGTACAATGTTCTGTGCTTGCAGGAAGACTGGCATATCGATCATTTTTCCTTGAAATATAAAGGCTCCCTGAAACATGATGGAAAGAAATTGTCAGAATGTTGGAAACTTTCAGATGAGTGTTTTGAGATCGTTAGTTGCTTCTTCACTCATTAAAATGGTATGTGCCTTGTGTCGGAATTCATTCACTCGGAGACGAAGTAGTGAGACTTTCTTACATCTGCTTGCGGCCAGAAAGGTCATGTTTGAATACCCTGGTAGAGAAATAACTTCGGCTCTTATGAAGGTTCTTTATCTGCAAATGTACAACTACTGTCGTAACAGCGCCCGAACACTATACCTTTCCAGACTGCTGGTGCTCTTCAAAAGCTTCCATTAGCTCTATCGCCCACTTTATCCTCTCGGCACTTGGCGAGAAGCAATCTTGTACGACGGAAACTTGCGATGGATGAATCACTTGTTTGCCTGTGTAACCGATCTTGGCAGCTTCAACGCATTGTTTTCTCAACCCCTCCAAATCTGAAAGTGCACAACAAAGTAAATCCGCTTCATTTTCTCACGTATGTCATGTATGTATTCTTACCTCATGCATGACTTGTGACATCAGTGTGTACGAAAGCGTCAAGACTGTATCAGTGAAGTTCTTCAATCCAATTCCTTACTGATGTCCATGTAGGCCTACTGGATGAACAAGCTCATTGCGAACTGTGATTAAGAATGCCAGCGACAATCTGTACAGGTCTCATTCTCCCCTCACCTTTAAATTCAGTATAGACGACGTCAATTACTTGGAGACCAAATGCTTTTGCAGTGACAACCATCATCTGGCGAGCCACGAGTGATTCCGTAACCTCTGGTGTTCGTTCAACTCCTGCGGAAAGAGAAGATCAAGAAATGAAGAGCATGGGTGCCATGGTTTTCGTACTCAGAATCGGAGACGGGGTTTCCAATGGCATCTGGAAAGGGAAATGAAATCGGACATTCAAATTCTACACTTAGGCAGAAATACCTTACCAACTTCTGCGGAGAAGTCATCGTATCCAAAAACCACCCCCTCAAGTTGGAAGGGCCCATTTTGTGACAATTCCAGGCCTTTTTTGCAGATGTCCTTCATGTTGATTAAACCAAGAGGACTCTCAATCATCAGGGTCAGCGACAGCTTCTCGGTAATTTCACGGTCGACAAGCCGTCTTTTGAGCTGATCTGAAAGCTGAGATGAAAAATGGTGAGGACAAAATTGGCTCTCCAATGTATTGGTAAGTTGAATTCCAGTAAGTAAGGAACAGGCATTCCACTCGGAGGACAGAAGTGCTCAGCTCAGCTGATCGGTTTACTTACCCACATCACATCATCTTCCTCCTGAACTTTCGGAAGGCTGAGCATTTTTGGTAACCTCCTGGCCTGAAGGACAGCATCAAGGTCAGCCTCTGCCAATCCACTGCTCATTGAGTTGACACGGACAGCATATTCAGATCTTCCGAAGTCAAATTCATTTAAAGCTTTAGTTGCTAAGGATCTCGCTTCTTCCTGAAAGAATATCACAACAATTGCAGCAGACCAACTGGCGGCTTTCCATTGGTTGGAGCGTTTCCGTGCGCGGGAACACTCAAAGGCATTGTTTTTTTCTGCGGTGTTGGTCATGGCGCGGTAAAAACAATGCGAGCGTTTCCAATGGACGCCACACCCTAAAAGAGAGGCAATAGAAATAACAAGACTGGTAAATAGGTTAGAGTCATGTTACGTTACCTTTCTGTTGATAGCGACAGCATCCTCACAATCCATCACAATGCAGTCAACATCCATGCCAGCAGCCTTTCGGATCATCTTTTCCTGACTGGCTGGAACATACATAAATGCTCGCCGTGGGTTCGAATGCTTCCTCTGTCTTGCCACATTGCTTACATTTCTTAAATGAGGCGTTGTCCATTTCACCAGCTTTAAGAGGCGACAGAAGCCAAACCTACATGTATTCATCCTGCAAAGGGATAGAAAAATCTTTACCCGGTACAGGGCTGTAGTGGTTGTTGGACTCACAACCGAGACATCGTGGGTTCGATTCCCAGCCACGTCACCAAATGACTTGTGAATAACCTTACCTTGGTGTCCTCTTCTAATTCTGTCAATTTGCACCTCGGCCTTTATTCCGTCTCTCTATTGTTCGGGAACACTGGTGGACGAGAAACAACCACAGATGTTACACCAGTTACAAGCCTGGTCCCCTACCCTCGCATGCTCCGCTCAACGCGTGTCAGGAGGGCAGAGGATCAGACTACCTCCTCGAGGAGGGCCAAGGGCTCAGGAGGCGGTAGGTCAAGCAACTGTGTGATCATTGCATAGAAGATCTAGTGTAACAGGGAGCTACGTGACAGCAGAAGACCTGTCTAATTCGGGACGTCCTTCGGAAGGTAGCACATCTCTCCAGCAACCACCTGACACCCCTCCGTCATTGGAACAGCCCAATGACAGAACGAGGCAGCAAAATTCGTCTGCGAAAATGGAAATATCGCATTCGAATGATGATGTGGATTATCTGCCCAAACTTCCCCTCGACATAGAAATTCCTTATAAAAATCTTACCAGAAGAGGTGCAGTATCGTTTAGCTCAAGTAATACTTACGCCACGCGACCTAGATCGGAGGTAAGTGCGCGAACAAAGCCCGATTTTGAAATGGGAGAAATGACTTGGCAGCACGTGCACGCTGTGGCCTACATGATGTATGCATCATTGCATCCTGTGCGTTGTAATGGCGCCAACACGTGGGGCCCGCGCTGAGCGTCTACATTGTATACCGTTAACAGAGATCGATGTCAGGTGTGCTTGGTTTTCCAATTACTATTCAATTAAGCATACAATTATGTGAATAGGCCTATAGGCCTACTAGGAGTCATACCTTTCACCACATATTGGTGTGTTTTTATTCTGTAGCTACATTGTCATGTTGTAGGCCTGCCCAGAAAAGAAAGGCCTACTTACAGGGGCCTACCTACAGTGTATAAGACTAGGGCCTAAAAGATGAAGTTGTCAGCACTTTTATGTGGTTTGAGTTCTGAAACAAGGTAGCCTAGACAGATTTGATTTGACAGATATTTTAGGTAGGCCATGTATGCCTAGGGCTACTGAAAGGATCAAGAGAGCAGTGGTTAGAACAACAGACGATTAGGCCTACTAGTGTTAAAGGATCAAGTAAAGTGCTGAATGAGATGCTCCTTCAGAACAGGTCTACTCAGTTTCTGGAGAGGCTGAGGATTCCACATTTTCAAAATGTAGGCGATGCTGACTGTAGGCCTGGATGCAGCCTAATTGAAATACACAATACAGCATTTCGCCAACCTGTTGTTGTTTGACACATTTTCTCACAATATCCTGTCCCTATTCACCAATTCAGGTCGACACAGAAAAAAATAATTAGTTACCACTTCTCTGTCTAATTACACTACCACCAATGATGCTATTGATTTGTTGGTGCATATCAAACTGCCCTGCACTGTTTGAATTGTTAGATTAACAAATGAACCGTCATTTGGCATGATGGCAGGTTGTATCACGGTGCTTAACATAATAGACGGTGATGTCAAGATTGTGTCATTATTTTTGATTTACACCGTTAATGAAAATTTCTATTGAATTTGTTGGCAGGATGACAAGGAATCACCTTTTATCAATACACACCCTGTGTGCTCACAGATACAGGACCATCCCTTGCAGTCCAAGTGTACATGTACCATCTTCGTTTGACACAAAATGACTCGCTGAATGATGTATTTGTTGCTGGCATCCATACACAAGAAAAGTCGTGAAGGGCAGATCCAGGGTTTTTTGCAGGGTAGGGGGTCTACGGATAGTGCCATTGCGGCCCCTTTACGAGGGGGTCTGAGAGAGTATCCCAGAAAGTTGTAAAATCTCATGTTCTGAGTTGCAATTTCCGGCCATTCCTGACAAAAAATTGTCTGTTGCTGAGCAGGGAAGGACTGGTCCCTCAACAGGGAAGGACTGGTCCCTCGACTCCCTTCATCCACTCTGTCACCTGTGAATGCTACCTTCAACATTATAACTTGACAGTCAGTATAACATTATGCTCTGCAAGAGTACTTTCCCATGGTATCGGCTAATTGCACATTGAAGTGGCGAATTTGTTCGATTCTGATGTTTGTCTAATGGTCCATGTTATTGGACATTTTGGAGTTGCTTCTTGATGCATTGAATTGTGAGTATTGGATGAGAATCAATAATGTTGTTAGTGGATGATGATCAATACGGTGTAATTGTTTGCAAGTCAGGCAGCATCCTATTCATGATACTGAGGTAAGTGGTGGCTATGCAAGGTTAGGTATGAATTTCAGGCGATAGGCCTGTAAGTGTAAGTGACAAACTGCTTGACGGGCAGAGTGCTTTGGTCTAACTGCAGCTTTAGTTCTATTTCAGAACAAACGGTGGCAGCACCTAGACTCTTGACCGAAGTTGACAATGGAATTCAGTTCATATGCTAAATGATAGATGGCAGGACATATTTCCTAGTATTGGGGGGGGGGTAAAGATGACCTTGGTTGATTTTGGTGTGGATTATTACTACATGTAGGATTTAGAACACCTTTTACCTTACTTCAGATCATGGACATGCAAAATCATGCAGTAGGCCTACACTACATGTAGGCCCTCCCAGTGAAAGGGCATTAAATACAGTACTGGTGGACAGAATGGCACTTTCACACTAAAAATCTCTTCTTTGGCAACGTTTAAATACTGGTCTTAACTTCATGCTAATAATGTCATTCTAATTATGATCATTTGAAGGAGTGTGGTGCATGCCATCACCCGGCACTAAACGTATTCTCTATGAACACTGCCAATCTTTTTTAACCTTGTCTGACTGTGATGTGTCATTGCACCAGTCACAGCTCAATTCTTCAAAAAATATTTCACTTGGAGGGGGTATGCGGTTGAGGTTTGGTTACTAGTACATACCGGTACTTCAAAAACCGTCACGGCCCATTTATCCAGTAAATTTGTACTGCTCAGTGAACTGCATCCCTACGTATAATTTATAAACCATAAGTCATTTTGGTTTTCGTGCTCTGTCTGTCAGTTTTTATACGGTCTAACAAATAGCTGTTCGAACCATGTAGGGTGAGCTAAAATCACTGGTCCCACAGTCCCGCAGTGATATTAATCATGTCACTCCTATTTCCAACCTTCTCCTTGAAAATAAAGAGATGCAGTTTGGTCTTCCTTGAAAATTCTTTGTCATGAATTATCGGGTACCGACAACTGAACATCCCCATCAAATGAGTAATGGTTTGGGATATTGAATTGTCGCACAATAGCTCTAATGTGGAAGCCGCTGAAGTAGAAATGGATAGAGAAGTTTATTGAACGCAGCATCGTCTGCTGCGATGGTTGCAGGCATGCTTACGTCACACATCGTCACCGTGGTCCCCATGCAGCGATCAGGTCTGAACGGCAGTGTCGTTGGCTCATCTGTAGTGCAGTGTGTTCTGTCTAGGTTGCCGGGAGACTCTGGGTGACGATCGCATAGCGGCCTCATTTGCTGTTTGCTTGCTTGTTAATTTTCCCAACCATTTGTTCATACAACTGTGCATTCATTCAGCATTGAATACCGTACAACTAACTCACTATGGCACCATCTACTTGCTCGTACACGGTGTGACTGCATTGGATTGAATAGCTCTACGAGTGTGTGTTAATGTACAGTGGAGCATACATTAGCCTGATTACTGTGCTGGTATACCGTGGTCTTTTATCTTGGTTTGTGTACAGCGTGGCTCAGTTGGGATTTAGCAGTAGTGCCTGAATAGAGACAGTGAGAGTTGGGTTTGAGTGGTTTAAAATCAGTGCAAACAAACACATAGGAATGCTGCTCATAGAAGAAGGTACACGGACTGAAAATTGGATTATATCTCTGAAGGATCTACAGTAATTTATCAGTGAGAGCTCATGGAAGTCATTCCAGTTCCCTATCTCATCCCATCAACAGTCGTTCTAGGAATAGTCTTACTTGTGGTACTATTTTGATGATTCCTGCCACGTTTCGTTTGGCTTTGCACATGTCGATCATCTTTGGCATCAGAACAAAGAGTGTAGGCCTACATTGACGTTTGGATATTCTGATCAGTCTCTGCCGCTGGAATAGTGAAGTGACCCTCTGTCGTGCGCAGGGCCTAGTGTAACCTATGGATTAAATGTGCCGAAATTTGACATGCTTCCTTTTACATCATGTATTTGTCAACAAAGCAAGTGCTGGAAGAATGTTGACCCTGAGGTAGGTAACCTTTAAACAACATTCAAGATAAGCAGAGGTTGAAAGATTTGGTCCTTTAATAGTCCTTTGCATGACAGGGCAACTGCCGACAAGTAGGCCTAGGCCACTATAGGCCCTACCACACAGCACAGGGGTAGACAAAGCTTCTGTAATGGCAACCCTACGATTACTTGCATGTATTTCAGACAATGAATTTAGCATCTGAAAAGATGCCCCCAGGATACACCCTTAATAAGTGCCTGTGGAGATTCAGGTATAACACCGAACACACTGCATCACAGCATTTTACTTCAGGCATGCAGTTTCCATTTTGCTGCCTGACTCATCTCTTAACAATGCAACATTCCTAGCATTGCGAATGAAATGCTGCTTTTGTCTCAGTATTTTAAAATAGCACTTGGAAGAAGATGACCTCTCAAAATATCTGAGGCCATCTGGTCACTGCATCATCTTGCATCATGAAGTTCTTACTGTGGGTGGAAGTTGACCTAAATTATTAATGGTAAATTATATCATACATGTACACAGGCTACATGTATGACAGAAGGAAAGCTGTAGAAAGGATGTGTTGAAGCTTATTTCTTCTGTGTACATGTAAAACATNCCATGGTTATCCCTTAATTCGCCATCAATGAAATTAGGGCACTTTTTATAGCGCCAATTGATTCTTAAGATGTTAAATGTCAGAAATGACAGAGATTTGAAATCTAGTGCAAGCTGGAATATCATTCAGTGATATAGAAACTGTCGCTGACCTACACTGCCATCGAGAACATGGATGGCGTTGCATGAGTTGTGGACCCCATTTTCTGGCCGGGCAAACCAAAAGAATGCTTTGCAGTTTGCCTTGGGCGTGCATCGATTTCTGGTTGCCTGAGGGGTCGCCCAAAAAACCATTGGGTGTGTAGAGTCATGGACATATTGTGCTGATCTGTTAAATGGCCATCCACCGCCACAGCCACCCAAAGTGCTTGCCTCATCGTTGGTTGTTGACTTGTAACTAAGGAAAGGTATTGTGAATATCATTAGCTCTTGCAGGCCTAATAACCAAGAAAATAAGCAGACAACAAAATATTACTGAACGTACCTTTGGCTGGCATGTGTGAGTCGTCCGGTGTCACGATTGAGTCTGTAATTTTGGCAGGTGTCCCCAGGATTTTCTGAAGGTTCAAATATATGGCAAGCTTCGTGGCTGAGTCTGATTATGTACTCCGTTTACAGGCACTGAACTATCAGTTGGGCAAATTCTGCAAGAATAAATGGAAAGGAAACAGTGAGAGGTGATTATAAGCGCTACCAGCATCAGCTTTTCTTTGGAAGATGTTGCTACCATCTCTGCAGAAATAAAAACTCGGAGCTGACAATGATAATAATGAACAAAAATAATAACAATGAAGAAAATGCAGCTGTGAAATGCACAAAGATGGTTGCTATCACCTGAAAAGCACAATACGTAAGTCGTGTTGTTGCTATTCGACAGAATTAAACCAGGCCTTAGGGCGGGCCTTTACTCTGTGTATGTGTAATGGTGGTTGTGATGGTGTCCATCGACGTTGTGGACCATTGGCAAGCTGTGTCCTCACGGAGATACAGCAATGTCGTGGGAAGGTGTCACAATCGATGGGAACATCAGGGTGTTCAGATGCACTGTCAATACACCTGTAGTATGATGGATAAAAATCACAGCCTGTGTTCCCTGGCGTGTGAACGATTCTGTAAAAGGTTACAGGAACGGAGTTTTATGACGTGTTAGGAATTTTTGGTGTTTTAACTTACTGTCCATGCATTTAGATACAACAGGAGGCAAATTTCAAGGCATTGTTTTATTACTGGTGATCAATTTTCGCTGCATTCGATGTTGTTGCTATACACGAAACACTGTTGAACAGAACGGTTAGGCCTTCATGTTTAGGAGAGGTCATTGCCAATTTTCAGTATATAACGCCAACGGCAGATCGAGCCGGTCACTGAGTACTGACTCTGGTGTACCCATGATGTACATGTAGGCCCACATAAGTATGCCACTGATGACCCTTAAATCCCAACCAATTTGCGTATCTGTAGTCATGCAAAAGCGAAATTACCCTTCCAACCACGCGGCAAGTTTCAATCTTAAATTGACATCAATTTGCACCGGCCTAATTAAATCTTTAATCTCGGTGGATTGGCTAGATACCACGGGGACAACGTGCAAATCTCGGAGACCCATGATATCAGTGTTTCTATTAGATTTACGCAATGGTGTCTCTTTTCTAATGGTTTGATCTATTGCCGTGATGGTGTCGGGGGTATTGCCCAGAGGGGCGCC
>NMRB01000505.1:329947-351923 GCA_002633025.1 Notospermus geniculatus
TATGAAGTTGATGTTTCACTCAATGGGTCGTCAGGCAATACTGGTTCGATAAGTTTTAGTGCACAGCGTGTTCCAATCGAATCTCAGTGACAGTTCTCAGTGAATTTGAGTGTTCCATAAAATCTTTGAGGACTTGGTGAGAGGTTACTACCGTTCCGCTGCAACATTGAGGCTTCCGTTGCTTCGAGTGGGAACTACGGCCAAAAGATGGCAGCACCGTTGGTAATCGGCGAGGACCTGTGGGTTCCGGTATGCAAAGGAAAAGCTACTCAGAAACAACAGAGCGCCAGTGCTTTTCCAGTACCCTCACTACTGTAGCCTTGTCTTGGAATGTCCAAGAAGTACGTAAGCCAGGCACACAGTGATGAGATTACACATGCTGAGAAAATCAACCGATTCCCCGCAAAAACCTGATTAATGAATTAACGTGACGAACCAATGTCAATTTCATGTAGCTCTGGGCAGAAGAACACAACAATCAGATGCATAATATTATTACTCTGTGCCTTTTGTTTAAAGGACAGCTAATTTTTCGCCAGAGGTTATGGTTTGATAATCATGGCATATATAGTTGGCATGGCCTCGAGTGATGCAGAAAAAAAGCTATTTTTCTGATTAATTAGGGTCTTTTTTGTTCGTTTGAGATCAGTTGGGTATCGAGGGGAATGTAACTCGGTAAAACATCGGTTAATTACGTAAATGCATGGTTGTTGCTGACGTATATCCAAAGAACACAGCTTATCTTTTAACGAGCAGTCAAAAAGTTTTTCCCTACGAAAGTACACGCGATTCCTATTTTCCATTTGTCACCTTTTCAGTCAGTTTTTTTAATGAATACGGCCCTGAAACCGCTACATTTTGTTCGTAAATCATGACTTTTTGTGCTCCTGTAAGCAATATTGTCTTTCGGAGACCAACCAACATGTACTATTTTACGTATACGTAAACTCATGTCTACAAAAATCCATCGAATGCAAAAGTTCAGCAAGTTCTGAGATTGTCACATACTTGGAAATTTTCATATAATTTCCAAGTGTGTTAGCTCGACCAGACTACGACAAAGATTAATTCCCCACACCGTAACCATAAATGAGCCATACATGTTCTTTTAGCGAATTTTGTCATTCCTTTGTCCATTGCTTCGGTCAGCAACACCAGCAATCTTCTGCAACAGAAAATCCTCAACCACAGGTTTTCTCTGTGGTATGTTTCATTGACGAGTTTGACACTGCTGTGTTTGTTGCTCCCTGGTCGAAACAGTTTTTTCCGACTACTCGGATTAATAATGCCATCGATTCCGCATTGAGCGATAATGAAAATGTTTTTTGACTCTTGTTGGTTGAGTGGTTTTAGAAGGCGATAAATCGATTGGCGGACAATTATTGGCTTGGTTTTATCGCACTGGAGTTAAGTAGGGAGGAAAGACGCTGTGTAATAGGCCTCTTATAACGAACGAAATCTACAAGGCGTTGGGACATGAGAGGGTATTTTCCGTAATGAAACCGGGAGCCGTTCTCTGATCTTTTTCAAAAACAGCATCCGAGCCTGCCGGCCGACACATGCAGGCGTACCGTGAGCTCTGCCCCAGTGTTATCAACTGGTAAGCTGAATGTCACTCGAGAATTCGGGCCCTGTGAGTTTTTGCCTTTATTCATGTTGCTGCGGATGAGTGACGCATTGCTCTGCAGAGACTGCATGGCGTTATGGTTGGGATGATGTTGCAATGTTATGACTAAGTATCAAAGATGATCATAGGTTTGCTATGCTGGTCAGTTGCCGACCGACCGTACCGGGATTCGAACCCACGCCTCCTTCATCACTCCGACTCCGGATGTTCTGCCTCACAATCAGATCTTTAGAGATACAGACGTGAATAAAAGTATAACATGCTGGAAGGGTCAGTCAAAAAATAAATCTCGCTATCTTGTCATGCTTGTAGATTACATGGTTAACTTCGTGTGTTTGCCGTATTCGGCCGGGTGAGGGAGGCAACGCCGTCATGCAGTTGACGCCAACTTCGTAAAAAAAATTTGAACAACAACTAGCCTATATATTGGCCAGGGTCTTGATAAATAGTAATGCAGCATAACTCATGCTACTGCAATTAATTCATCTCACCATTTTCAAGTGGATGTAAAAACTATCATACCGCGAAAAAATAAAAAAGGAAAAATATGTAAAAACAGAAATGAAGCTTCTTACTGACGACATCCAATACAGGACACTCACCGTGAAACCAAAATCCAATTACTCCAGGAATAAACAAATGCGAAAATCTGGTGTCAATTTCCTTGAGCCTAGCTTACGAAATCCCTTGTCACTTACGGTACACCAAGTCGCATTCGAATCGTAACTCGTCAATTTCACTATCGGTCGATTTGTCAATTTCAGTAAGTCCACTTGAAGTTACCCTGTCAATTTCACTAAGTCCACCTGTCTGAAGTCGTACTTGTCACTTTCCTGTGTCCTTACGCTTAAGTGACTCCTAGCTGGTCGATGCTAACTATGGCAGACTAGCACGCTGTCGTGTTTATATGCTGAGACAGGTATGCTAATCGGTAGGATGAATTATTGTCTGTGCTTTTGTTTGGATGTCAAAGGTAGTCGTAACGCCCTGACGTAAGCGACGAGATAGCAGAAGTCGCAGGTTCCAGTGAAAGAAATACAAAAAGTGGTACGATAAATCCTTTAAATCTTCGTATCCTAAATTCGTCTCTCCCGGTTTAGATTTACTTGGTTGAGAACTGAGTGCGTCTAGTAATTAACTTCTCCCCAAGTGTGCATGTAATCGTCCATCTAATCATTGTTCAGTGCATCGCAAACAATTCACACCGCTGCTAGCGCCATGCAGAACTAACCAAACTTCTCCCATGCATCAGTTGTAAACACTAGCCATTAAATTATTCCAAGGAGGCGGAGTTCGAATTCATAACGCATTTGATGTGACAAGTCTTTGATGTAAGCGGCTCGCCTACGGCTACCGTACGACCAATAGCGCTAAATAGGCGAGTCAGCCACGCCATTCCTATTGGTAAAATTGACGGACTGACGTCATTTGCCATTAGGCTATTGAATGGGTGCTCACCGGCAGCCATTGAACGAGGATTTATTGCATATGATTATCATGTCAGCCAATCAAAATGATAGCACACCTGAATCGCGGCTTAGGGGGTACGAGGTGCGCATTCTTCCCACTCTTTGCAGAGCGAGCAGTTGTAAGTATGCGTATTAACGCCAGGAGAGTTAGCATAAGCCGAGGCGAAGTCATTCTGTGGATTTATTAGAGATTTACCACTCGTATCTCCTCATCAGAAAGATCAACTCCTATTTTTTCCATTACAGAATTATTTTATACACAAATACGATGAAAACTGTATATGTAACAAAAAGCTGAAATCTTCAATATTTTGACATTCAAGATGAAAATTGTATTAGTATGACCATGTTTTACTGGAGGGTAGGCCTAGTTCTCGGATACACTGTCAGTCATTTAAAAGCGTTGGCACCGACAAAAAGCAACAATAACATGTTTGAAAGAGGCCACATGTATTGGAAAACAAGTTTCCCGCTGAGCAGGCCTAGATCGACGCCAGCTCGGATTTTTTCTTCGCGCCTTTACAAATGGGGGCACAGAGAGGAATTGTGTCCTCAAATGCCGCCTTGTGTCCGTTTTATGAGTTTGTAATGGTATCATTGTGTAGGCTATAGAATCATAGATAGTAGAGATGCGCTTTAAGAGTCGATGGAATTTCTTTCAAGTTTATTAACAATAAATGGTAATTTATCAAATGAGGTTTCGGGTATGATATAGCCATTTTGTGAGACCCACATTTCGCGCGGGATTGAATACACGCTATAGGTGTCAATGGACAATAAAGTGCAGTTCACATCGGATTTCTTCGTAACACCTTATCTATAACTACAAACTCCATTACCCGACTCAACCTTTCGACAATGGTTCCCAAAATCTTTAAAAACAGTTATGAATTATGCCTAACGTCATTTTATTTCACCTGTTCTTTCCGGAAGACCGTCTGTGTGAATTTGTCTGTCATAAGATGACACATAGTCACGGTTCGTTTAAATGATGACATTTTGTCAGACAGGATATCATACTTGAAAATTCACAGACAATCAACTTACAAGAAAGTGTCGTTTAAGTTAATGGACCTTATAGGCCAGAGGTGTCAGAGATTAGTTTGAAATACTGGTAATCGTTGACAATTCGACAACCAATATACATTTATGGGCAAATTCCGTTTAAATGAACCATGTCTATATCAATATTTGGCGACCCGCTCCGAGCCAGATAAGTGCCTGTGCACCTGATTTATCAGACACGTATATAATATCATGAGGTCACAGGCCAATATGCAGGGTCCGTTCCTCGAGCCACACTGTAGCATCAGTTCCCATTTTATTTGGCGGACCATTCGTAAATGCTTACCATTCATAAAAGCCAATCAGGCCTTAACAAGGGCTGAGCCTCTGAATCAGAGTTAACTGTTAGAAAGGAAGTTGCGATATCCAACATAGAGCACAAAAAGGACACACAAAATGATAGTACAAGTAAAGTCGTCTCCGAATTTCGCAAATTTTCGACCTCTTTGTACTAGAAAGTGGTCTGAGGAAGACCCCGGTTGGGGTCGAACTTGATCAGAAAGGAAGTTGCGGTATACAAAACCCTTACAGCAACAATGAGTTGGCAACGAGTTATTTTGCTCCGAGTGTCATGGGACATTCACCTACATTGTTGGGCCCTTCTCTTCCGTATATAATCAGCGGTAAAACCTAGACAACATGATGTTTAGTGCCGTTAACGCCTTCTGGCTTAAGTGCATACGAAAAGCGCTTCGGAACGTTGCAGTGAACAGATTTCTATCGACAATGACCTATAACATCATGATATCCATTGCTGCTTACACCACACTATCTCATTACGAGGCATCGAAATCCCATCTCCGCCAAGGGCACATGTCATTTGCATCCTTGATCCGGCGATTTCGCAACGTTACGTTCCGGGTAAACAATGGTAACCAAATTACACCACGCAATTGATTAATACAGAAAGCAACCAGACGACAAACGTAGACCGCCAAAATCAAATTAGTTGTCTTTTTGCTGCGGGCCTGATGTGTCGGCAATACGTAGTGGGACTTTGGTGGACTGTTTTTTTTCAGGAAGGGCGCGTACTACACTTTACGTATACACTGTAGCTATACATAGGCCTAATGCATAAAAGTTCCTGCAGTGCTGTCGTGGCTGTGCATGTCCCAAGATAACAGGCCACACTACACAGAAATGTTACTTGCAGATAATCCGACCGATGGTATAGATTGTCAATTTCAATTTCGCCTGTTTTACTTGAATATGTAATATGTAATGATCAAATCGGTCGCCAATGCGTTAACAATCGTGTGCACTAATGCACAAAAGCCAAATGATAATGACATGGAATTAACAAGGCCGCCCAATGAGTATGCCTTGGACTCATATACAGTTGAAGCTAAACTGTCCCGAGCAAAAACCTTCACCCACCAAAAGCAGCATAGCTGCTGTGTTTGCTATTCTGCCTGATGCAGAGGCCAAACATACACGCATGCACTTACACGTCATGGAGCTCACCAGTCTTTGGTACTGTCGGTGACCCACTCCAACGGTCGCACCAAAACTAATTCTCGCGAGCTAATCAAATCGTTTGATTTGGCAGATGTTTTCAAATTTTCTATCAGCACTTGCTCCCAGCTATCGCCATGATTTGTCAGACGTTCTCCCCAGCTATTAGTATCATTCGATTTATCCAAATTTGATTGCAATTAATTTTCTCTGAACCTATGATTATCAAGACGAACTTTTCCCTTGCGTCCGAGGGATTTCCATGCGTCCTCGAACCACTGTACGAAAGGCACATCGGTATCATCTTCGATAATCGAAGGCTGATCTGCTAACCACTGCGTTACATCGCACATCTACCCTTCGAGAAATAGACCGGTCCACGGCGTACCGGTATCTTGGCACGATGCCAACTTTACCGGTCGACCAATCAGATTTCATTTTATATCGGGTCTTCGGCAGGGGCTTCGGTTACCACTATTCATACTACGTGGAAATTTTACAACACTGGTTCTGATTGGCCTCCTCTTCTCGAGGCAGCGGATCCGTCGCAGACAGGTCAATTTCTCGAAGGGTGATATGGGATATAACGGAGTGGTGAGCAGATCGCCCTTCGATAATCGAAGATGATCGGTATATACGATGCCATGCATCCTGGTACATGTACGTGTAGTCAGTGGTTTTTTGCGCTCGCTCCCTTCGTCACTGTAGACAAACTTTGTGCCGCGTAGAAGGGAGCGAAGAACACCGATACCTCAGGATGCCAAAAAGGGAAGCTTTGGCCTCGTCATTTGTTCGATCAATGAATCATCTCTGAATCACTGCCAGATACACATCGTTTTATCATCACAAATCATGATCTTTAATTAAACATACACATCATAATTGTCGATGACGCAACACTGTCTAAATGACAAAGAATACAAGGCAAAGCATCAGTCAGCAACACGCCACCTAGCAGAGACGCACGGAAGCTCAGATTCAGGCTCAAAGGCGAGACTCATTTCCACTCTAAGTTTACTTTTGCCGTGTATACATTCACAGGGCTGAAAGTACGGTTGCCTGAGGTACAGTAAAGTTGCCACCGTTTATGACATCGGATGACAGCTCCTTCATAGCCGACCACCCCGTTATCGCGTCATTCCGAAGGGTCATTGGCGACCAGGGCCGGCGGCGACACATCTGGCTCGGATCTATCGTTATCCGCTGTCATAATATTGTGAAAATGCTACTTGGATTCGAGATGAGGTTTTGTATTGCGAGTGGTATGCCATATCATACCGTGGCCAACGAGGAAGAGGGGTAGTGTGTACGTGGAAAAGCCCTGGTGGAGGTGAAGGGACATCTTCGTCCAGTATACATTACATTAGTCCATGACTTGACACCATCAGGCAAACATGTAGACCTAGTGCTCCGGGCTCGTTATCAATTGACAATGCCGATATCACATATTTCATGGAATTATTGCTTTAACATCTTCTGAATAGTGTCAATATCAAAAATCCTTTTGATCGTTGAATTGAATTTTGCGCTTGGATCAGGGTACGGGAACGTGCCAAGATGGCGAGGCCTATTAAAGGAGACGAGTGTTTGACATGTTCATTAGGAGGCATTGTCGCGAATATCCCAGATTGGGATTTGCGTTGCCCCGGACAAGATTTTGAAAAAAAATCAAATTTGCACATGAGAAAGAAAGATTGTACTTGGTGACACCAAAGTCACAGCGCCACGGTTAAAAAGTTCCGTACCGAATCACCGAGCCGCCCGAAGGGAAGGCGAAGCGGTATCTTTGACCAAGGAAATCGGTCCCTACCAACTCACACACAGGGGCAGGCTAGACGTCAATCATACATGGTCAGCTCTATTCATGGATTCGAACCATGAGGTCAAAGTTATACAGAATGGGCGTGGTTTGAATATCCAGAACCGGTCTTAAATCGATGAAAGTAGAGTATACTCGTATGGCTTCTCATATCAAGTATCAAATAGTACTCATACTGAGTATTTGGGTACACATGGTGAGTAACAGAGGATTCTCATTGGGATGGTCACCTGAGTACCCTTGGGATACTAATCTTGAGTGGTTTTCGTTGCTCCAAAGAGTTGTCCATTTCTTCCACTGTGTGGTTGAGTGGGACACTCTTGGCGATCGAAAAACCCTGATCAGGGGACTCTGTGTGGCTGAGTAAGCCGTAACATTTAAGTTACTACACATACTACAGACGGAGTCGAGGATTTCATTCAAATAAAATTTATGACATTTGAGGTTCAGATGAGCATCATTTCCGAAATGTTTAGTATCCACAAAAATAATGACCGAGGTTTGTTTTACAAACTTTTGCTGTTACCATGTTAGTATTGGAGGCAGCAACATTCTTATATGCCATAACTTTTCGGAACTAGGTTCTCTTTATTTTCTTGCTTGATTTTTCGCTTCCACGACTTTTCTGTGGTATCGGGAAACCGTTCTCCATGAAACCCCGTCAGAAGCAGTAGATGGTTACATTATGTGTCTAAGCTAGTCGACCCACCTCAAACCGCAAGATTTAGCCCCAAATCATGCTAAAACTATGTGTAAGTACTGCACCCAGGGTTCTCAAGATGAGACAGAATACGGTACCGGTACCTATCGTGAGTACGCTGCAGTGCTCATTGTGAGTAGAAAGAGTACTCAAACGTGTTATCCTATGCTATGAGTATAATGGGTAATCAGAATGAGTACATAGAGTACTCATAATGAGTTGAATATAGTATGAGTAGCCTACCCCAAAGGTACTCAATCTGAGAAGGGATTATTTTTCAGTGTGGGGCCTGTTTCATAAAGTGACTTTTCGCTAAACGCCTATGTACACTATCAACATTTCAGGACACATGTCGCGACACATGTGTCCGACACAGACGGACACAGAAATTTTGCCCCTGTATACACTAGACACATGTCGTGACACATGTTGCGACACAGTGTTGGGACACATGTTGCCAATTTTTTTGCTCTGTACACACTGTCAACATTTCCAGCAACACGGTGTGTCGGACACATGAGTCCCGACATGTGTCTTGAAATGTTGATAGTGTACATAGACCTTTATGGTACCATTAACTCAATGCATTTTCCATTCGTGTTCTTCTCGCTCTCTCCCCCTGGTAGGCCTATTTCGTTGTAGGTTTTCCAGTTGTGGAGGGCACGTGGCTCCCCTTCTGCAGGTCTAGGCCTTGTCCCCCCCCCCCTTTGCTCTATTCCTACTCGCCATATTCTNGTAAGATTTTGAATAAAGCATATACTAGGATACCATGACTTGGCTCCCTAAAGGGCACCGCACACGAGCGACAATTTTGACCGATTTGTCGGCCGACTTGGCTTCCGACCACCAAAGCGACAAGATTTGGCGCTTCTGATTGGCTGATGTCTA
Source organism: Notospermus geniculatus (assembly GCA_002633025.1). Taxonomy (NCBI): domain Eukaryota; kingdom Metazoa; phylum Nemertea; class Pilidiophora; order Heteronemertea; family Lineidae; genus Notospermus; species Notospermus geniculatus. The sequence goes on from NMRB01000505.1 coordinate 338,971, forward strand.
GTCGCGCCACCAGTCTCGTAGGCGGTCGCCCAGATTTTGTCGCTCGTGTGCGGTGCCCTTTACTCGTCACGGAACCTGGAACGTGACAGTAGGGGCTGCCACTTCATTCATGAATTATATTTGTTTCTTGAATGAAGTGGGTTGATTTCCAGGAATGGTTTGATAGTGGGAACGGGAGAGGTACTTCAGAAATGGGAGTTTCATGCCAGTAGGTCAAGGACCAGCAATCCCTCTTTGGAAGATGGCCTATCATGTGTTGTCAGAATTTTCCCCTGCTGCCTGTTTTTGGATACCCACATTGGTTGGGAAATTTGGTCCTGATGAAAATGAAACACAAAATTCCCATTGTATAAAGATGAAGATTTTCCTTTGATTTGTCCTACATTTCAGGCAACGAGGTCACTCTTTTGGGCATTTACATCACATCTATGGGCCACAATTTGTGATAAGGTCAAGCCTGATGGCTTTGATTGGACCCACCAATGTTTGATGAATTTTAATGCGTTTTACTTTCCCTCTTTGTTATATTGTCATGAGATAAATCATGTTGGTCAGGTGGTTGGAGTAACGCCAGTGTTCTTTCTCCTTGCTTGTCAAATGTCACATTGGGGAAAGGTGCCTGACGAAATTTCCGCCCAAATACATGTACAAGTCGTTCATGACCCACTTACTCTATAGATAAGCCTTTGTTAGTGTGATATTTCTTCATATATTTGATATTTGAGGATTGGAGTGTTACTCTGGCAAAATGTTTCAGTGGAATAAGGATCAATCTGAAATACTTAGTTGTGAGGATGATTCTGAGCAGGTGAGTGGATTCGAGCTGCTTTAATGCCGTCAGTGAATCTTGTCAACTGTCTCTTTCAAGTTAGGCCCTGCTTCAATTGCCCATTGTTTAGGTGTAGGGGCCTACCATAGCCATATGGAAAGCACAGCTTTGGACTAAACGTGGTAGGGTACACACGTTGGTTCACGTGGGAATTTACGCTGATGTCACATTCAGTGGGAATTGATTGCTTGTTTGTTAAAAGTTTTTTACACAACCATCGGTTGGTAGTACTATGCTGTTGTTCACAGTCTGTCACCTCAGGTGCCATAACACCTGATGATTATGTAACTACAATGGCGTGTTGTTTGCTGATGGGTTTTGTAGCTGTTACAAACTACACAACTGAGTATTGAATAAATGCAAACAAAATTAAAAATATAAACTACATGAAACAGTTTCCAACTGCAAAAGATATTTTCATTAAGCTTCAGATTTTTCTGAATTTCTCATAGGTTGCTTGCCTAGAGCAATAACAAGACTGTTCTCTGTCTAAGTTCTTTATTTTGGCCCGCATGTACAGCCCTGTGAAGGTTGTTCAGCTCAGGTTTCCTTGACTTCCTGACTGTTCCAACTTATCTTGGTCATCCGCCTTGTTAGCGTAGTCAATTCTACCTTTGATAAAACATGGTTGATCCCTGGGAGATGACTATATAGGGTATCTCTATAAGTGCTTCTCATTATCAGGTTTCAACATGCAACAAGAAAGGTCTATATATCCAATTACTAGACTCTCACTCAATTAACTTTTCAACCGAAAAAGTAATTCAATCAGGAGCCTCATTGACATTCAGTCCATCATTGCCGAACACTCAGCAAAACACAACATTAAAAGGCTGTATGACCTTTGACATTTACCGATGCATTTTAATGGCGGTTTCCAAAAGGCGGGTGTTCTTTACAAGGATTAGAACTAAAGAAGCTAAGTGACTGCTCAAAAAATATCACAAGATTTTTTTTTGTCTATCATCGAGGTTTACACCTTGACATTTGATATAAGGAGAATACATGTAGATCAAATGTAATATTAGCCTCATTGCTGGGCAGTCTCCAGTCCCAAATTTACTTCTGCAAAACATCACTGGTATATTAGGCCCTGTTATCTCAGTCCAATCCACCTACTGCTAGTGCTTATGAAACCTTTTTTCATAAACTTTCTCCATTGTTATAGAAAAGTACATTTTAACATGCAGTGATAGGAAATGGAGGTGTATCTGATTCTGAAACAATGAGAAGTGTGTGTCAGGGGTCATCTTCACTATAGAGGCTTTGTCCATATTTCACCCTATGACACGTCATTGACACAACTGAGCTATTTCAACTGTCATTGCTATGATATGCCATAAGCTGCTAGACATGGCCTCCCCTAGATAAGGAAACCATTATGAACTCTATTGATTTGGGCTTTGAAGCGCTTATGATATAGGTGGGGAGACACAACCACAAGCGGCCCAGAGTTCATAGCGAGGTGAAACAAAGTTTATTTTTAGCATCTCGTGTTGTACATTCTGATGAATGAATTGGCCTTGGAATTGTGATGGGCAACCTGTGGATTTGGATATATCACGAAGAGAACATATTTACCAATACCTTGCTGAAGTTGTTTACAATCATAAAGAAAGAATACAGTCTTTCATTCTAAATGTCACGATACGGTCTTTAGGTCAATTCAGGTCGATTCATTCTTGACAAGGCAGAGGTGGCTCTCGTGGAACGCCATCTACGTACCGTATTTTCGCGACTATAGGGCGCACCCCCTAATCTCACCGAAAATTTTTGACGAAATCCATACATAAGACGCACCGGCGCATAAAGCCTCGCTTATGTCGCCCTACGCTGTGATAGAAATTGCGTCAACAAGTTGCAACTGATAACTTATGTCGCCACCGAGTAGAAAAATACCGATCGGTCGCAACTACCTGGAACTAGTTTATCGCCGTCTTTTGAGTGCTTATGTCGACACTGATTTCTTTTGATTTTAAGTGAAACGTGCTGAAGTTGAACACGTGCGATTTTCTGGATCTGGATATTTGTAGTTTGCAACTAGTTACTCGCTGACGCCCGAGAGCTTATGTCACCTAGTAGTTGTGACTGATTAGTTCCAACTACGTGCCGATTATCAGTTGCCAACTAGTTCTGACTGTACGTAAGGGCGACATAAGCGAGGCTTAAGGCGCAGTCCTGTCAGTGATTGCTTCAGTGCATATTTACACATACAATGTATGGCTGTTCAGTGTGCATTGACCATTTGTGGTAACAACACCCAACATGATTGATAGGCCTAATTACAATTGTCAGACTCAAGCCACAGATAAGGCGCACCACCCTATAAGGTGCACCCCCAATTTTAGACCCTTATAGCCCGAAAATTACGGTACCTGCTTCAGATCCTTATTAGCTGTATGGAAGATGCATCCAGTCAGGTCAGGATCCAGGATCAAGCCACAAGTCAGGCTTTGTGAATATGAAAGGTCTCAAAAGTACAACATCTGGTATTCTCAAGCAGAAAGGTATTGTGGTTGCATTTCTGATCCTTGCAATGTCCTTTCATGCTTTCTCCTGTTGATGCCATGATAGACCTCTGACAAAGAACAACATCTTCTATCTAATTATGTCTTAATGATTGCCAGCAGCAATGTTTAAAAATGTGCACATCAAATGAAATGATTCTGCTTCAGGCGCAATATAAAAGGAAGACAACTTGCGGGCACATCAGAGGCGTTTTTTCAAAGTTTCCTCTTCACGCGCTGTGACATTAAAAGAAGCGTTGTGGAAGGAGTGGTTCTGAATTGCATCTTGAAGAAGAGCATCGTAGAATCTCCTTGTTTACACACCTCTGCCAGGGGGACACTGAAGTTCCGACTCTTCTGCATCCTCCCATCAGGGCTTGGTCTCGCTCCTCTTCATACACTCGTGAAGAGGAGCGAGGTAAAAACCCCTGCTGTGTGAGGATGCAACTATTCTTGCTTCTGTGTGTAATCAGGACACCTCTCAGTTTAGGACGGTATTTTGACCGTAGTGCAGTGCGAGGTTGCAAGTGCTGTAGGCCTACTCGAGTTGTGAGTGAATGGATACCACAGTCATGACAGTGCTTCTCTACACAGATCATCACCCTCCCCACTCTTCCAACCGTCGATGTCTTGACAACGCAGTAAAGCATAATTCCCGATGCTGACTTATACCTTTAAATTTGATTCCATTCAGTTTCAATTTGATCTGCATTAGATTCTATTCTTGAGTTGTCTGCTCTCATTTCACCAATCTAGTTTCCAGTAGGCAACTCTTTCTGACAATTTATTGGTAATATCTAATGTCGTTAAGTGATATTTTCATTCTAAATTGGATTATATCTCACTTGGTTTCCTATGGAAGCACGTTTTAGGCTAGGGGTGTATTCTATTCCATGTTTGCACTGCACTCTATACATGTGTACGAGTGCATTATTGATGATCGTGGAATTAAAGGATGATGACCGTCTGGCAATCTGTACCCTACAAATATGGCATTCTCATAGACAATGCGATAAAAACTGCCCATCTTTTTAAGTTCTGTTTTAAGACACTACCGTCCATTCGGTGGTGATTGAAGGTGGTGATTTTCATGCTGGCATGATGTGAATAATTCATAAGTCGGGTTTTGCTGCGAGGAAGCACTCTTGATCACCGTCAGCATGTCGTAAAGTGATCGTGATGTGATTTTCATTGGTAGCGGATGCGTGCTTTCACGTGGTATCAATGTTGGTCAGTCCAGAGCTATTTCCTGGGTCTTAGGTGTCCCATCAGCACTGCACTTCACACATTTCTTTGTCTCATCATTTCTCATTGCCTGCACATTCTTGGAGATAAGACTCAGCCAACTCTTGTTGAACATCTTGGAAAACTCTCCTTTCCTTGTAACTGTGGCAGGTGTTTGTTTAGAGTGCATGCCCCTTCAGAGGGTGAAGAAATTGTATCCCAAGAATCCTAGGTGTGTTTAGACAGAACAATAATATTAGTCTTCTCTGTCTGCATTGGGTGTCTAGGCCTCATCAATGAGAGCATTCTCCAAGTTCAACATTGTCATGGTTGTGGTGCCCAGGCCAAAACTTTCGATTTGGTGAGAAAGTCAACAGATGGTTTCGTCAGAAAAGTATTGGATGTGTCTGTCGGAATTGCCTTTGGATTTGCACGGCAACTCCAGTTTGGAACACTTTAGTTGTATAATATGCCAGGGATTTTTAGAGAATCATGCAAGAAGTCGGCCAAGTTGTGGGTAAGGCCTATGATGATGTTCCTATGACAGATGCTGTTCTATTCTTCTTTGTTCTGGTTATAATCATAACAATGTAATCTCTTGGTGTGCAAATAAGATAATGACTGCAGCTGTCGCCCTCTGCTAGATTCCCACTATACTTTGACATGGAAATCTGAATGTTCAGCCTTGTCGATGCGTCCTCGATATTCTAATCCAAGATTATTGAAGCGTTTGTCCTGACTGATTGATTTGCATCATGAAATGTGATATTTTACTGATACCGTGAACTCCACGTTTCAGTGCAGTTGGTAGTTCGCAAAGTTTAATGTACATGTATGCTTATTTGCCTCGTGGAAAGGGGCTGTTATTTTCATCACTTGAGTAATCTGAGTTGTGATCCTTGGGAAAATGAAAAAAAGGTATGCACTTGTAAATTGCAGGGATTATTTGTTGTGGTGTGCAGAATAATCGCTGCAGTTTGCAGCTTCTCTCCATTTTCTCAAGGGTCGCAACTCAGATTCCTCAACTGACGAATATAAATGAACAGCCCCTTTATGGAAACTATTACATGTATTAGTTTACATAGATTTATTACCACGTCATTACCCCTTTTATCAAACCATCTCAGCCTACTTCATGTAGAATATCAGCTGAGCGCCTGGCCAATGGACCTTGTTCATCATATCCATTAACCAGCTTTTCGTCATATACATGTAAACTGAGGCATCAACCACCTGTTCTTGAATAATTGGAACTGATCTTCTCCTCTTGGCCAACGATAGGGCTTGCATTTGTCCTGCGAGGGTTAATATTAATGGTTTTCCTATTTCTTCCTGAGCCTGTGTGAAATCTCCGTAATCCCCTATAATCATCAAGGACCAACTACAGACTTCTTGTATTCACACACTGATAAAAAACATCGACATCAAAGCAGCATTACCATGGCTTGGATTGGAAACTCCTCAGCGACATCCTCTGAGAAAAATATGCTAATAACTTCAAAGTCATTACCGTTAACGTGAGGCTGCACGTGGCCGAGAGCCAACTGGGCTAAAAACGGTATCAGAATATGAGCGTTAAATATAGAGCAATGAATGTAAATTCTAAAGGAGCGCACAGAACCAAACTGGTTCCGGTATGTTTTGTTGCATGCTATTTCCATGAAGCTTCTGTGTGGACGCTATGGAAAACGCAGAAATCATGGAGGAGGAGGAGGAATCGAACGCCACAAGATTTCTGTGTGGACGCTTCATTAAATACGTTGTACATGTTGTGCTGAAGCCATTGGCTGATACGGAAACTGCACCAAAAAATGCACCGGAATCTGGTTTGGGTTCGTGCACTCCATTGTTGATATGATGGCCTACGTAATACATGCAATGAGAAACAATTCCAGACTATCTTAATCCATAACTATCTCGTGCCGGCTTTATCATGTGATGCTAGTGTTACTTATGATATAGTATCGCAGGTAATTGATGCTGCAACTACATGCTGGATAAAAGGGATTCTTCAGTTCTTTCATTTCAGTTAATTATACTCTGTGCTGTTTCATCTTGCAAGTATCTAATGAATCCATCGTTTTTATCTTTGCAGGTAAGCTATGGGAATTCAAAGATGAAACCTGATGTTGGTGAAGTGTGAAATTAAAAGCGAGAATGAAATGAAATACCGAATCAAGATCTCGGTGTCAATACGGTATTATTTGTACCGGTATTGTAGATTGCATCGGGCTGACTTGGTTGCAGGTGATGACTCTGTTGATTTCTTCGTCAAAATTGTATGATACAGTGGAGCCTCTATTGAGGACAGTTTTGACTGGCGAATGTGTCCTTTATTGAGCGGTGTCCTTGTTAGGCCACGCTTATTTTATTTGTTGGATTACGGATTTTTACCATAGAATGCAAGTACGGTAGGGAGAAAAAAAAATAAAAATAAAAAAGTCTTCCTTGTTATTTGCTGCCTGCTTCACCGTCACTCAAAGGTAAAAATCTTCCCCATCAGCCGTCTTGGCTGTTCACGTTCCTGCACAAGGCATGCTGGGAGCGATGGGATGGGGCAACTATGTGGAATTGCTGAATTTTTCAACTGAATTTTACGATCGGCGCGGAAAAAAATTGTTTTCGTGTTTTCTGGGGCTGGCGAGGAAAAAAAACACTGCCGAAAGTGGTAGGTCGGGACAAATATTTTTTTTTCACTTTTTGATTTTTTAGGGTAGGAGGGTCCGTAATCCAACAAATAAAATAAGCGTGGCCTTACTGAGGTCAGATTGAATGGAAATGGCCAATTCAGGAAAGAACCTTGGTGTCCTTAGAGAAGTATGTCTTCAGGCCCCTATTACATAGAAGTATACGGTATATGAAAACGCCGGTTACAAAGGCTGCAAATGGATTCACGACCGTGAAGCCATTGTTAATTAAACCTGTGTTTTCGTATACCGTATACTTCTATGTAATAGAGACCTTATGGGAAGGTTCTGCTCTAGACCTGCTTTACAAAGGTTCAGGATTTATCGACAATCCAAGGCCGAGTTTACATAGAGGTATACGGTGTATGGACACGCTGGTGAACAATGGCACATAAGGGTTCATATCCATGAAACTTTTGTTCGCCAGCGTGTCAGTACACCGTATATCTCTATGTACAGCATGGTCCCATCACTGCAGCATGGTCCCAATCTCAGCATCGTTATGGATCAGATTAGCAAAATGCCCTGCAGTTTCGTATCACTGATGTCAACAACTTCTTATCTATGTTTCTTCCAGCAATGCACATCACCGTTAATGGCTAATTTTCAAGAAGGTTACTCTCGGAATAAATTTCCTGACAAGGCATAAAAATGTGAAAATGGTCTCAGGGAAACCTCAACTTTTTATATCCTTCTTTGATGTTAAGTGGATTGATCTGTGCATAAAGAGAAATGATTTAGGAAATGAAACGATGTGTTTTAGAACAAAATGTTGTTGACCTGTCCTCTTGTCAACTATCACACCAAGGTATCTCAGTGCAATTGGATCATAGTCTTATTTTCTTGATGGCAGCTCAGAAATTGGAGGTTTCAGAATTTGAATAAACGATGAATGGCATTTGGGTCTCATCGTCCATCAAGCTTGTGATGATATGTTAGATAGGGGTCGTTAGTTCAGAGGTCGATGACTCTAGGGAGCGGTTGGGAAAACATCGGACCAAAAACTTAAGTTGGAAGGTTCTGATGAGATTGAAATATCGCATGATTCATGTAATCAACAAAAAAATTAGCTTTCGTCAGGAAAGATTCATCGTTAATGCAGTGAGCTGTGATGATTTCGGTTCTCCTCCATGTGAGTTTTAACTCGTTTCAAATTGAAGATATAGAAGAAAAGTGAGTAGGCGTACTTTGTGGAATGGTCCATAGCTGGGGAGGTTTTTATGGCAAAACAGATACCTCCTATAGTCCTTCAGTAGTTTATTTCCACAAAAATATTCCTTGTATACATTGTAGTGAAATTTGGATGCAGGGTACTTTGTTGGTATATTTCGCTGGTCTTCGAGGGTCAGTGAACTTCTGTCTTGCACTGACCTCCAACTGGTGTTCATCAAAAATGAACGTGCCTTGGTGATCATTTGTCCTGTCACCACGGTTACGACACAACAAGCTATTGATTAGAAAAGAAAAGCAGTTAGCTTGGAACGTGCAGACCTGTCAACCTCTGCTAGGTCGTAATTGATCGATTCAAAATAGAGAGCTCAAGACCCAATACATTCCTCCTTTCTGAAACCATATACATACTGCTTTTTGTGCAGTCTTTATAATCTGTCTCTGATTTCTTGCTCGGCGCACTTGGGATCGATGTTATAGACCCTTGACGCCGAGTTCAGCTGTACCCAACTTTCTTTTACCAGGTATGGAATTCTTTCTTGAACAACGGACATGGCAAAGACGTTCTAGACCTTTGACACTGAGTTCAGCTGTTCCCCAACTTTCTTCCACCGTCGGCCACAATGGATTCTTTCTTGCTCATCCGGCACGTTTTCAGATGTGGTCTTGTCTTCGGTCTTTTTCCCTAACATCGTACCACCTTTCTTTCTTGGGCAATGGACTGTTCTCAAATTGACGTTAACGACAAAGCTTGCGCACTTCGGGCCCAAATCTCAACCATCACCTCGGTCTGAAACTGAATGACGTGACACAGAGAACCCCACGACAGTGACTTTGAAGATGTTGCGTCAGAGTCGACCATGCTGAATCATGGATTGCCTCACATCACCCTTCAGATCAAGGTCCCACGTGGAGTTGAGATTTCGGCGGAAGTGTGCAGATCTGTGAATTCGAGAATTGTCGATACAGACATACGTAGTCTATGTTGTTGTAAACTCATGGCTCAAAGTTCAGCTGTCTATGTTGTTGTAGACCGTTGGCTCCAAGTTCAGCTGTCTATGTTGTTGTAGACTCTTGGCTCCAAGTTCAGCTGTCTATGTTGTTGTATCTGACTCCAAGTTCAGCTGTCTATGTTGTTGTAGATTCTTGGCTCCAAGTTCAGCTGTCTATGTTGTTGTATCTGACTCCAAGTTCAGCTGTCTATGTTGTTGTAGACTCTTGGCTGCAAGTTCAGCTGTCTATGTTGTTGTATCTGACTCCAAGTTCAGCTGTCTATGTTGTTGTAGACTCTTGGCTGCAAGTTCAGCTGTCTATGTTGNTGTTGTAGACTCTTGGCTCCAAGTTCAGCTGTCTATGATCTGACTCCAAGTTCAGCTGTCTATGTTGTTGTAGATTCGTGGCTCCAAGTTCAGCTGTCTATGTTGTAGACTCTTGGCAGCAAGTTCAGCTGTTCCCTATCTTCTTACCAGGCATATTGGATTCTTCTCCTCCTGTCTGATATCTATTCAGTCACACTTATTGATTGATGCCAGTGACATTCACAGCATGTGACATTTATCATAAGGAGTCAATGCAACGTATCGATGCATTGGTAATTGGTGAAATATCCATGGATTGCATGCGAGTGAAAGCCGTTTGGTAAAACATAAGCTGATGGTTACACGCTTCCGTGGGTTTTGAATTTGGATCATTAGTTCGTGATGGGGATAAATGCATCGCTGATGCGTCTTGATAGTTGCTGCATTTGTCATGATGTTGAGTGAGGTGGTCGACCCTAGGCTACATAGGGTACGTCTCATTCAGTACCAAGTGTGAGGCGGTCTGACCCGTTAGATGTCGCTGAATGATCAACAAGAGCTGTCAGATTGCCTGTGCATTGATCTGCTACTGTTTTGTTATGAAATAAATATCAGCTATTGAAATGTGTGCTTACACCAAGGCCATTAACATGACATATCCGACAGGTTTTCCTAGACTGCCTCACAAGTACACAGACGTTGGTTTCCATTCTCCAAAGATGTTTTTGATGGCATAAAAGTCTCATCAAGGATTTCAAGGCTGTTCGAATTCAAAATGATCACTTTGCATGTTTTACTACACTGTAATATTTGCAAATAGGACTCAGGTGCTGAATGATTCAGTGAATGATGGTCGAGAGCACTATTGACATTTTGAAATCTCCATTACATCAACTTCAAAGTGATGCTTAGATTATCTAGATACCTTGAAAAGTGGCCTTTTGCTGCTATTAGTGACATTTGCATCATGGAAATCTCCTTGTCATGCATGTACCTGAACCTAGAGATGTTGGGATCATCAAATGATGCAGCTCTTCACTTGTATCTTAAAAAGTGGCTATTTGTTTGGCTGTACAAGATTGTGGAGGCATTTATGTTGAAATTGTATTATGTCACGTTAGCAGAGATTTTACAGACCTATTTACCTGGCACGTATTTGTTGATGTGTACCAAGTTCTTTAGCTTTGAATTTGTATGCCAGTCATGCCAAGAAATTAAGGTGGAAAAATAACTTGCAGCCTACAACCTCAGGTGAATGTGTTCTCTTGCACGTTCTCCATTTGACTGTAGCTATATCTTTCATTGGCTTGAGTAAATGTTACTGGAGAACGTTTACCCGTAAGCTATCAGTGTGCCCGGTTGTTGTTGCAAGACTGTCCTTCAGCCAGTAGTGCAAGGTGTTGCAATATCGATCTGCTCGCTCAAGGTTTATGTTCCCAGTCCTCTGCAAGCTGGAAAAATACATGTGTACTTTTGATGAAAAGGAAAGCATATGTTTCAGCAGGCTAGAAAATCTCTCTTTTGCCTTCTGACAAAACCACAAACCAAAATCCCGATACCGACACCGTGTGCACAGGGACATAGGTCCTGTTTCCTGAGTTGGTTCAATTCAGATCAAGGCCAGTTCACACTTCCTTTCTGTACCATGAAAAAGCCATGTGACCTGTTGGCCAACTATCCTTCCCTTTTCATGGTACAATTTTAGGTGAACTGGCCTCGAACTGGATTGAACGGGCTCCGTATATGGCGTAGGCCTATATTGCCGGTATTTCAAACTTTTTGATCCGTTCTATTGTTGGGTAATTCAGGTTTAGGTGTTTTAAATTGGCTTGCGTGACTATCAGAGGAAATTCACCGCAATTACATCAGGCAAGCAGCGTTGGAATCTGAGTGTAGGCAGCAAATTTCTTCTTTGAAGTTGTGATTCATCTGGAAGTCGGAACCAATTCCACCTTGAACGAGTAGATTTCAAAGTGGAATATCCTTTCCTCAGGTTAACACACATCATGACGTCTGGTAATTGAAGGTACATTCCCTCTACCGAATGTTTTCTATGATCTACGTAGGTGCAGACTGCAAAGAATGTACTCTGAAAGGTTACCACTTTGGCAATCAGCCTTGCTTTGCTTTTTTTGCGATGATTCTGCCGTGTTGAAGCATTGGCATCTAACGTAACTGAATATCTTCGGCTGGGCAGAAAAATTTGTGAGACATGAATTCCTTTGCGGTCATCCATTTTTGCCCGTGCAGCATTCAAACTGTTTGAGTTCCATCAGAATTGCGATCATTCTGGCGCAACTGTAAGTCCTGGAAGATAAAAGCATTGGCATGGTATCGTATGATATATTTCGAAGATGAAAGTTGTTGGGGTGTCGTGTAGGCGTAAAACGCAGGCAAGAGAATTCAAATGAATAAAACAAACAGGATGTGGGTGAGTGTTCCAAAGAAGTTCTTCATCAGAAATCTATGAAGACAAAGATTGCATCCATAATATAACTAACTTTATGAACAATTGAGCCAAGGAACTTTCTTATTATGCACCCCCCCCCCCCCCGGCATTTTCACTTATCACTAAGTTAGTGAAGGTGCATTACTACTGGCCCATACACCCTGAAATTATCAGGCAACATGGTAAAATACCACTCACGTACTTTTCATTACCACGGACAAGTAAGAACTGAAGTCGAGACTAATTTCTTCCGATGACTGCCTCATGTCGTTTCTTACTCATGTCGGTTCGTGCTCATCACGGCTTCGTGCTTTGTCGTCTGATCGTGTCACGGTACAGAACAGTAATAATCGCTGGAGTAATTGACAATTGCGTCCACCACCTGCTGACTTCTCTACCTATCGCGTTTATTGATTCATTCACCCTCAACAAATGACAGGTTGACTTTCTATTGTCTGAAAACCAGGCGCCAGGCTTATCTGTTGCTTATACTTTTGATCCATAGCCCTTTTTACACGGAGTCGGTTTGAGGCCAATTCACTTGCCTTTTGTACCGTGACAAAGCCATGCAACCTGTATCCTTCCCTTTTCATGGTACAAAAAGTATGTCCTGGCCTCGAACTGGATCAAACTGGCTTAGTGTAAAAAGGGCTCTTAGGCAAGCCACTCAGCAAGTAGATTTCCAGGTAAACACACTCACGTATACTCGCATTATAAGTGGCGAGGCCAGTCAAATAATGACTAATATATCTGTGTGCCAAAATCAGCAGAAAAATTCAATTAAAATTT
>NMRB01000506.1:3943-42635 GCA_002633025.1 Notospermus geniculatus
AATGGCCAAGAATAGCCCAGAATGCAAAAGAATCCACTACGAGGCTGTTACGGACGATAAGAAAGGGTTGCGAAGTGTTTACGATCTCTACGAATTTGAAATTCGTGGAATTCGTGAACCGTCCCACGAAAGTTTTTGACAAGCAAAAACTTTCGTGGCGGCTCGACGAACTCACACGAACTGTACGAATGTTTTAGGAATCAACCAAGAATCATTTAAGAACTGCAAGGAACGTTTGAGAATTATCTACGAATCGGACAACTTTCTGATTCGGGACATTCGTAGCGTCAGTGAAAGTGGGGCATCATGGGCCCACGCGGAAAACAGGCACGAATGTCTCGAATGTATTTACGAATCAAGTACGAGTATTCGTGAATGATCGTGCCTTTTGTTCGTACAATTCTTACATGATTCTTTGAATTCGTACTTGTTTCTTAGCCCGTTCTTGACATTCGGCATATTTTTCAACCCGATTGGCCACGAATTGGGACAATTTCAGATTCGTGGCGATTCGGGACATTCGTAGCGATAGTGAAAGCCAGGCATTACGCAGTACATCCACGAACCATGTTCAAACACATTCTAACATTTAAAACGCTGGCTGAAACAACGTTTCAGGAAGAACAGCATTTTATCTTAAAGCACTTTTGGAAAATGTGAATTTAAAATGTTTCTTATGTTAGAACAGATTTTTGTTAAGACAGGTTTCGGATAAAACAGCTTTGAAAATATGGGCCTGTGTGTCTAAAATTGTATTGTCCTGTATCAGGCTGAGGAAATATGGTTGACTTACCATTGGCACATTCCACAGGTGACACCTGTTTTCCAGTATCGGGTGACACCACCAATGTTCGTCGTCTCATTGAACTCCTGGAGGTCGTACCCGCCATTACAGGCGCAGTAGTAACCATAGTATGTGTTGACACAGCGCTGGTCGCATCCACCATTTGAACTGGCACATTCGTCCACGTCTGCTTCAGAAGAGAATAAGAAGATAATTCGTTTTTTTCTTTCACAACTTGTAAAAGGAACATCATAACCTGACAGTTCAAATGCTCGAGCAGCCAAACTGCATTTCAAAACCACAGTCCAGACAAAATAAGGGAAAAAATGGCCGAACCCTTACAAAACATTGCAACAAAAGTTGTTTTTTTCGCGTTTTCGTGTATTAATAGGGAGTTTTCGCAAAGCCCCCGAAGCGCCAACGCGAACGTCTATCCTTTTGTTCGGTGCTCTCTTCGTGACATCGAACAATGGGTTTGGCGTCCGCGTTGGCGTTTCGGGGGCTTTGCGAAAACTCCCTATTAGATGTGGAGAATAACCTACTCAAAATCGGACAAAATCGGACTTCCGGAAATCGGTCAAAACCGTAACCATACTAACCATACCATTTTTGCGATAATTTTGAAAATGAAATCAGCACAAATGCTTTTCCGTTCATATACCAGTGTAAGCTTTTGAGTAACCACCTGTGCACAAAGCCAACCACAGTTTCAATTTTTCAATATTGTTAGGGCCTAGTATACACGCTGGTGATTCAAACGTAAAAATCTTTTTTTCATACGCGATTTTTACCCTGGCATAGCTAATCGTGTTGACTATTTTTGCAGTTGTTTAGGCAAATAGAAGGGGTGACAGGTTATTATATAATCACCCGTCACCCCTTCCATTTAACAGATGAACTGCGAATACGACAAGCACCATTAGTTATGCCTCAACGACTTCGCGTACGAATAAAATAATTTTGTGTTTGAATCACCAGCGTGGTATATGGTGACCAAATGATTGGCATGGACAGTATGGAACGGCGGCCAGAGGTGAAATTTCCGTCATCACAAAAATTACCACATACCGTTAAAGCTATCACCCTTGTCTCCCTTTTCTCCTTGATCTCCTTTTGCTCCAGTGTCACCCTTAGCTCCAGTCACACCAGTTGCACCTGTATCACCCTTGCTACCCTGGCCTCCAGTAACACCAGTTGGACCGACATCTCCCTTGGCACCTGCACTGCCAGTGTCACCCTTGGCACCAGTCACTCCAGTGGCGCCAACGGATCCTTTGTTTCCAGTAGATCCTGAAAAATTTGTGTGAACAGTCAGCGGTTTTCAATAAAAGCTAGTGAGGCTGAATTTCTGAAGCATGATCATGTTGTTGGGTGTCAGTTCCTGAAATTCAAAATCCTCTAGCGGCTGTTATAGCAATAGATTTTTGGCAACATGACATTTATTTATGAAAGTCGGGTACCTAAGGTCCTAAACCTGGGTTTAGATTTGCTCCAGCACTATGTTTCCACACAACAGAGAAATCTTACCTGTTGCCCCCTTTGCTCCAGTCACACCTGTTGCACCGATATCACCCTTCTCTCCGTTGTCTCCTTTCGCTCCTGTGACACCAGTGTCGCCAGTGACGCCAACGGCACCAGTGTCTCCTTTAGCTCCAGTAACACCAGTTGCACCTTGGCTACCAGTTGCTCCCTTCCCTCCAGTAGCACCAGCAGTTCCTTTTTCACCATTGTCTCCCTTGGCACCAGTGACACCAACAGCACCTGTGTTTCCTTTCGCTCCTGTAACACCAGTTGCACCCGTGCTACCTTTATCACCCTTCGCTCCAGTGACACCAGTTGCACCGGTTGCTCCAGTCACACCAGTTGCTCCCTTGGCACCGCTTGCACCTGTGTCGCCCTTTGCACCAGTGACACCTGTTGCACCTTGGCTACCTTTGTCGCCATTAGCTCCAGTGACACCAGTTGCTCCCTTGGCTCCAGTTACACCTGTGTCACCATCTGCACCAGTCACACCTATGTCTCCCTTGGCCCCAGTCACACCAACTGCACCCTGCGTACCTTTGTCACCCTTCGCTCCTGTAACACCAACAGCTCCTTGATTACCCTTGGCACCAGTGACACCTGTTGCTCCTTTAGCACCAGTGACACCAACAGCTCCTGTGTCTCCTTTACCTCCTTTTGCACCAGTTACGCCTGTTGCTCCAACTTCACCTTTGGCACCCTTGACACCAGTTTCACCTGCAAAATATGTCAAAACGGAACAATATGTAAGAAAAGTGGCGACAGTGTTGGTGTACATGTAGCGATGTGATGAAATGTGCAACAGCAAAAGGAATGAAATTGACGAAAAAGCATCAAACCAAAGAATCTGATAATAAGACATGCAAACGGGTTTGAGACTCGCGAACAGGTTTGAGGCTACATACCCTTTGAACCCTTTGCACCAGTAACACCAGTTGGACCAACATCGCCCTTTGAACCAGTGACACCAGTGGCACCCTTGGCTCCTGTCACACCGACGGCACCAACAGTTCCTTTGTCACCCTTGGCTCCAGTATCACCCTTTGCGCCAGTCACACCGACAGCACCCGTGGCTCCCTTGGCTCCAGTAACCCCAGTATCTCCAGTTACTCCTGTGTCACCCTTTGAACCAGTGTCTCCCTTACTACCAGTGACACCAACAGCACCTATTGATCCTTTCTCACCAGTTGAGCCCTTCGCTCCTGTAACTCCAGTTGAACCCTTTGCTCCAGTGTCTCCCTTTGCACCAGTGACACCAACTGCACCTGTACTGCCCTTGGCACCAGTGATGCCCGTGGCACCAGTTGAACCTTTCTCTCCATTATCACCTTTGGCACCAGTTACGCCAGCATTACCTTTGGCACCAGTCACTCCAGTACCACCCTTGGCACCGGTGACACCTGTGTTGCCAGTGTCACCTTTGCTGCCCTTAGCTCCTGTAACACCTGTCGCTCCAACATCACCCTTCATGCCTTTTGCACCAGTAACACCTGTATCTCCCTTTTGCCCAGTCAGTCCCTTGGCTCCTGTGACACCAG
This sequence comes from Notospermus geniculatus, assembly GCA_002633025.1. Lineage (NCBI taxonomy): Eukaryota > Metazoa > Nemertea > Pilidiophora > Heteronemertea > Lineidae > Notospermus > Notospermus geniculatus. The sequence continues at coordinate 7,787 of NMRB01000506.1, forward strand.
TGTCACCATCGGCACCAGTAATACCTATATCTCCCTTTTGCCCAGTAGATCCCTTGGCTCCTGTCACACCAGTATCACCTTTTGCTCCAGTAACACCAGTAGCTCCTGTTGTTCCCTTTGCCCCAGTGACACCAGTATTCCCTTTTGCTCCAGTCACACCAGTAGCTCCTGTTGAGCCCTTGGCTCCGGTAACCCCAATATCACCCTTTGCTCCAGTTACACCGACTGCACCAGTTGAACCTTTAGCACCTGTTACACCTGTGGCTCCCTTTGCACCAGTCACACCAGTGTCACCCTTTTGACCTTGCTTCCCCTTTGCACCAGTCACACCAGTGTCTCCAGTTACGCCTACATNATATATTTATTAATTGAGGTTGACTTGCTAGCTAACGTCTTTGTCGTTGCGACCGTCGAAGAATTCCGCCATTTCCGGACCATTTAGGCCTACTTCATCCCGACCAGCTCCCCCTCCACCCTTCTTACTTAGTCTGTTGTATGCTACAATACGAACTTATCCCATTTTTAATTTGTTTCAAGTATTGTCCATTTCAACAGTCAACACGTATACATGTCATATGGAGTATTTTGTATCCTGAAGCATCGAGCGGGCGTTTCGCTCAAAAATTGTCATGCTTGTCTACATGTATTATTTTTCCATTGGCTTGCCATTGTCATTACCTGTGCTACTTTCGTGTACCTATTTTGGTCGAAGGGGCAATTCCACGGTCTCGGACGTGACATGTTTTCACTTGTTCAGTGCTGTCTCCACAAATTTTGGAACCAAAGAAAGATAAATACCCTGCATCATGTCAGGCTCTTGTCCTTCTATGCACCTGGTATGAATTAAGTTCGTTGTGATTCATAATTAGTGCACTATTTACTATTTAGTTGCGTCACGGACGTGACATCGCACAGCCCACCTCCGTGACGCAACTAATTAGCAAACAGCGCACTAATTATGAATCACAATGATGACATGATGCAGGGTATTACATCGTTCTGTGGTTCCAAAATTTGCGGAGACAGCACTGAATAAGGGAAAACATGTCACGTCCGTGACCGTGGAATTGCCCAGCGGAAAAAAATATAGCACAAGTGTGAGTTGAAAGGAATTAGCGCAATAGTTTTTGTTCAGTGGAGTGAACTGAGGAGTAAGATTTGAGACAAAACCGAGCTGAAATGGGTGAAGGTTGCTAGACACATTTCAAGTGTACTTTTATTCAGCTGTTGGTCGCCAGGTGTGCTTGTGCCGATGGGCAACAGCAGCACACCCGGTGACCAACAGCAGGATAAAAAAACACTTGAAATGCTAAGAAAGGGAAACAAAAAGATCTTAGTTGTTCGACCGTCGTTCACCATTTAAGAGATCCTATCTACCTCTACTTGCATGAGGTGCCTTGATATGTGGGGAAAGGCACCACGAGGGAATGTCTCATGAGAGTGAGGTGCATGCCCACTCCAACAGACTATCCAAGTGACGCAGTCCGACCAATTCATCATTAAGACGGTCTTTCCTTTGCATCCGATATTAGCAGCGGTTACACTTGGTAAATCCCCGTGCTTTCCCCTGGGATTTTGCGGTTACACCTATAAATCGTCGAGTTTAAAAAGACCCGTGTCTGAAATCCCCGTGCTTATTAGCACCAGCGATGTCAAAGGGGCAACGCCGGGGCTATTTTAGACACGGAGATTTTATGTAGTGTAACCGCGAAATCCCCGTGTTTACCTATAGTTCCAGACACCCCGACAGACGGCGATGCAAATCGATGAATCATGCGCATGCGTGTAGGCTATTTCACGCCTCCAATAGCCACTTGATTACGGAGAGTTGCCTACATGCATTGCCCCTATCGCTGGGTTACAGAACGTATATTTCCAATCGCATTTTAGTAGTGTAACCGCTGGCCAGTGTTTTTTCAGGTTCGGAAAAAACCCGTGTCTCAAAAAGCACCGGGATTTTAGATAGGTGTACCAGGGCTATTGACTCAAGATGTCGGACGCATAATTTTTATTTTTCAGACACATGGGTGGAGCCAGTTACAAGCGATCGTCAGTATTCGGCCATGTCCTAGTTTTAAATGGTAGCAGAGACACGGTGATATATGTCCCTCGTCTTACCAACATCTTCTACCAGAAGAAGATTTCAATTGTATTCTACTCGTGGCTGAAATGTTCGTCAGCTTTACCAGCAAGGTTTGACATGTTTATGGCACAAGAAAGGCTGAATCATATGTTTTTCAGGTCGAGATCAGACGGATACACGTCTCTTTCCTCATACACTAGACAAGGAAATAGGAACGATTTTTTCGAAAAAGAATTTTCTTCAGTCGAAACAAAATGGCGATATATTGTCCTTACAATTGATAAAACGTTTACCGATAACATGAAGTTCAAAGTGTGGATTTTCTTGAATGGACAGTACATATTCCAGAAAACAACTTTCCTCCTCGGCAAAAAAATTAAATTGAGTGCCAGTATGCGAGTCATAATTTGGTCTGGTGTAATGAGCGCCGTTTCAAACTTTGCAGTCTTCGACTATACATTAAACCGAGAGGAAGTTCTTGCATATGATGCAAATATTGGTAAGAAAAATTTTGGCGAGTCATGAGAAATTTCATCAAATGTTATATTTCAAAACTAGAGGAAATCAGTCAAAAAATGATGTCATTTAGTACTCTACGCTAAATAACCGAATGACCTTTGTTTGAAATCCGGTGACACATCTTTGTTTGAAATCGCTGCTTTTAAGAAAAAGCCTCTTGTATGGCCAAGGAAATGCTTGAAATCTGCCTATTGCACACTTTATAGGTTACTAAAAAATATTTTCTGCAAATCTGTGTATGGTAAATACATGTATCTGATGCTATCGTATTAAGCGGGGTTCATTGGCGCACTGACCCGGTCCGTTTTTAGTCCGTTTACCCCTAGTTTTCCGGATACGACCACGCAGAAGTCAATATGATCGATTTTTTAGGGACCTGAATCGGACCAACTCCGTGTGCCGATGAACCCTGCATTATTCAGACGATTATCATACCCAAAAACAAGATGTCGACTTGTTTCACTACTTCTCTCGTTTCTTCATTCTTCTCAATTATCACATTTCCGACTAAAGTACAGTACATCCACCTCCTCCTCATCAGGTTTTTATGTAGTTTAATTTTGTCTCCGCGGGGAGGGGGCTTGTCCTCATCAAGCCATGTTACATCATTAAATGTTTATTTTTCTGGATTTCGGGTGGTCAGGTGACATATGATGACGATTGCACCATTGCCAACTTTCGGTCAGTTGATAAGTCACGTGATCATCCTCATTTCTCTCTGTATCCCATTGCTGAGCAAAACCTGTCAAATTTTGTAAAATAACATTTAGCCATTTTATAATCTTATTAAATTCAGTCTTGTTCTTGGGACTTCCATTCTAAGGTAGGCCTATATACTGTGTGGTTTTCTCATGACTCGTCACAGTTAATATAGAAAATCCGAGCAGATTCCGCTATATGTCGGCCCCTAATGTGCAATAATGTCTGACTTTTCCTTGACGCGTCGTAATTAATTTTTTCTTACTGCGGTGCAATTAGGAATCGACGGGGACGCGCAGCCTATTCTGGGGTCTCACCCGCGTGTATTATTATATTTACAGAGTTGGGTTTTCATTAGACCTTTTTACTCAGTGTGGGTTGGAGTAAACCTACCTCCACCCTCACGCTGGGGAATCAGTACTGCGCCAAGCCGTGCGATCGCCGTATTCCGAGTCCGCGTTTTCCAAACCTCCGTGTCAAAATGGCCGACTCGGAAGAAAATGAACAGGACCGGCTACAAAAATCTATAACTGGAGATAGAAATATCATCGAATCTGAGTAAGTAAGGCGTACAGTCGGATCTCAGTGGTCTACTGCAGCTCTCTGAGAAATTTGGTGTTGTAACTCATTTTGGTTAACGAGTTTGAGCTGTAAAACCGGCGCGGTGTCGTGCTGATTGCTGTTGGCAACGGCGTCCACCGTAGGCCAAGTCGAGACCACGGTCTTATCAAGCAAGAACTCTTGTACCACGTGTAACGTAGGCCTACAACAGGCTGTAGACTTGTTACTGTTCTGTAATATTCATAGGCTGCATCATATCATGATATGTAGCTACGGGATGTTTGTAGGTAGGCCTACACGGTCATGACGTGGACGGGGGACGCCGGTGCCAACAGCAATGATGAGCATGACACCACGCCGGTTTTACAGCTCAAACTCGTTAACGAAAATGAGTTACAACACCAAATTTCTCAGAGATAGCTGCAATAGATCACTGAGATCCGACTGTACGCCTTACTTACTCAAGATTCGATGACATTTCTATCTCCAGTTATAGATTTTTGTAGCCGGTCCTGTTCATTTTCTTCCGAGTGGGCCATTTTGACACGGAGGTTTGGAAAACGCGGATTCGGAATACGGCGATCGCACGGCTTCGCGCATAACTGATCCCCCAGCGTGACCCTTTATGAATATGGTCCAGTAATTCTGCTATTGCCGAGACAACAATTAAGTTCCTTGTATCAAAGCCCAATCAGGTACAGCGGTATGAATATGCTTCTTAATCTGAACGGATGGGTTGAGGGTAAAACTGCATGTCCTAACTCCTTCACCTATTTTTATTCGTATTTACATAAAGGAATCAAACATAAATGTTCAACTTGCAAATTTAATAAATTTATAAATGGGGGCAATACCTCTTTAAACTTCCACAAATTTTCATTCTGACTCTTTCAGATGATATGCAAGATACTTCTGCATGTTTAGTGGAAATTTTGTTGAATTCTGACAAGTTCATCGTTCAGTACAAGAACGCTGAATTCATGAGAACACCACGAACGATGATGTGTCAGGGTCATCTATGTACTTTTGAATAGGCTAACGTACAATCATGGAAAAAAACGGAAATGGGCAGCAGTTTTCCTTGAATATCTCCAAACCAATGGGATACAGAAAATTGGATCCAACATACAGTAGTGTGAATTAATATTCGAACAGAGGGAATTCAGCGTTTCATTAAAGGCAAAATTTGCCGCTTCTGTATTCCAGTATCTATATCAAAACTATTTGAAGTCAGTTCTAGAATGCACTCCTCCAGTCTGATTTGTTTTCGCTGAATTCAGATACTGCATATCACGAGAATGGCGAAAATATCGAAATTTGACATATTTCTTGAGATTTGCTGTTATCACCATTTTGTCTGGATATTTTGTGGAATTTTTCCACCTGCAAAAGTGCAACAACATGTTAAATGGGGTATTGGTAAACAGAGAAANCTTTTTCTAATAGCACTTGCTTTTTAGCAAAAGCATTTACTTTGGGTTTTATGCATAAGGATGGAAGTAATTGCTTCAATTTTCAAGTAAAAAGCATTTGCTTTTTTTATGCATATGGACCAATGTGTATAGGTTTACTCACCCTTCTGTCCCTTTGCACCAGTGACACCAGTATCTCCGTAAGCACCAGTGACACCAATATTTCCCTTCTGTCCAAATTCTCCCTTCTGGCCTTTTCCACCAGTAACACCTGTGTCACCTTTTATGCCCTGTTCGCCCTTGGCTCCAGTAACACCTGTATCTCCAACCTCGCCTTTCCCTCCCTTGGCACCAGTCACACCAGTGTCACCAGTAACACCGACATCACCCTTCTGACCAGTGGAGCCTGAGGAAAACAAGTGGAAATAATCATAAGCACATTCCTACTGTTCAGAAGAGGTAACAGTGGAATATAGACTTCAGTACTGGCCCTCTTGGCCCTTCAGTTACCAAGAAAAGAAAAAAAGCACACTAGAAGCAGATGACTTGCAAGTGACGGTAAAGTCTCACCCAATCTAGCCATGGAGCAATGGAATGCGGAAGACGGAAATGCGACATGAATTTGTGGTTAATAATCTGCCAAAGCAGTCCGCATGACTGGCGTCAATGGGTGCACATATACATGTACTAGGAGCCAATAGGCTGTTCACAATCTCACAAGTGAGTGTTGTGATTAAAACTGTGTGGTCAACCATCACATTCAGGTTCATTACTTCCGCATTCCATTGCTCCATGGCTAGATTGGGTCAGACTTTACTGTGTGATGGAAAACATATCTGACATGAATATCTGACTGTCAAAGGATCTATGCAAGTCAAGTTGCCTGCAGGGCAACAGAGAATAATACTCCTACCTTTTATGCCTTTGTCGCCCTTGGAACCAGTAACCCCAGTATCACCAATCTGTCCTTTGGCACCAGTAATGCCAGTAGCTCCAGTGTTACCCTTCTGACCTTTAGCTCCAGTAACTCCAGTATCACCTTTGGCACCAGTGACGCCAGTGTTACCTTTCTGTCCTTTGGCTCCAGTGACTCCAGTATCTCCTTTGGCACCTGTCACTCCAGTATCACCTGAAACAGAATAATCAAGTGTCATCCAGTCTTCATTTTTAGCCGTCAACCAATAGGCATACCCACCTAAAGAGATCCCCTTTGACGTCAATATCATGTCATGTCAATGGTACCTCCTCTCTCCACCTAAGCCAATTTTCAGTTCTTAACGGTTACCTGAAAGGGTTTTATCCACCTCTGGTTTTCTGCGTAATATTGTAGAGCATTAATCAGGCAGCATGAAACTGAAAACCGCATGAAAATCGGATCACCCATTTCCAAGTTATGGGAATTTTAAAAGGATGACTACACACCCTGGCAACCATGTCAGGCAGTGGAGAATAGCACTTGTGATGTCATTGGATTTTTTACACATATAAAAAACATTAAAATGACTCATTTAACTTGGGCAGTTAGGTGTAGTTTTGATGTATTTTTCTTGTTCAATCAGTCGTACTGCAGTTATTTCCTTAATATGGATTCTGAGGATAATATTTGAATTTCTGGATGGTACATTTGACTCATGAACCCGCCGCCTGGACAACCATGGATACCAAGTTGTTTGGTTGTCATGTAGAAACAGCATCGTAAATTTGGTATAACACTGTAATTAATGGTCTAATCTTCATGCAACCTTCACTGAATTGTTTTTTTTACTCGAACCACTTTTCAGAGGAAAAAAATCTTGAAATGCCTTTCAGGTGACCTTTAAAACATATCAAAATGCTTCATCCAGCTAAAAGGTTTTCCTTCTTTGGTCCTTTCCTCTCAAACCTTGGCGTCATTTCAAAATTTCATACACTTACCCTTTGCTCCAGTGACACCAATAGCTCCAACTTCTCCTTTTTCTCCATTGTCACCCTTCGCTCCAGTGACACCTGTATCACCATCAGCACCAGTAACACCAATATCACCTTTGTCACCAAATTCTCCCTTGGCACCTGTGACACCAGTATCTCCTGTCTGACCTTTTGCGCCAGTAACACCTGTATCACCCTTCTGCCCGACTTCTCCCTTGCCTCCTTTGGCTCCAGTGACACCAGTATTACCAAGGTTTCCTTTAGCACCAGTGACTCCTGTATCACCCTTCTGGCCCTTTCCTCCAGTAACTCCAGTGTCGCCTTTGTCACCCTTTGCTCCAGTCACACCAGTTGAGCCTTTGGCCCCAGTCACACCAACTGAGCCCTTTTCACCAAGTCCACCCTTTTGACCCTTGGCTCCAGTAATTCCAGTAACACCGATATCACCTGTCTGTCCCTTGGCACCAGTTACCCCAATATCTCCTGAAATTGCCATGAAACTTTTATTTTAATGCCGTAAAACCGAGATTCTTTTGGACTGTAAAAATTGACTTTAAATAGAAACACGCTATTCACTGGTGCAAAAACAAGTTCAATTGTTTTCTCTCCCATTCAAGAAGTTCTGTCTATGATATACCAAGTGTCCCCAAAAAACAAAGGTTTTTGAAGAATATGGCACTCAAATAATTCAGATACTAGAAATCAAAAAGTGCAACTTTTTGAGGGACATCCGATATATGACAAAACAGGAGATAAGTAAATGAAAAAACGTATGTTCAAACAATCAAGAACATAACCAATTACGTATTATCGATTGGGATTTCTAAATTTTTATTCACCTTTAGTTCCTTTGGCTCCTGTTACACCCGTGGCACCAAACTCTCCCTTCTGTCCTTTGGCACCAGTGACACCAGTATCACCTGTGACACCAACATCACCCTTGCCACCTTTACTGCCGGTGTCACCTTTGTTACCTTTGGCACCAGTTACACCTGAAGGAAATTAAAAGGTTGTGATTGCGGAATAAGAATATAAAATTTGCTTCACGATCAGTGTATTTTCAAGGTGTTTATCTGATCATTCAAGTTGTCAAAGATATCTTGGATCCACTCAGTCTGAAAAGTCTCAATATTTGTCCCTATGTCCAGTCCTGAAAGTTATTCCTCCATCGCATTTAACATTTCATTCTAGTTCAGCAAATAAATGACCTTCCTAAACCAATTAAGACGCACTTGACCAAGTCGTTGCATATTTACCTGTGTCTCCCTTTGCTCCAGTGACACCAATGTCTCCTTTCTGTCCTTTGTCACCTTTTGCACCAGTAACACCAGTATCGCCCGTAGCTCCAGTGACACCAACACTTCCTTTGGCACCGACCTGTCCCTTTGCTCCAGTATCTCCCTTGGCACCAGTGACACCAACGTTGCCTGAAAAGGACCGCTCGCATGAATATTGATATTGCTGCCCAGCTCACATTCCAGGATTGTCAAGACACTTCATCATGAACAAACAGAGGAAAATACCTAGGGCGCTTTGTAGACTGAGGGCCGAATTCAAAAAGGGTGTTTAGCCAAATCAGCGTACAAATTCTGCACTACACAGGTTAAGGCCTAGAAAGCTATTGTTCTGCCTTCTGCATGCTGCCTGATCTCTGGCATTTACCCACACGATGATTGCACGCGTCTAACATTTCTGCGTCTCAGTGTGGGAGGACAAAAGTGTGGGTGTTCAAATTGTAGACAACCCTGCCTGATCGTTCAACATTCCCTTTGTACTCTTGGACTTAGACGCAGGATAGTTAGACGCGTGTGATTATCCTGCGGGTAAACGCCTCTGGTGAACCACCATACAGACATCAGACAATAGTTTTCTAGGCCTTTAAGCTGTGTAATGCAGAATTTGTACGCTGATTAGGCCTTAATCCCGCGATGATCACCCTTTTTGAATACGGCCCTGTATCTTCTTTTGAACAGGTTCTGGGAACAAGATGTTTATTCACAGAGTACACAAAGAAATGACCCAGTTTGTACCTGGCCATAATACCTACCAAATCCTCCTTTGGCTCCAGTAACACCGGTATCACCCTTCTGTCCTTGTGCCCCCTTGGCACCGGTGACACCAATGTCGCCCTTGGCACCAGTCACACCAGTATCACCATCAGCTCCAGTAACACCGATATCTCCCTTGGCACCAGTCACACCTGTGCTTCCTGTATCACCTTTGGCTCCAGTAACACCTGTATCACCTTTGGCACCTGTCACACCAGTGCTCCCCTTGGCTCCAATTTTACCTGGAATTAGAGTAAACAAAGATTTAAAATAGTCCATACCCAAGGAAGGATATATGCTGTAAAAAATGCAGATGAACTCTAAAGAAATGTAAGAAAAGGGTCATGACGCCGGTCCGCATCTTGAGATTTCAAGGCCTCCGGTTATCAAGCAGAGATCAACCATACCAATTTTAATCCTTGATGGTTTGAGATGCGCACTCCAGTGTCTAACAAGAAACACACGTCCCACTTGTTTACAAATTGAATGTGTATTGTCTTACCCTTCTGTCCTTTGGCTCCAGTGACGCCAGTGACACCTTTCTGGCCCAACTCTCCCTTGTCTCCCTTTGCACCAGTAACACCTAGAAATATGAAGGCCTCTTTAGATAATGCTAGGAATGTACTTTGCATACGAACTGCATTTGAATGCAGTAAGAGTATCTTGTATCAGATACGGAAAATCCTGTTCGAGTGTAAGCAAAATCTGGATTTCTTGAATAAGGTGAAAAGGTTTATGGTCTTACCTGTGTCTCCGTCCGCTCCAGTGACACCAACATCTCCCTTCTGTCCCTCATCTCCTTTGGCACCTGTGACACCAGTGTCTCCTGGAAAGGGAACGCAATGAAATATCGTAGCAGTTGAGCATACAATAAGGTTGGTATGGGTGGTGTCTGTGACTAAGACAAGATATTTTCTTTATCAGAGCAAACAAACACATTAAATGTGTTGAAAACGTCTCATCCGATTCGCTCAGTCATTCTCACAGTTGGCCAGTAATTACCTTACAATCATTATTTTACAGCCAAGATCAGTTACTATTGGATCGCCGAAAAATTAATCGGTCACTTATAAAAGACGAATTTTACCTTTCCCACCCTTGGCTCCTGTAACACCAACATTGCCTTGATCACCTTTGGTTCCTTTGGCACCAGTGACACCAGTATCACCCTTGGCACCAGTGACACCAATTGCACCAACTTCTCCTTTCCATCCCTTTGCACCAGTGACACCAGTATCTCCAGTAACACCGACGTCCCCTTTCTCTCCCTGTTGGCCCTTATCTCCCTTTGAACCAGTGGCACCAGTGTCTCCCTTTGCTCCTGTAACACCAACATCTCCTATCACACCTTTTGAACCCTTGGCACCAGTTACACCTGTGTCGCCTTTGGCACCTGTGACACCTGTAGAACCCTTCGAACCTGTGTCACCTTTTGCCCCAGTGACACCAGTGTTGCCAAGAGAGCCCTTATCTCCTTTGTCACCTTTCGGGCCAGTGTCACCTTTGCCGCCAGTAACACCAGTATCGCCTTTTGATCCAGTTACACCAACTGCTCCGACTTCCCCTTTATCTCCTTTGGCACCAGTAACACCAGTATGACCAGTTACACCGACATCACCTGTTGAACCTTTTTCACCCTTATCTCCTTTGGCTCCAGTAACACCAGTGTCACCATCCGCTCCAGTAACACCAACATCTCCTTTATTTCCAGTTTCCCCTTTGGCACCTGTGACACCAGTATCACCTTTGGCTCCCGTCACTCCAGTATTTCCCTTCTGACCCTTGCCTCCTTTGGCTCCAGTGACACCAGTGTCGCCCTTTTGGCCACCATCTCCTTTTGCTCCAGTGATGCCTGTATTGCCCTTTGCACCTGTCACACCTACATCACCTTTCTGGCCCTGGTCACCTTTGAAACCTGTCACACCAGTATCACCCTTTTGACCTGTATTGCCTTTTGCACCTGTAACACCAGTGTCACCATTTGCTCCAGTTACACCAACACTTCCTTTGTCCCCTGTTGAACCCTTTGCACCAGTGACTCCAATATCACCCTTTGCCCCTGTATCACCCTTTGTGCCAGTGACACCAGTGTCTCCTTTGCTTCCAGTAACACCAGTGGCACCTTTTTGGCCTACTTCACCCTTGGCACCAGTTACACCAGTTGATCCCTTGTCTCCTGTGCCACCTTTGGCACCAGTGACTCCAGTATCACCATTTGCACCTGTTACACCAACACTGCCTTTTTCGCCTACCTCTCCTCTTGAGCCAGTGACACCAGTAGCACCTACTTCTCCTTTGTCTCCTTTAGCCCCAGTGACACCAGTGTCTCCTGTGAGTCCTGTGGGCCCAATTTTACCATCATTTCCTTTCTGGCCTTTAGCGCCAGTGACACCAGTGTCACCCTTGTGACCTGTTTCACCCTTTGCACCTGTGACACCAGTGTCACCCTTTGCACCAGTGATACCAACATTTCCTTCGTCTCCTTTTGAACCCTTTGCACCAGTAACTCCAGTATCACCTTTAGCACCAGTATCACCTTTGCCTCCAGTGACTCCGGTGTTTCCTTTGGCACCAGTGACACCAGTATCACCTTTATTTCCAGTATTTCCTTTTGCTCCAGTCACACCAACTTCGCCCTTTTCTCCTTTGTCACCCTTTGCACCAGTAACACCAGTATCACCATATGCTCCAGTTACTCCAACATCTCCCTTGTCTCCTTGCGCACCCTTTGCTCCTGTAACTCCTGTGTCACCTTTTGAACCGGTATCACCCTTGGTTCCTGTGATACCAGTGTTTCCTTTAGCACCAGTTACACCAGTACTGCCTTTGTCACCAGTGCTTCCTTTTGCTCCAGTGACACCAGTACCACCCTTTTGGCCCGTTTCACCCTTTGCACCAGTAACACCAGTATCACCATCTGCTCCAGTTACACCAACATCTCCCTTGTCTCCTTGTTCACCCTTTGCTCCTGTAACTCCAGTATCACCCTTTGCACCAGTATCACCTTTCGCTCCTGTGACACCTGTGTCTCCTTTGGCCCCAGTTACACCAGTATTTCCTTTCTCTCCTGTGATTCCTTTAGCTCCAGTGACACCAGTGTCACCCTTCTGGCCATCGTCACCCTTCGCACCAGTGACTCCAGTGTTTCCTGTGGCACCAAAGTGTCCCTTCTGACCTTTATCACCAGTATTGCCTTTTGCACCAGTAACGCCAGTGTCACCCTTCTGCCCGACATCTCCCTTTGCTCCAGTTACACCAGTGTCACCATCCGCGCCAGTCACACCAATGTCACCCTTGTTGCCGGTGCTTCCTTTGGCTCCTGTTGCACCTGTGTCCCCCTTTTGACCAGTTTGACCTTTAGCACCAGTAACACCAATATCACCTTTTCCACCAATATTCCCCTTCTGACCTTTGTCACCAGTATCACCTTTGGCACCAGTAACTCCAGTGTCACCCTTCTGACCTGTTCCTCCTTTTGCTCCAGTAACACCTGTGTCCCCTTTTACACCTGTTACACCTGTATCACCTTTTCTTCCAGTGGCTCCTTCAGCTCCAGTCACACCAGTATCACCCTTACTTCCAGTAGCACCTTTAGCTCCTGTGACTCCAGTGTCTCCCTTTGCTCCAGTAACACCAACTGATCCCTTTTCACCTTCGTCTCCTTTAGCGCCAGTGACACCAGTGTCTCCAGTAACACCAATATCTCCTTTTGCACCTGTTACACCGATGGCACCATCTCTGCCTTTGTTGCCTTCCTGTCCCTTCTGTCCCGTTTCTCCTTTGGCTCCAGTGACTCCAGTATCACCTTTAGTTCCTGTATCTCCCTTGGCTCCAGTAACTCCAGTTGATCCAACCTCACCCTTCTGGCCCGTTTTTCCCTCAGCTCCTCTGTCTCCCTTTGCACCAGTAACACCAGTTTCACCTTTCTGGCCCTTATCACCGTTTGCACCAGTCACACCAGTGTCACCATCAGCTCCAGTAACACCGATATCGCCTTTACTTCCTTTGACACCAGCGGCACCCTTATCACCGGTTGATCCTGAAATTAAAAAGTTATTCATTTTAAGATCTCCTCCCACACTATTGTATCGAACAGTATTTTGTCATACTGGTGCAAGCATAGAATCTGAAGTTTTGAATCCGGTCTTTTTATTGAATATATCCCCTCATTTGGTCTTTTTATTGAATATATCCCCTCATTTTACTCTTTCCTTCTAGAGAATGCTGACCATTCAAAGTTCATTCATGCAGTCATTTCTGATATGCTGTAGAAAATATGTCAATGATTTATCAACAGGCAAAGGCAAGGATATCAGAAGAATTCAAATGAAGCGACATTAATGATAGATTACCTTTAGCTCCAGTTACACCAGTATTTCCAACTTCTCCTTTCTCACCCGTGTCGCCAGTCCCACCCTTAGAGCCAGTCACACCAGTATCACCTATGGCACCAGTGACACCTGTACTTCCTTTAGCTCCAGTCAATCCAGTTGCACCAATAGCACCTTTGTCTCCATTAGCGCCAGTTACACCTGTACTTCCTTTGCTACCAGTAACACCAGTATCACCCTTAGCTCCAGTTGAACCCTTCGCACCAGCGACACCAGTATCTCCCTTGGCACCAGTGACACCAACTGATCCCTTTTCGCCGTTCTCTCCCTTGGCACCAGTGACACCAGTATCACCAGTGAGACCAACTGCGCCACCATCTCCTTTCTCGCCCACTTCACCCTTTGTTCCAGTGGCACCTGTACTGCCTTTCGAACCAGTGTTTCCTTTTGCACCTGTGACACCTATGGCACCGACCTCACCTTTTTGACCACCATCACCTTTCAAACCTGTGTCACCTTTCGCTCCAGTGACACCTGTGTTTCCTGTATCACCTTTGACCCCAGTGTCACCTTTGTTTCCAGTGTTCCCTTTTGCACCAATAACACCTGTGGCACCCTTTGCCCCTGCGACGCCTGTTTCTCCTTTCTGGCCTTCGTCACCCTTGGCACCAGTTACACCAGTATCACCATCAGCTCCGGTCACTCCAATATCTCCCTTTTCTCCAACTTCACCTTTGGAACCCTTTGTTCCTGTGACACCGATGGCACCAGTATCACCTTTTGTACCCTTTGCTCCAGTAACACCAGTATTGCCTAAAACAGAAAAAATAAAGTGAATCTCCAGGGTTTGGAGGCAAGAACTACTTTTATATTTCAGGCTGCAATGAACAAACTCAAGTCAATTCACGCAAATTTATCACAAAGGAAACCTGATATTTCAATGGACATTCTTCATGGATGATAAAGTATAATTCAACTTCAACATGGGCAAAGTGTAACGTTTTTCAGTGAGGCCCGTGTGCCAGTGTGAAATTACAATAGATTGACGGAATAAGCGGCGACTTGACAATCGGCGACACACAGAGAAACAGCGAGTCCGTTTCCCAGGGTGTTCCGAACAATGGGAATCACACAGAAAAATGGCCACACTGAAAAACGTTACACCTGTACTTTGCCGTGTTGAAGTAAGGGTGAATTATACTTTTAATGACTTAGCGATTCTTGGGCCCGTATTTTAGAATGCTCCTCAACATAAAGGAGTTCCTCAAGGCTATTGTTCTCCTGTTGAGAACAATAGCCTTGAGGAACTCCTTTACGTTGAGGAGAACAATAGCCTTGAGGAACTCCTTTATGTTGAGGAGCATTCTAAAATACGGGCCTTGGACTTACGAAGTGCAAGTAAAATACATTCAACCCAGATAAAACACATCCAGACCACGCTCTGAAGATATATCTACAAAGTGTGACGAAAGACGTTCCAAACACCAAGCACAAACTTGAAAAAATACCTGTAGAGCCCTTCTCTCCAACTTCGCCTTTTCCTCCTGTGTTGCCTTTGGCTCCGGTAACACCAGTGTTGCCCTTTGCACCAGTGACACCTGTTGCTCCTGTGGCTCCCTTGGCTCCAGTTACACCTGTTGAACCCTTGCTTCCAGTGTCACCCTTCGCTCCAGTGACACCAGTGGCACCTGTCTGGCCTTTGCTGCCAGTTACACCAGTGTCACCTTGTTCACCTGAAGAATAACCAAACAGTTATTAAATGAAAAATCGTGACTAACAATAGCATACAAGACATAATATGAGAAGGGCCTAAATAATTAAACATTTGCTTTTCACTACCACCTTCCAGTCAATTGTAATATTATAGGGTTAGTGATAAAACCCGGAATGAAACGAAACGAAATGAAATCCTCGAAATGGGACTCGCAAGGAATTTGAGAATTAACGTAGGCATAATTAAGTGTCATTATGTTGCAGATGTATGCTTCCGCCTTGAGATTGACGTTTTTTTCGACATACCACACAAAATCAAATTGAATTATTATTTTAAAATCAATCAGAATCATGTACTAATTCCCTTCGGTGCTCCTCTAGTTAATACCGCCAGTTTTTGTTCTGCGTTTTCTTCACTCATTCGGTTGGTGCATATTAAGCAAGCGTCAATGCAGGAGCAGATTCTACGTTGATCACTTAAATATCGTTACTATTACAATTAAGACAATAAAACGAAAATAAATTGATGCAAATCATGCCCATTTCGATGATTTCATTTCGTTTCGTTTCGTTCCGGGTTTTATCACAAACCTTGTACAAATCTGAAGTAAAAGCATTTGCTAGTCCTTATTTATATGACCCAATGTCTCTCTTTGATGGACTTCTTCATTTCCTGCCTTTCACATACCTTTCTCTCCATTTGCCCCAGTGACACCAGTTGCACCTTTCATGCCAGTTGAACCCTTGGCACCAGTCACACCAGTTGATCCCTTTTCACCCTCGTCTCCTTTCGCTCCAGTCACACCAGTGTCACCATCGGCACCAGTAACACCAATGTCACCCTTTTCGCCGGTTGACCCCTTGGCTCCAGCAACACCAGATGCACCTTTTGCTCCAGTAACACCAGTGGCACCGACCTCTCCCTTGGCTCCAGTTACACCAGTCCTACCTTCATCACCTTTCACAGATTCTCCTTTAGCACCAGTTACACCAACTGCTCCCTTTTGACCTTGGTCACCCTTGGCTCCTCTCACACCTGAAAGTAAACAGTAAAAATGAAAAGTGTGAATCCTCGAGTAGAGGCATCCAAATTTTAATCAAATATCCCTCTGTCTATTGGCGTACCGGTACCCCTGCTAATGATCATGTGCGTGTATTCAGAGAGTTTTCGCAAAGCTCCCGAAACGCGGACGCGAACGCCTACCCTTTTGTTCGGTGCTCTTTTCGTGGCATCGAACAATGGGTGGCGTTCGCTTTGGCGTTTCGGGGGATTTGCGAAAACTCCCTATATTCCACTTTAATCTTTAACAAAATTTTTGTTTCAAATCTTTGTCACAATCTTCAAACCGCATGGGAGCACCATTTTGAACGAATAGTGAGTTTTCGCAAAGCCCCCGAAACGCAAACGCAAACGCCAATCCTATTGTTCGATGACACGAAGAGAGCAGCGAACAATAGGATAGACGTTCGCGTCGGCGTTTCGGGCTTTGCAAAAACTCTCTAATAATACCAGTTGCACCAGCAAATGGGAATATCTACAGGAGCGTAGCAAAAAGTGCATAATAGACTTAACACAACTTCAAATTATGAAGGTGATATTTTTGGTGCAAGCTTCAAAGCGAACTTGGTATTTCATTTCGGGAAAATACATGATGTAGGCTTACAGTTATGAGAGGCTCATGCCAAATTGGTATGAAGACTTACCAGTTGATCCTTTACTGCCTGTTACACCAGTAGCTCCAATGGCACCCTTGTCGCCCTTCGCACCTGTGACGCCAACAGCCCCGACCTCTCCTTTTCCTCCCTTGGCCCCAGTTACACCAGTATCACCAGTCAGTCCAACGTCACCAATATCTCCTTTGTCACCCTTATTTCCTTGGGCTCCCGTGTTACCTTTGGCGCCAGTGACACCAGCTGCTCCAGTTGATCCCTTGGCACCAGCAACTCCAGTATCACCCTTTGCTCCAGTGTCACCCTTGGCTCCAGTAACACCAACAGCACCAACGTTGCCCTTGTGACCTGTGGAGCCCTTGGCACCAGTTACACCAGTATCACCTTTATCACCTGCAACGCCAGTTGCTCCTTTAGGTCCAGTGACACCAGTGGCTCCTTTTGATCCAATTGAACCCTTTTCACCTGTTTCGCCTTTTGAACCTTTCGTTCCAGTGACACCAATTGCACCAACTTCACCTTTGGCTCCTGTGACACCTACTGCGCCATTTTCACCTTTTGCTCCAGTGACACCGGTGGCGCCAGTCTGACCTTTCTGACCAGTTTCTCCCTTTGCACCAGTAACACCAGTGGCACCTAAAAAATGAAAAATCGTCGATTAGGGAAGGGAGGTGATGTGATTATTATTGGTGGCTCCCATCTTTAGGGTTTGCCTTGAGCCCATTCTCGACCACACCCATGCACATTCTTCGGGGTTTTTTCATTCTTCTATTTTTTGACATTAGAAACTATGGCTTTCTTAGTTTGCTCTTCAATTACTGTCTTTGGAGTCCATTCAACCATATTTTTATGGACTGTGTCCAATATCTCAAAATGTTTGAAGACAATTTACGAGTATTAACAATCCTACTCACCAGTTGCTCCCTTGGCACCAGTTACACCTACAGCTCCAGTGTCTCCTTTACCACCCTTGACACCTGTGTCACCCTTGGCTCCAGTTACACCAGTGTCACCATCGGCACCAGTAATGCCAGTGTCACCCATTGCACCAGCAACACCTTTTGCTCCCTTATCTCCTGCCACACCTTGCTGACCTTTTTGACCTTCGTCACCTTTTGCTCCAGTCACACCAGTGTCACCATCGGCACCCTTGCCTCCAGTGACACCAACGTCACCCATATTACCCTTTGCACCAGTAACGCCTACAGCTCCGACTTCGCCCTTCTGTCCCTGGTCACCCTTGGAACCAGTAACACCAGTTGCACCTGCAAGATGTGGTACATACATGAAAAATGAGCAGGAGCACAGGAAATATCTGTTAGTGAACTATGACAGCTACAAGTCGAAAATGACGTTTCCTAATGGTTATGTCAAAAAAGAACTAAGTAACGCGTCGTTTCAGGATTGGGATAATAATTGGGATAATAGACATACCAGTTGATCCTTTTGCGCCATTTACACCTGTAGCTCCAATGGTACCCTTGTCGCCCTTTGCACCTGTAACACCAATTGCGCCGACTTCTCCTTTTCCTCCCTTGGCTCCAGTTACACCAGTATCACCAGTCAGTCCAACAGCACCAATATCTCCTTTGTCACCCCTATCTCCTTGTCCTCCAGTGTCACCTTTGGCGCCAGTGACACCAGTTGATCCAATTGATCCCTTGGCACCAGCAACTCCGGTACCACCCTTTGCTCCAGTGTCACCCTTGGCTCCAGTAACACCAGCAGCACCAACGTTGCCCTTGTCACCTGTGGAGCCCTTGGCACCGGTTACACCAGTATCACCTTTATCACCTGCAACGCCAGTTGCTCCTTTTGCTCCAGTGACACCAATGTCTCCTTTTGACCCAGCTGCACCTTTACTGCCTGTCCCACCTGTGGAACCCTTTGCTCCAGTGACACCAACGGCACCAGTATCACCCTTGGCACCAGTATCACCTTTATCTCCAGTCTGGCCCTTTGAACCAGTGACACCAGTGGCACCAACTTCACCCTTCCGGCCAATATCCCCTTTGGTACCAGTCACACCTGCAGCTCCTGTAAATTGCATTTGTCACAAAATTAGTTAAGCAAATGTATTAAATAAAATAATGTTGTCAGAAACTAAGCACTGTTGGAAACAGATCTCAATATCAGGGAGATCCAAACGGTTTCATGGAATAAACACAAACATCGATAAGAATACCGGTATGAAGTCCGATATTCGCAAATTTTTGACCCCAGCCGGGGTCTTCGTCAGGCACTTTCTACAGGGTGGGCCAAAGAAAGTGTCCCTCGAACAATAGCATTTCTGTTGTTTCCCTATTGTTCGAGGGACACTTTCTCTAGCCCATCCTGTAGTACAGATTCCAGAAGTGTCTTCTTCAGGCTTTCCAGTAGAGATCCCATTAAGTGATCACTTCTGGAATCTCTACTAGAACGGTGCCCGAGGAAGACACTGGTTGGGGTCGAAAATTTGCGAATATCGGAGACGACTTTACTTATACATGTACTGTCGTTTTTGTGCTCTGTTTTGGATATCTGAGAAGAATGAAATTATACTTTGAAAAGTGTACATGATTATGGACAATAACGTTACCTTTGTCTCCTGTTCCTCCCTTATCACCAGTGGCACCCTTTTCTCCTTGACCACCCTTTGCTCCCGTGACACCAACTGGGCCGACTACTCCTTTATCTCCTTTGGCACCAGTGACACCAGTGTCTCCATCGGCGCCGGTTACCCCAGTGTCACCCTTCTGCCCTTGATCTCCTTTACTGCCTGTGACGCCAGTTGATCCTGTTGCACCTTTATCTCCAACAGCACCCTTTGCTCCGGTCGCACCAGTGTTACCCTTTTGGCCTGCAGTGCCCTTTGCACCAGTTACTCCAGTTGCACCTGTGGAACCCTTAGCTCCAGTAACGCCAGTGCCACCAAGTTCTCCCTTCTGCCCATTTGCACCAGTTACACCAGTGCTACCAACGTTTCCTTTTGCTCCAACTTCACCTTTGGCGCCAGTCACTCCAGTGTCGCCTTTCTGGCCAGTTGCACCTTTGGCACCATTGTTACCTGTGGCTCCGGTTGCTCCTTTTGCACCAGTGACTCCAGTGGAACCCATTTGTCCTTTTTCACCCTTTGCGCCAGTGACACCAGTATCACCAGTCACACCAGTTATACCAACTGCACCAATACCACCTTTTTCACCTTTCTGGCCAGTATTTCCAGTTGTACCCTTTGCTCCAGTAACACCAGCAGCACCTGTTTCACCTTTAGCTCCAGTAACACCAACTGCACCTGTCGCACCCTTGGCACCAGTAACACCAGTCGAACCTAATGCACCTTTATCACCAGTGCTACCTTTTGATCCAGTCACACCGGTAGGACCAACCTCTCCTTTATTTCCAGTTTTCCCAGATGCACCTTTCTGGCCAGTTTCACCTTTTGCTCCAGTGACTCCAGTTGCCCCGGTTTCTCCTTTGCTTCCTGTTACACCAGTGTCACCTGGGGCACCATTCGATCCAGCGTCACCCTTATCACCTGTGGCACCTATATTGCCTTTTGCTCCCGTAACTCCAGTGTCACCAGTGCCTCCTTTTGAGCCAGTATCACCTTTGGCGCCTGTAACTCCAGTGGAACCTGTACTTCCCTTATCACCCGTCGCACCAGTAACACCTGCTGGTCCAACGTCTCCTTTAGAACCAGTCACACCAATGGATCCCTTGTCACCTGTGCTTCCTTTGTCTCCAGTAGCTCCTTTAGAACCAGTCACACCAGTTGCACCAGTTTCACCCTTGCTTCCAGTATCACCGGTATCTCCCTTCTGTCCTGTAGTACCAGTTGCTCCAGTATCACCTTTAGCACCAGCGCTACCCGTTTGTCCTTTCGCACCAGTCACACCAGTGTCCCCAGCGTCTCCTTTGCTTCCAGAGGCACCAGTGACACCTGTAGCTCCTTTACTTCCGGCTGCACCTGCGTCACCTTTCGCTCCTGAAGCGGAGAGAAGAGTTTGTGATGATACTTTTGAATCGGGAGACCCATTTCGGCAAGTGCAAGATCTCAACCAAGGAAAATATAGCACAGCCTTACCGCTGTATCACCAATAAAATGGTACAAAATCTCCGTCTGAACAACAGGATCGTCTACCAATGATCATGATACACCACACTTTATTGATCAATTTACATGTATTTACCATTTACCATATTTACCATTTACTGATGTGACAGGAAACATACCTACATTGGTGGACAGAAATATTAGGACAATGGCCAATTTAAAGTAAGTTTCTGCCTGTTAATGAATCTAATGAACTCAACTTGTGTTCATGTGTAATTGTGGGAAGGGTCCTTCTTTCCCTTGCTACAGTTTCAGTGAATTACATAATCAGGGGCAATTATGCAATGAGGCTAATAACAATAAGGCAATTCTCGCCCTTGTTCATCAAAGGCATTTGCAAGCAAATACTGTACTCGTTTTTCTTCGTTTTTCGTATAAGAATAAAGCGTTTAATTACTCATGGTTGATGACTGTGTTACATAACATGTCTGACCAGTTACGTCATAATGTGTTTAAATCACTTGAAATTAACAACAATCCACATTGGAAGTGCAGAAAGTTAAAACATGATCAAAAATGTGTTCTAGACTTTATTCAAGCCAAAACAGTTAATCATCTTCTGATTCTTAACAGGCAGAAACATACATCCAGCTTCAAATTGGCCACTGTCCTAATATTTCTGTCCACCAGTGTAGTTATCTGTAATGAAGCATCATTTTGCACAACTTACCAGCGTCTCCTTTATCACCATTGCTTCCAGCATCACCCTTGTCACCAGTGTCACCTTTGGCACCTTGGCTTCCAGTGTCACCTTTGGCACCAGTCACTCCAGTGTCACCAGTGCTTCCTCTATCGCCTTTGTCTCCTTTGTCACCAGCAGAACCAGTGTCACCTTTGGCACCTTTGGCAGCAGCGCTGCCAGGTTCACCTTTTGCACCAGTCACACCTGCTCCTCCAGTGGCACCTTTGTCTCCGGTTGATCCTGGTGCTCCTTTGTCACCTGGTGATCCAGTGTCACCTTTAGCCCCAGTGTCGCCCTTTGCTCCTGTCGTTCCAGTGGCACCAGTATCACCTTTTTCACCTTTACCCCCTTGTTCGCCGGTGTCTCCTCTTTCTCCTTTCTCACCTTGGGTTCCAGTCGTTCCATTTGATCCCTACAGAAGAGGGAAGGAGGATTTTAATAAATCAAGAGACCAAAGTTGAAAGGCCTAAATGCGAGACAAGAAGCCTGTCATCTATATTATAATTGACGGTGGCGCATTAACTTCGAACACGAACTCCTCCGTGGTTTCTGATCGAAATGGCACCATTTTTACAGAAAGTGTTGAGAATGACATGGGGGTGGCCCTTAAGCGGGTGGCATTACATTTTTTTACCCTTAAGCGAATAAAATGCACGAAGAAACTTGCAATGATTTGCAGTGCCCACTAGCCTGGTTCCGCTGGCCACCGCGTAGATGGCGCTGCGTACGCAACACCATCACGGTGGCCGACGGAACCAGGTATAATGCATTGTCTTCAACCAGGCAGGGTGATCAGAAAATAGGAACTTCAAGACATAAAAACTGCTCCCATCTGCTTCCCATAGGCCTAGATTATTGTCCGAGGAGTTGGCCCCCTCTAAACATATTCCCCCACACAGAGGCGCCCAGCAAATGCCATCCTCTGGCCACATGCATCCTGTGAATGTGCTCGCCACGGGTACCATGCTAGTCCTTAGTAAAGCAGCATACTCTTTGTGTCCACCCCCACCCCATACTCGCTCCAATAAATATTTCATTTTTGTTTACAGGTCTTGGACAATTCCACGGTCTCGGACGTGACATTCTTTCACGGTCTCGGACGTGACATTCTTTCACTTATTCAGTGCTGTTTCTGCAAATTTTGGAACCACAGAAAGATGTTATACCCTGCATCATATCAGGCTCTTGTCCTTCTATGCCCCTGGTATGAATTATCGACGTCTGGTTATGCTAAATATGACGTGTGGCTATGCTTAATATGACGGGTGGTTCCTAAATATGATGGATGGTTCCTAAATATGACGCGTGGCTTTTTAATAACGACGCGTGATAATTAAATATTGACGTGTGGATATATAATTATGACACGTCGTATGAAGCGCTGGGGGAACCACCGCTCAAGGCAGAAGAGGCATACCCAGAGAAAGCGCAAGCCCGAACCTTAGAACGTCACGCGGGGATTCTAAAAAGTGTGCCTGGATTCTTACCTTGTCTCCTTTGTGTCCTTTGACCGACTCGCCGAGCAAAACTGAAAATAAAAGGGAGACTGTCTTCACTCTTGGAAAAACGGCCAAACGTGGTGGATGACGGGGTGTTGGCCAGAGAGCATGAGAAAATTCATGGATTAAAGGTAAATGTTAAATGCAATCCGCTAGAGGTACATGTACAAAAGGGTTTTTCAAAGGGATTTTTAGGGGTTAGGGTTAGGATTAGATCATCCCCGAAAGGTTTTGGTTGGGGTTAGCCATATATATGTTTTCTGAAGTCCACCAAATTGTACCTCTAGGTGATTGCAATTAACACAAACGGCCGATACACGATCAATATTATTGCACAATATGGGGCCCAAAATAGGGGCATGTGCCTCTGGCATGCTGAGTAGACGGAAGATTGGCAATAATATTGCCCATTTTGATCCTCATATTGTGCAATAATGTTGAACGTGTATGGGCCGCTATGGCAATAGAATGATAATAGACTGGTCACTCTCCTCGAGGATAGGGGACCAGTCTAGGATGATAACTTACGTCCTTCATCAATGGTGATACCGATCGAGTGGATCATCATGAGCGGGATACTTGTATCGAAGTCGTAGTTGCCTCCCACCGCGGGGAAGACCTCGGCATAGTCATGAGAGAAGAGCGGATAAAATGCTGTGTCGAAGGGCATGGGGTCGTCCACCCCCTCGTTTGTCCAACCCAACATGTCGTAATCTTCATACACATTGCATAATTCATCTCTGTCTAGCGGAAACTGGAAGAAAAAAATGTTGGATTCTTCATAAATAAGCGTTAAATTTCGTGATTTCGAAATTAGTGAGGTTTCGCAAACCTGACGAAACACCACCACAGGACCTAATGCATTTCTGGAGATGGTTGGTACCACAAATGTCCCTGCTGCCAGTGTGTCTTTTAGCATTTCATGTTAGACCGAGAGAGTTATGGTGCATCTTGAATTTTTTAATTTCCATTTTTCTTATCTATGAAGTGGAAACGAAAGATAAATTTCAAAGTTTAATAATATACACCGTAACTCTATCGGTCTAACGTCATTACGCTGAAAGACGCTCTTGCAGCAGGCGATGGTACAACCATCTCCTGAAATACATTACATCTTGGAAATAAAGTCCAATTTCGTACTTCGTGTTTCGCAGTTTTGCCAAACCTCACTATTATGAGTCACGTGCTTTCTGGTCACGACAAGGGGGAAATGGGGAGACACGAACCAGGGACCATATTCACGAAACATTCGCAACTTGTCTATTGGCTGTATACGCCCTATTGTTCACTGACTGCTTACGTTACAATAGATTTGCCTGCACGCAAAGTTGCGAAGGCTCCGTGAATATCATCCTGAGAATATCAGGGGTTCTTACTGCTCGCTCCCTTCCGTCACCGCAGAGATGTGTGCGGTGACGAAGGGAGCGAGCACTAAGAACCCCTGATGTTCTCATGGTGAATATGGCCGGAGAAGATTGACGAAAAGATAGGTAGTGATAGACGGATGTCTTACCGTTTGATTTTTGCCCGCCATGTCCGAGGTCAGGAGAACCCGCTTTTCAAACTCTAACGTATAATTTCCCGAGGCAGTGTCAAGGAGATTTGTTTTCGACCAAATCTGCAGTTTTATATATTGATCTGAGAGAAAATTGTCTTTTACATACATATGAAATGATTTTAATATACCAGTGGCTAATGTCAGTCCTGTATCAACATATGAATTTCCAGATCCATAATTTACATTCCGCGCCCGGTTTTTTATATCCTGGCCTCTGTAAACCTCGGCCCCTGAAAGAAAATGATAATACGGTGATTTACATAGGATCTAATTGAATAAAAAATATACATGTACTCTAAGAAGTCATCCAAATGAGAGTGAAATTGGACACTCAGATTTGCTTGATTGTGCCTTTTGGCGCATTTAATTTTGTAGCCCAACCAGTTCTCGCCCGTGAAAGGGACCCTACAGGCAGCCTGCTCATATTAGGGAGGTTTCGAAATCAAACGATAAACATAAATTTTACGACAACGTTATTTTTCGTACTACACATTAACCAGATTTTATATTGCATTTTCGGTACAAAAATAACGTTGTCGTTAACGTTTACGTTTATCGTTTGATTTCGAAACCTCCCTATTATAGGCAATTTGACGTGCACACCGGTCGGTAGGCATGAACTCTGACATGTATCGCAAGTAAAATACACTAAATACATGATTCAACCTTTGAGCCCAAATCCGCAGGTTGTCAATTGCCAGCGCCACCTGTGATGAAGTGACCGCACTGATATGAGCCAAATAGCTACATGTAGCTGCCCATAGGGCCTCTTTAAAGGGAGACATCCGAAAGATATTGCCCGGTGGGCGCTATTTGTTTTTGTTTTGATTAGCGTAGTGTCACCGTTGATTAACAGACGGCGCTGTGCGTTATGGCACAGGCCCCTGGAGAGCTACATGTATCAGTGAGTTTAGAACACAACCAAAAAACGGTAGCATGTACATGTAAAAACACACCCCGAGCTCACGAATTCGTGAGCTCGGGGTGTGTTTTTAGATACGTGTTGTGTTTTAAGATACATTTGGTTAGGTACGTGCAAACTCGTATACTGGTTAGGAATCTATACCGGTTAGGGAAAAAAATCGCGCCCAGTTCAATGCATAGCGGACCCATCCATTCTTGATCGAGCACCAACCACGTGGATTTTCCTGCGTATTGGCCCGTTAGAACTTTGCTGCCATCTTTTGGCAGTACGCGCGGCTGACTTCCATTTGATATTCAACATACCTGAGGCATATAGCACTGATATCGCTAAAACTAGCGAGCGAAGTAAATGCGTCTTCATTTTCTGAAAGCAAAGTGACAAAAAACATTGAAATATACACGCTAGAGAACTGACAATTAAAGGTAGGTCCCCAACATCGAAGGTCTCAAGCGGAATCTTGATTTTTAGGGGCGGAAAGTTGGACCGAATGGAGATCTTCTAAAAAAAGATTAAAAATCAGGGCAACAATTTGAAAATGGGGTATTTCTTGCTGTTTCCCACTCATGTTACGAGGACAAACCCCAAGACTTCGACGGTTGTTGGTTCCTAATGTTGCGGGGAACAGTAATGTTTACAGAACGACAGTGGGATTTTCCTTTGGAGAGAGCACGGGTGTGACAGGAATCTAAGTCCCCCCGGAACAGAGTCCCGTTTTATTGTTCAACGAGGGATTAGGAATTGTGGCTGTAGAAACAATGACAGTTCCAGTGACATCACACTTCGATAGAGGTTCTACACCGACGTCAGAACTCAATGCTAATGAGCGATTTAATACATTAGCCATGTGCTTGGCCGTAAGTAATACACTAAATTCGTTCCCCGCAAAAGGACAATAGTTTGCGCACTCCCGTAAGTTACGGAAGCTTCGTGAATGAGGTCCCTGATTTCTTTCAGTAAACCCCATTGACACTGACGGCTAATATGGCCGCACCAGTTCCAATGAATTGTATGCTAATTAGGGTGTGACGTCACGTGATGAACCTCCATAGCAAACTACTGTAACACGGGCATGTAGTCCAAGGATAACCATGCCTTTTACACCTTGTTCTTAATACACAGTTTGCGAAATTAGCGGCCGCCATTTTTTTTTCCGATTTAGCCGAATTTTCGAACTTTTTCGAATATATTTCGAATATACATGTATTTTATTCGCTGCTTGCTTGCTAAAATATCTTTATGCAATTCTAGTGGCTTACTGTATGACCTTTATTTTTTTGAACGCCTCTGACAGTGCAAAATCCCATTGAAAAAACCCAAGCAACGGCAAAATCGTAAAAAAACATGGCGGCCGCTAATTTCGCAAGCTTTGTCTATCCAAGGCCACGCATATACTTGACGTGGCTTTTACTGGCTTTTCATCAAGTCGGTGCCATAACAAAACTTTCTAAGAACTTCGGTTGTGCATTACGCAAGCAGTACTTTTTATCCTGTGCTTTCGAATGAAAATCCAAAGTACTTGGGATTAAAATTCATTTGAGCGATTTGAGTTCCATTACGGCCTAAAAGATTAGACCCCCATTCGTCTTAAGGACAACACACCCATCTAATCACTACTATACTACGATTTCATGATTTAAGCATTAGGAATGGTTGTGTTTGGGCTGGTAACTTTCAATTTGCTAATTTGTTGAATGCGCAAAGAGGGACTTCAATTCTCGCCTACACAGTCTAGCTAATGGGTGTCCCTTTTGGTTACTACAAAAATCCTACATCGGGCATAAAGCTGCGTTTACCAGACATCCGGAATGCGGTATATAGGGAAGCGGAATCGCCGGCGGAACGATATGATGTATACGAAAGTGCATTGCGTTTTCCGATTCCGCGATCCGCAATCCGCATTCCGCGTGTCAGCTAAACGTAGCTTATAGCGGTTTTTCCACGGTACAATATTATTGCACAATTTAGGGCCCAAAATGGGTGTCATGTGCTTCTGGCATAATGGGAGAAAGATTGGCAATAGCCCTGTTTACACTACATAAAAACCCGCGTCTCACCCGGGCTTTTTCTGTCTACACCTGTTAAAAGCGCGGGTCTAATAGACCCGGGGATGAAAAGTCCGGGCTTTTTGAGCCCTCCGATTTCGAAGGGTTTTTGGCGGGCTTAATTTAGACCCGCGTCTTCTGCGGGTTTTTTAAGTAGTGTAGACGCAATAGACCCGGTCTTTATCTAGTTCTTGAACACCGCGACAGATTGCGTGTCTTGTGGGCATGCGCGGTAAAAAGCCAGCACTCCAATTTAGCGACTCCTCTTCGCGAAGAGTACGCTCCAGCAGCGCCCCTATCGCCGGGCGTAGCAATTTTACTACCAAAATCTAGCTGAACTTAAAAGTTCAGCTAGATTTTGGTAGTGTAGACGCTCGCCGGGTCTCAGGCGGGTTTTTTTTCAGGCCCGGGCTTAACACGGGCTCAAAAAGCCCGGGGATTTCTATGTAGTGTAACCACAGCTAATATTGCCCATTTTGATCCTCATATTGTGCAATAATATTGCACGTGGCTAGGCCGCTTTACAGAAGGTTTTATGATCATCGGTGCTAATTTCAGTGGTGATTTGGTTGTAACCAGGTAAAAACCAGCCGAAACCGACAAGCACTCCTCGCTACAGAAAAATCACAGCAGGATACACATATGAGGACATTTCTAATTGAGTCACCTGGCCTTATGCGGTCCATGCACCATCCAATATTATTGCACAATAATATGGGGCCCAAATGGGGCCATGTGCTTCTGGCATGATGGGTAGAAGAAAGATTGGCATAGGGCCCTTTCGAAAGTCGACCATTTCGGCGCTGAGGGTAATTTGTTATGGTAATTTGTTATGGGAAAAATGCATTGTTTTGCCAGAAATTGTAGAAATAACTACCAGAAACGCTTGAAATTTGGCAGAAATGTGGTGATGGCCAAACCATTGAGAAGTGTGAGAAAAAAATTGGGTGGCGCAGAATTTATAACATTGAATTATTTCCTCATATTGTCCGCATATCTACCCGATTGTCCTAGTCCATGATTTTACTACTCCTGATGTGACCCTAGATGTGTCCGCGCTGTCCTGCTACGATCAGCAGCATTTCGCGCCCTTCACGATTGCTTCCTGGGACACTCCCAGGTATGTCTGCAGAGATTCGTAGTAATGTCCCAGGAAACGATGGTTCGCACACTTTTTTTCGCGACTGACGCGGAAAGGATGCCGAAATGGCATAATTTGCTTCCGCAACCCTTCCTAATCTTGTCGGCGCTCTAGTGGACGCCACCCATAAACGTAGCTTATAGCGGTTTTTCAACGGTACAATATTATTGCACAATTTAGGGCCCAAATGGGTGTCATGTGCTTCTGGCATAATGGATGGGAGAAAGATTGGCAATAGCCCTGTTTACACTACATAAAAACCCGCGTCTCACCCGGGCTTTTTCTGTCAACACCTGTTAAAAGCGCGGGTCTAATAGACCCGGGGTGAAAAGTCCGGGCTTTTTGAGCCCTCCGATTTCGAAGGGTTTTTGGAGGGCTTAATTTAGGCCCGCGTCTTCTGCGGGTTTTTTAAGTAGTGTAGACGCAATAGACCCGGGCTTTATCTAGTTCTTGAACACCGCAACAGGCGGCGTGTCTTGTGGGCATGCGCGGTAAAAAGCCACCACTCCAATTTAGCGACTCCTCTTCGCGAAGAGTACGCTCCAGCAGCGACCCTATCGCCGGGCGTAGCAATTATTAAGTTCAGCTAGATTTTGGTAGTGTAGACGCTCGCCGGGTCTCAGGCGGGTTTTTTTCAGGCCCGGGCTTAACACGGGATCAAAAAGCCCGGGGATTTCTATGTAGTGTAACCACAGCTAATATTGCCCATTTTGATCCTCATATTGTGCAATAATATTGCACGTGGCTAGGCCGCTTTACAGAAGGTTTTATGATCATCGGTGCTAATTTCAGTGGTGATTTGGTTGTAACCAGGTGAAAACCAGCCGAAACCGACAAGCACTCCTCGCTACAGAAAAATCACAGCAGGACACACATATGAGGACATTTCTAATTGAGTCACCTGGCCTTATGCGGTCCATGCACCATCCAATATTATTGCACAATAATATGGGGCCCAAATGGGGTCATGTGCTTCTGGCATGATGGGTAGAAGAAAGATTGGCATAGGGCCCTTTCGAAAGTCGACCATTTCGGCGCTGAGGGTAATTTGTTATGGGAAAAATGCATTGTTTTGCGAGAAATTGTAGAAATAACTACCAGAAACGCTTGAAATTTGGCAGAAATGTGGTGATGGCCAAACCATTGAGAAGTGTGAGAAAAAAATTGGGTGTCATCTATCGGTAAATGTTTCGAGAAATTGGTGATTTTCAATCTACACCTCAACAATAGGTGGATTAACAGACACTTTAAACCTTCTGTTGTTCAGTTGAAGAAAAATACAGAAATCTTCAAAAATGCACAAAGTTTTGCCAGAAATTGCAGATAAAATAACTGCCAGAAACGCTTGAAATTTGGCAGAGATATTATGAGGGCCAAAAAATGGGTGCCATCGATCAATTTTTGAAGATTTAGGCTCGAGTATTGCGGGCCAAACCATGGGATCGAAGTGCACCGAGTGTGTGCACGGAAGCGGCAAAGTACGGAGATGTGTCACTTTCCCACTGTGGTGATTCGTACACCGAGACGACGACCGTATTTCTATGCTAACTCTTCCGGAATGAATTAGACTCATCCAATCAATTGTTATTCGTGGCCAGAAAGGTAAAGTGTTTTTTCCACGGTACAATATTATTGCACAATATGGGGCTCAAAATGGGTGTCATGTGCTTCTGGCATAATGGATGGAAGAAAGATTGGCAATAATATTTCCCATTTTGATCCTCATGTTGTGCAATAATATTGCACGTGGATAGGCCGCTTAAGGCAGAAGCGTTATGTAAGTACCTGGTTACCTTTCTGGCCACGAATAACAATTGATTGGATGAGTCTAAGGGCCATATTCACGGGTCGCACTTTAGCCTAAAGTGCAGCTTAAGTTAGATTTTCTCTATGCTTGAAGCATTGAGAAAAGTCAGACTTTAATGAAAGTGTGACCTGTGCATACGGCCCTAATTCATTCCGGAAGAGTATAGCATAGAAATACGATCGTCGTGTCGGTGTACGAATCACCACAGTGTTTCCCACCGGTTGGCCCGCTATACTCTTCTTGACCCAACCAGGCTAATATTATAGACACCTTGCTAAAGTCAGCCATTTTTTCCCAGAGGGTAACAACAAACACTGAATGTACAGTGAATGTACACCACTGACGTACAGCATGTTTTAAAATCTGCAAAAACATAAAAACTTGCCTTGAAAATGTCTCACATAACATACCATCAGTAATATAACATTAATATGCACTGAGTCTTGGCTTACTTTTGGTAAAATAGTAATTCAGAAAAGAAAAAACCCAGACTTTTGTTGCTTAATACCCAACCTTGGGTCCAGGTTTATGAATCATCATGTTCCACACTGTGGGATAGGAGCCTGGAAACCTGGAGCTGAGGTTTGTCCTAAACGGGCATGATAAAAGTCTTTTTAAAATTTTTGTGTGAAATATCTTCACAAATTTCGACCTGGACACATTGCATCACTTTATGTAGCATTGCTGTTCATTTTGGAACTTTTCATAGAAGTTTTGTGTAACTGCAGGTTTTAAAACATGCTGTGCATCAATGGTGTACATTCAGTGTTTGTTATTACCCTCTGGGAAAAAATGGCCGACTTTCGCAAGGTGTCTCATAGACAACCGATGGTAGTCCTCTACTAAGTAGGTATCGAGGAAATATTTCGAAAGCTGCATCAAAAATCATCGAATTTGAACCCGACATGTTTGTACGGCCGCCATGATGTTCGAGATAAAGGAGCCGTTTCCGGCCATGTTTTAGCCGTCTTCACGTACGAACGAAGGGCGTCACCAGTAAGAAAAATCAAAAGTTGTGTTACTTACCATGGCTTCAGGATGAAGACACAGATTTTCCTACATGTAGCCTATCTTCTTTCGTTTTCGAAAATCTCCTAGCTATAACCCATCCATTCTTCAGGACAGAAAGAAGGTACAGAATGACTACTTTACTGGATAGCACAGTGCTCGGAAAGGGCAGGGCTGAGCACAACCGAAGTTGAACGTTTAGACTGGTTAGCGAACGAACCTCGCCCACGGAACAAAAGCCTAATCGCTTTCGCTTACACAACCCTCTTTACTACTTCAATTCAAAGAACTCGAATAGGCTTTGGTAGAGCGTGACTGACAAGCACAAAAGGGCCGAACCCTTTTTAAGAAATTTGATTCATATATGTTTTGTATGACCGTGTAAGATTTTCGGTTCATTCCCTGAAGAGAGAACCGACTGGCGTTTTCGGAAATGAAGTTCGGCGGTCGCATTTTCTGCATGGGTGGAACATTCCTTGACGTAACGTTACGCAGGGGCGGAAATAGTTGTCCGCCCGTATTAAAGCCGATGACAACTTTTTTCATGTGAATCACACGCAGGCCTAACCGGTGTAACATCTGCCAGTGTTCCCCGTCTGTGAGTGTTTTCCCCTCCTATTGTCTGACGGAATAAGCGACGACGTGACAATAGAGGACACACGGTGACAGGACAAAACGTACCCGGACAAAACGTACCTAGGACAAAATGTACCGGACAAATGGTACCCTGACAAAAGGTACCCGGACAAAAGGTATCTAGGACAAATGGTACCTAGGACAAAATGTACTTAGGACAAAATGTACCTAGGACAAAACGTACCTAGGTCCTAGGTACCTTTTGTCCCAGGTACCTTTTGTCCGGGTACCTTTTGTCCTAGGTACATTTTGTCCTAGGTACATTTTGTCCTAGGTACCCTTTGTCCTAGGTACATTTTGTCCGGGTACCTTTTGTCCAGTACCAATTGTCCGGGTACGTATTGTCCGGGTACGTTTTGTCCTAGAACCGGACACACATGTCCATCTATCTGCCAGCGCTTCCAAAAAATATGAGGGGCACACTCACCACAAAAACACTGGCAGGTAAACACAGGTGTGGCAACTGCCAGTGTTTCCCTATGCCAGTGTTTCCCCTTATTGTTTGGGAAACGCTGGCAGATAAATCAATGCCTTCCGTTGTTTGTCCCCTATTCTTGGGTCGCAGCTTATTCCGTCAAACAAAAGTAGGGGAACATTCACAGATGGGCACATTTAAAAATGTTACACCGGGCGGGCCCTTGCGAAAATTCACTATTGCTGGTATTGCCTTTTACCATAAATATAATCGAAATTTTTTTTGGTATGACATACATGTAATATTCATTGCAATATTCAACACTACAATATGTTTGTCCCAAAAATATATTCATTCATGAATGAAAAATATTCATTCATGAATGAAAAATATTTATTCGAAAAGAATATTTATATTCAAGAATAAAAAGTATATTTATAAAAAACAAATGGTTATAAAAATATTTATATCTGTAAAATGTATATTTATGTGTAAAGTTATATTTATGTTTGATGGCACTTTTATTTCATTCGATGAAACTTCCGCTTTTATGCGAACTCCGAACTGTGGGTAAGTTTGAAAGGTCGGGTAACGTGACAGTTAAAGGTGAATTAAAGGCCTTATATACCCCCATCAAGACAATTTTAATGAGGCCGAATTTGATTGGATGTTGATGCCTCAGCACGAATTAAGATAAAAGGGGGCGCTGCGATCGCTTTCGTGAAAATCCGTTTTTACTGTGTTTAAAGCTTGTGGACTGCAACAGAGAAGACGACAAGAAGAGTTGCAGCTGCAGAAGTCGACGCCATAGATTTATTTTCAGAACGAGGCTCTCACAAATGCACATGGCTAATTAGCATATTGTTACATACTGTACGGTGGGATTTTCGTCTGCTGCCACCCCTGTTGTGCGCTGAACTGTGATGCGTGGAATTTTCTCGCTAGCTATGATCATCCAATATCAAACAACACAAAACCGATACCGCCTGGTCTGCGGCGGCTGCCAGTGAGGTTTTAATACATACATATCCTACGGCGCACACACCACGTGGAGTCGGTTCCATCCATCTGGTGCTCACCAGTCTATCTGGCCTGACGGCCATCTAGCCTGGTTCGAATCCATCACATTTCCCGTTTCTGAGCGGGTAAGAGCCTCAGCCAATCATCGGGGCGCGAAGGAAAATCGACGCGCCAATCAAAATCCATGTTACAAATGCGAGCGTGAAGAGCAAAGAAAGTGTCCAACGGTGATTTGTTTCGCGAGTTCTGATTGGCTCGGAGGCGGGGTCAAGTAGGGGTCAGGTTCATTTATAATTTATGCATTAACGGAAAAGATGACAGGATTCGGACTAGGCTAAAGACGGAGTCGATAGCCTTGTTTGGACAAGATGGTTCCATCCAGTTCGAGGTCAGTTGACCTGCTTTTTGAACATTGACAAAGCGCTGCGACCTTCATCCTTCCCTTTTCATATAATGGTACAAAAGCAAGTGAACTGTCCTCGTGTGAAAAGGGCTTGTACCTTCGATATGCCTACCTAACTTCACCTCAGTGGCTGTGAAAGGGACACCGCCGTTGGCTGGTATTCATAAAAGTTAGCAAATGCTTTTACATGTACTTAAGATTTGCACAGCAAGGACCAATATACATGTAGTGAAAACTTGAAGTAAAAGCATTTGCTACCCTTTATTAATATCAGCCATTGCCTTCCATCGTGGTCTTCACTTCTGCCATGACATTGCATTGACACATTGAGTTCAGAAGATGGGTTGGAACCAATATCCTGCGACCTTCATGGTGTGAGACAATGGGTCATATATGAATAAAGACTAGTAAATGCTTTTACTTGAATTTTGCAATACAAATGCACTAGAAAATGGCTGTACAAACCTGAAGTAAAGGCATTTACTAGTCTTCATTCATGACCCAATAACCTTCACGCTTTCATCCTTCAAATACAAAATACGGTAATTATGTTGACTGGGTGGGGGTATCATGATGACAGCTGTCTGTCTGTCTGGAACGAAGAACAGAAGGAATGTGAAGGTTGGTGGCATTAATAACACTGCCAAGCCAAAAGGCGTATCGTTTACGTCTTTG
>NMRB01000506.1:53859-87044 GCA_002633025.1 Notospermus geniculatus
ATTCCGACTTCAAATTACATGTACCTTCGTAGAACTCTCCACAGCAAGTGCGGTCAGTGGAGGTAGAAAACCACATCAATGCGCATGCGCGCAGGTAGGATGAATTCGGATTTGGGTCTCTTTACGTTTAAGACGAGAATTTTAATCCGGTCCAATTTGGTCCAATGCGGGTTCGGGACCAGCCAAATCGGTGGTCCATTTTAAATCCTGATTCGACCACATTGGACCACATTGGGTAGCGCTTACACGCAAGAGTTTTGAACCACATTCGGATTCGATCGGATCGTATGTGGATTTTTGCCTGTCGTCTAAGCGGCATTTAGGCCTGTGATGTGACTTGCTAGTTTCTGGCTTAAAGGAGTTAGACGCCGAAGTTGTAAACAAGCTTGTTTGTTTACAAACATGGTCGGCAAACTAGTTTTATTCCTTCGTGCAGGTGGCAGCACCAGTAGCGCCCCGTGATCGTTAGACTGGTGCCCGGTCGAATGCAACTCATTCACGATATTCACGTCAGTACATATCGCCGAGTGTTCAGTCAATCATGAATGGGTCCGCTTGGCATAGAATTGTACCGGGTATAGTGACTCCTACAATAGGTGGCAGCACCGCAGGCGTCGCGTGGATAGAGAACCAGTGAGTCAGTGTTTACAACTTGGACGTCCAGCTCCTTTAAGACTGCAGCACACGTCACCACTTTCGTTGCTCATACAGACGAAAATGGCCAAGCTGTGGCCGGCAACGACCACTCACCACCGAAATTCTGCGGTGACCACGAGTTGCCACAAGTTGCCGAAAATCAAACCGGTTTGATTTCTCACCACGAAAATTGTTCGTTGTTGCCAGTTGTGGTGAAGCGTGGCCATCAGCAGCACACGAGACCACTGAGTGGTGACGTCTGCTGTAAACAGGTGCAACCGCCACAAAAATTGCCGACCACGAAAATTATTGCCTGTACGAGCAACGAAAGTGGTGACGTGTGCTGCTAGCTTTAGCCTACCACTCAAGACTGGAGAATGCAATGTTCATGATTCGTGCCTAATCACGAATGACGATTGAAAAATGAGCTCATATGTAACAAACAGCAGCCTAATGCGTTTTTCAATGACATTATGATACTCATATCCAGGCATTTACATATTATAGTATTCGATTTAAAAAACCCCAAACTTACCTCCCTACAGTGTAAAATTGAAACATATTGATGCTGGGCGAGTTTTTTTATGTGGCGTTATGGTTAGGACATCATGAATTGCTGTCAAACGAAATCTCCATACGTGTACATAACAATACACGGAGTCAATGCGACATGTAACCTACATAGGTTTTTATGCCCACACCAGACGTCACATGGCCTGTCAAGCTCCGAAGCAACGAATATTGGCTGCATAATAGTATCACTGCCTCCCCTGGGCGACCGATTATTGCCATCCATCCCTTGGTCAAACTATCCTTGTCCCCGGGTGGTCAATTTCGAAAAAGAAATGGCCCTATGAATATCGGATGGCATCGGTACCCCTGGGGCCTCGCGTTACGACTCGTATTTGACTGGGTGATTTGCATACTGACGTGGCACTTTCATATGCAGCCTACCGCTTTGGGAACGATTATTAGCAAAAAGGAATCAAACATAAAGGTTCAACTTACAAATTTAGCATTTTATAAATGTGGTCAGTATCCCTTTAAACCTCAACATATTTGCATTCTGACTCTTCCATGTGATAGGCAAGACCCTTCTATACATGTTTAGTGCAAATTTTATTGAATTCAGACTAGTTGACCTTACATGTTTGATACAAAAGGACTTAACGGTGTTCTAGTTCGAATTGTAAACATTACGGTGTGCCACCTATTGTCAACTTCTGGTACTAACACATCAGATAAAATCGAATTAAATATCGCCTTTCACAACATTTTGTTTGTTTTTGAGTGTAAAATCATAAATATATTTCAGTTACAAGAATATTTATCAAGATAGATATAAAAATAGATAACATTAATGTTTTGGTATACAAGGTGCTGCCACCTGTCCGAGGAAAAATAACTATTATAATCAACCATGTAAATAAACAAACCCTAATGTTTACAGTTCGAACTAGAGCACCTTTAATGAATAAGAACCCCGCGAACGATGAGAGCGCAGGATCGTTCGCTCTTCTGGTACATTCACCCAGGTGAGCACATGGTCCATGGACCATTTCACTTTTCAAAAATCGAGCAAAAATACTTTCAAATTGACTCTGTCACTGGGACCGACATTGTTGGACAGGGCTTGCCATACTATAGGCCTACTTGTTCAGTTGGCACGCCACACCACCGAGAAACATTGAGGAAATTAGTTGCCTATGAAATGGCAGTGTGCTCGCTTGTTAAAAACGCGGCTGCGCGTGAACGTCACGTCGCAGGGGCTTCAGTGAGGATCCAAATAACGAGCGTGGTCTTGTCTATGTACGGTTAAAACATTGCTTCGAAGTCATGTATGGTTAAGGAGTAAGCGCAAAATAAGTTACTAGACCCATGTCAGACCCCCTGCAAAAAGACAGTTTTTTCCAATAATGGTCGGGCGTCAAAGAGTTAACTACACTTCATTCCAAATCCCAGTGGCGCGAGGTTTTCAGCCGATATCTCCGCAACGGCTGGGCCAGTCGACATACCATACATCAATTAACTTGTCTTTCTTGTCGGTATCTTTCTGCTATCTTCATTTTTCGCGTATGGCCGGCATAACGGATCCCTTTCTCAAAACCCATTTTATTTCGCTATGCTGTTCAGTGCAGTTTACACGTGCGCGATGCATTGCGTCATTTCAAAATGGCCGCCATTTCGGCCGTAAACACAAACTGTGATTTGTGAAAGAACTTTTTTCTGTCACGTTTTTCGGGAAAATGACAGTGATGATGGCTGTACCGCCAAGAAAGACAAGTCGATTGACGTATGTTTCATCAGATTCGGCCCAGCCGTTGCGGAGCTATCTTGATAAACCTCGCGCCAATCGGATTTGGAATGGAGAATAAGATCTTTGCTTTTGGAAGAAAGGAAGCAACATGCGACACAGAGTTGTTTTTTTAATCACGAACTGTTGACAACGTAATCGCCACACTTGGACGGCCTTTAAGCTGGAAACAAATCCTGGTATAAAATATTCAATACATTTACTCCTACATGGGCGTCGAGGGAAAAACCATGTTAACTGGTCAAGAAAAAATATCAACGCCTCCTGTCAACAAGTGCAAGAGTAGTTGTCGGGAAAAGTGTGTAGAAAATATCGAATTGAGAGTTGAGGCCAAATGGAGCCTTATATTGAAACTCTACTGACAACTGCATGTATTAGGAGCTTTTAGTCGTCAGTTGACCAATAGGAGTCACTGCTGTCCAATGGGGTACCGGCAAACAAAAGGAGGCGCTGATCATCAACTCGGTTAAAACGCAGGTGCGCATGCCTTTGCGATTGTTGAACGTCATCAGCCGTCGTGCGTCATTCTGACGTTACAAAAACTGCGTCATTCACAACCCATGACGTCGACCATTCGCCTGTCGTTTACGCGAAAATGGTCAACTTTATCGATTAAATTCATCATGTTCCCGCAGGGATTTTTCCTCAAAAGCAACAAGATATATTTTAGCAGTTCTGTACTTAATGATAGAAAAGTAAAATCAGAAATTGAGTGCAATGTTTTAGTTATATTTGGCCTAGAAACAGGGTGTGCTATTCAGAATTAATTGGAAAATAACGTTAGCCTCACTTTCAGTGACGCAGTTATGACCGTTGATAGTCAGCGCCGCGTCGCGGATTATGTCTGCCGGTACCCCATTCAATGCCTAGCAGACCAGCAGCGGATCAACATACATTTGTGTACATGTACTTTTAGGTTACGAGTTTTTGTTGTATGGGTATACCCGAACAATAGGTAATCGTAGTCGTTCGCTTAAACGGGCGGGAGTGCGAAAAGTCACTATTGTCAATATTGTGTACGGCTGTTTTTTGTCTAACCATCGAGGCGGTATTCCGATAGGTGAATGGATACAGTATTCACATGATGTAGGTTTTGCACCAAGAAGTACAGCTGCCCTTATTAAATAACCCGTATATAATGCCAGAGAAGGCCAATGGCGAAATGATATTTTTGACGGTAACTCTAACCTTTTATAGTGTGGAAAAATCACGTATCTCTGTCTGTCCAGACGTACCTTATTTGGTATAATAGACCAAAATTGGTTTTTCATGGTTCAGTTGAGGGTGAGATAAAGGTCAGATGTACAGTGTTTGACAAAAGTTTATCTCCACCTGATACCTTGAATATTTCAAACACTACTAAGCTAATTTTAACACGGTTTGTTCCACATGAAGGTATATCTTGTTGGCCATATTTCTGCATCAAAATTTTGGATATTTGGAAATATCATAATTATGCAATAGCTCACCAGAAAAAAAACACCAAAAATCAAATTTTCTATTGTGTATTTTTTGGGTGACCTTTGTTGAAGTTTTGATAGAGTGGAACTTTCTTCACATTATGAGCGGTGAAACCAAATGATCTGAGCCGGAATTCCGGCTCGTGACGTCATTCTACAGCATTCTTCTACAGCCATGCATTCTCCCGAACTAATAAAGACCAGCTGGCGCCATGATGGTTTTATGCATTTGCTTGCGTCTGTCCTACACAGGCAAAAATGTTGGATGAAAATTGGATATCCAGGCATTTTTTATATCCATTTTTCATCCGGCTGATGAAAAATGGATATAGAAAATGCCTGGATATCCAATTTTCATCAGAAATGTTTATCCATTTTTTATCCGATTTATATCCAATTTTCATCCAACATTTTTGCCTGTGTAGTATTTTT
Organism: Notospermus geniculatus; assembly: GCA_002633025.1. Taxonomy (NCBI): domain Eukaryota; kingdom Metazoa; phylum Nemertea; class Pilidiophora; order Heteronemertea; family Lineidae; genus Notospermus; species Notospermus geniculatus. Next base: position 58,702 of record NMRB01000506.1, read on the forward strand.
AATCAGGACAGTGTTCGGTCTAACCCCATCATATCCCGGCCTGGCGGCATCGGTCTTCGGCAAATTCCTCGATAAAGACGGCACAACTGTCCTGTGTCTATCTACTTTAGTCTCAGTGATGGGGGTATTCGAAAACCCTGGATACTGGAGACTGGAGAGTGGACAATGGAGAATGTCATTGTTCTGCGCCACCTGGATCAATATCGCATCTACTCTCCATTCCAAATCCCCTTGGCGCGAGGTTTATCAACGATAACTCCGCAACGGCTGGGCCGATTTTGATGAAATATACGTCAATCGACTTGTCTTTCTTGGCGGGACAGCCATCANGAATTATCTGCACCAAAGGTGCATTTTGTACTTGATGGAAAAAAATTGAAATTGAAATAGGCTGCCTACAGTGTGGCCCAGACTTTTTCACATCAAACTGTATGGAAACAGCATTGCATAGACTAAAATGCAGTTCGTACAATACCGTTCCCAATCATGAGAAAAATCTAGGCCACCATGTGGAGCTTTTAATTGGGCTTCAATGGGAAAACCTTGGCTTTCTGGCACATTTTGCAGACAGGGCTGGGCAGAGCAGAAGTGGGACGAGCCACGAAGAAGTGATTAATGTGGGATCCATCAGAAAGAGGCATAGGGCTTCTAAATTGAGAGGGAACATTGCGTACTGATTGATTCGAAAACACTGTTGTTAACATGGTTAAGGTTAGCTCGCCCCCGGTGCTGTATGTGAATCCAGGTGGTGGAGAACAATGACGCTCTCCATTGTCCACTCTCCAGTCTCCAGTGTCCAGGGTTTTCGAATACCCCAGTGATGGAGGATCAGATCATCCGTGTTGCGGGAAAAGTGGTGCGATCAACGTATTATCAAGCTTTGCTTACTGAAGTTCGTAAAATACAGCGCCGCCATTTTGCAATCATGTGTGGCATGATTGCAAAATGGCCAATCAGCATGGCTGTTAAACTCCCTGCGCAGTTGTGAGTCGCGCCCCCTCCGGTTTACTCGCTCTCCACAACTGCTTTACTTCGTGGAAGTCGCCGCATTTGGTCAACAGATGGCGTCTGGGCCTGGCGCGAGTTTTACAGCCTATCAGCACGCTGCTTTCAGAACTCTTTGGCCCGTTAACGGATGTTCTTGTGCTACCATGGCTACGAACCTCTCGGCCAATGAAAAAGTGTCTCAGGCCAGCTTGGTTACCGGTTGCTCGGTGTTCTCATTGGTCGACTCTCTCAGCGCCACCTGTTGTCCGAACGCGGCGAGTTTTACGAAGTTAAGCAGTTGTGGAGAGCGAGTAAACCGAAGGGGGCGCGATACACAACTGCGTAGGGAGTTTACATGGCTGTAAACATCTGGATTCAAAATCGACCAATCAGCATCGATACCAGGATTTCGGTATTCTCATAACAAATATTGCTGAGGTTGGTCTCGGTCTCTGTAATGCTGCGCAGTTCGCGCATGCGTATTACAGAGACTGAGTGCCTCAGTCTAGGCTCACTGTTACCAAGACGGTTCAGAATAGTCCACTCTCGATGCAATGGCCAGTTGTGTCAGTATATTCTGCCCTTCAACCGAGGGTAGCCGTGGAATCACCAATAGATGACCATCGCCTATCATGAAGATCCTATGATTTATGCTCGAGAGCCTGTACGTATCAGAAAACTTCACATACAGCCATTTACCCTTCCATTGCAGTAACAATTGGGGAGTTGTTTCAAAGACAAACCTCCATGAAAAAATCATCAGAATTTTGCCAGTGCTGGCGTCCCATATGAAATCCGTCAAATCCTTTAGACCCGCGCCTTCGTTAATAATGACAACGTGGGGTTTGTTGTCAGATTGCGTCAGGTAGAAAATAAGTTTGATCATGTTGGAGTTGCGTGTTCGCATACATGCAGCTAAGACGATATTGTTGCTTGCACTGGCGGAGATGTAGGCCTCGGGTTGCCATTCTTTACGAGTGTGAAGCCGTCGTCCTTTTGTCAATATTGGGCTTGCCGACTCGCCTTTCAAATAAAGTACATCATAGATTGTCAAACTGATGGTGTGAGTCCCTGAATTCTTAAAATTGCACAAAACCAACACATTAGTATTACCAGAAAAGAACTCGAAAACTGCAAAAGCACGCCTTTTCACGCAAAAATCGTTCGTTGGAACGGAAAAGTTTGAAATGATTTGACCACGCATGTCCATTAACGCTTCACTTCCGTTGTAAACACCGTGAAGAATAGTATACGTCATGTAGTTTCCACAGTTTTTGACGTTGGAATGAAAAATTGGGCCTATTTATTGCCTTTTTACTGACACCGATGCGCGGAATGAAGGATATTACGGTTTTGGTTGAAGTCTTACGTTTCACAAGTTGCTCGAAAACTAGCGTATTCGTTGGTGTTTGGATCCAAAGTCGTGTGTACATTGTGGGGTCCAACGTGAACTTCTTTGTCACGTAAAAACGTCCGGCTGCTTTCCTCTGAAATTTCAAGACAATGGGTGATATGAATGAAGACGAGCAAATGCTTTTACTTCAGATTTGTACAGCATTGCCTAATGCATTTGTATTGCAAACTTCAAGTAAAAGCATTTGCTACTCGTTATTCATATGACCGATTAACATTTTGGTAGTCATTCGTAGGTTGACTCATCGAAGAATTCCTCCAATGTCTTCAATACTTAAAGGTGCTCTAGTTCGAATTGTAAACATTACGGTTTGTTTATTTACCAGGGGCCCGTTTCATAAAGTGGCTTTAAGCTAATGGTACCATTAACTTCAATGCATTTTCCATTTGGTTAAAGGTATCATTAGCTTAAAGTCACTTTTTGAAACAGTCCCCTGGTTGATTATAATAGTTATTTTTCCTCGGACAGGTGGCAGCACCGTGTATACCAAAACATTAATGTTATCTATTTTTATATCTATCTTGATAAATATTCTTGTAACTGAAATATATTTATGATTTTACGCTCAAAAACAAACAAAATGTTGTGAAAGGCGAGATTTAGTTCGATTTTATCTGATTTGTTAGTACCAGAAGTTGACAATAGGTGGCACACCGTAATGTTTACAGTTCGAACTAGAACACCTTTAAGGAATCAAACGATAAACGCAAACTTTACGACAACCTTATTTTTCATACTACACATTAACCAGATTTTATATTGCGTTTTCGGTGCAAAAATAACACTGTCGTTAATATTTACGTTTATCGTTGATTTCTAAACCTCCCTAATATATCAGTCGTACATGTACTTATGGCCCGTTTAAACTGTTATAACCAATCGAGCCAAGCCCGCCTAGTCGCCATAGGCCCCTTTTACACTACGTGTTTTCGACCGTGCTCGACCCGGGTCGAGCACGGCGCGGCAAAAAAGGTGATAGTGTAAATGGGTTGGCACGGCACAACTGGGCTCGGCACGGCGCTACTTTCATCCGGGCCGAACCCCCCAACAGGAGGTGGGTTCGACCCGGGTCGAGCACGGTTCCGCTGGAAAACTGCACAGTCATGACAGTGTAAACACGCTACTGGGCTCGGCCCACTTGAATGACTCGCCTTTAGTGAAGTGCGCATGCTCATTTATCGGCCTTGAACTCAATACGTCATTGCCGCGAATGATCATGGGCGCAGCCATATTAAAAATGACGGAGATTTCCAACCTCCACAGAAAGGAGAGCCGGCGATTCAGATATTGGCGCGGTTTTCATGGTGCAGTATAAATGGGGTAAAATGCTCTTTCTGAGGCGGGCCTGGCCCGGGTCGAGCACGGCACGGTTCATCCGGGGCAAAATTCTGCGTAGTGTAAAAGTGGCTATAGTCATCTGTGAAAACATGCCTTCAGTCATGAAGACTACATGTAGAAGGCCTAGCTGATCCTACCAACGTGAACCCTCAGTCGGGCCGCCTCAGTCGGACGTGGTTTGTTTGGTAGGACCATCTTTGGAGGAATTCTGCCAGTGACGTCACTGAGGAATTTTATTTAACTCGTGTAAATTTGTTCAATTCTCAATACATCTGACATACCGGCAGAGGTATTACGATATATGCCTGCGTGGATGGAGATTGTCTGACGACTGACGGTTTCACCGCTTCATGAAAAAATCTCCCCTGCCTCACAACCTCTAGTGAACCATGTCGCCGAAAGGCTTGTCGTAACTAAACTTTACCCAACTGATAAACTTTTCAGTGGCCTGTGGTCCGGACTATTTTCTCGTCTGGCTCGGGAAGCTTCAAGTCAAATGATGACGCCATTGCGTCACGTTATTTCTTGACATAAGGCGTGACGTCATGACGTCGTCAATCGTAATCGTAAATGTAAAACGTAAGCTTGCAGAACCTCGCTAATATGCCGAGCTTACCACTAGAGTAAAACAGAAAATATCCACACGTGTCCCAGCGGGTACGGGTTCGTTCAGCCCCATCCATTCATTTCGCACATTGTAAAGGCGGCAGTTATGAATCGGCCTGAACACTGAGAAAAAGTCACATTTCGTACAGGTCGAATACGATGCGCAGAAAACTGCGCAATGCACTATCGACACGATGAAATAATTCTGGGCTGGTTCTATAATGGGAGCTTCAAACGTTCTTTTGAAAGTGATTCCCAAAACCGGAGCAATTTTTGAACTGATCTTGATTGATATGAAGATGGTCAACCTTAGAATTGTAATTGTCATCGCCATACTACGGTGGCCCAGATTAGGGACGTTTATTTTTCACTTTATATTTTTATTTTCTCATACTTTTCTCCGTGGAATAAACCTTTCTCCACGTGGCGTAAACTTTTCTCCGCGGAAATTACTTTATTCTGTGGAGTAAACTTTTCTGTACGTGGAGTAAATTTTTCTCCGCGTGCATGGAGTAAACTTTTCTCCCCGGAAATAAGTTTATTTCCGTGGAGTAAACCTTTCTCCGCGTGGAGCAAACTTTCCTCTGTCTGGAGTAAACTTTTCTCCGTAAGGAGAAAAGTCACGTGATTTCCGCGTGTGTACCTGTCAGAAATGACTTCTCTACATACACGTTGTGAGCAATGTTATGGGCGGTTATTACCGCAAATAATAAGACAAGAGAAAGACATCTGTAACTGAGCAAAAAAGACAGTTACTTCAAGCAATTAAATTGCAAGTGCATGAAAAGGACACTAAGTGACAACAACTAAGTTTAAGTCTGATGAAGTATTTTTGTATGCTTGAAAAGGACACCAGATGGCAACAACTAAGTTTAACTCGTGAAATATTTTTGTGTACTTGAAAAGGACACCAAGTGGCGACAACTAAGTTAATGTCATGAAATATTTTTGTGTACTTGAAAAGGACACCAGGTGGCGACAACTAAGTTTAACTCGTGAAATATTTTTGTGTACTTAAAAAGGACACCAGGTGGCGACAACTAAATTTATGTCGTGAACGATTTTTGTATACTTGAAAAGAACAGAAGGTGGCGACAACTAAGTGTGTTCATGAAAAAGACACTAGGGGGCGCTGAGGTATGAGGAATTATTTTTGATATAAGCGACGTTTACAATGCGTTTCTATGGCACGCCAAAGTGGAATTTATTCAACCCTGTGAAATACAAAATTTCTTTCAAAATCTTGAAAAAAAATTCAACATTCACGTGACTATTTGAAAAATTTATTTCAACATTTCTTTCAGCAGGTGATCAAGGGTGACTAGAAAGCAAATACCTAACACCTCTGAAAACACAAACACTCCAGATGCTAGAAACAAAAGACCAAACGAGAAGAGCTGTTTGTTCCTTTTTAGCGTCCCCTTTGTCCTCTCAGACTGGCAGCTAAAGGTTATTTTAATAACCTTTAAATAACGTACCCTTTAAAAAGGCCATATATCCCCGTCTAGACAAATTGTAACGAGGTCGAATTTGATTGGTTGTTGGTGCATGGAGATATCCCATCATGCCTCAGCACGAATTAGGATAACAGGGGGCGCTGTGGGGTTTAAACCAAAGACCGAAGACAGAAGATGGAAGACCCTGAACTGTAAAACGAAGATCCCCACAACTATAAAATGGAAGGCCCAACTATAAAACGAAGATCCCCACAACTATAAAACGAAGAGGGGGGCAAGACCCAGCTATAAAATGATGGGCTGTGTCAGTAACCAGTGAATAACCACAATGAAGGGTCCAAAATGGAAGAGTTACCCTCAGAGAAAAGGGTCCATTTTTGGTCCAAACGGTTATTTTTGGTCGGATTTAAACGGGGTTGCTTTTAATCAACAGATCTCAGAAAATGTTAATACGAATCTGCTGTCAGATCTGGGCCATCTCTTACCCTTTTCATACGGAAAGGGTCTGCACTTGAGGAAATTGACCTCTTTGGCGTGCCATAGAAACGCATTGTAAACGTCGCTTATATCAATAACAATTGCTCATACCTCAGCGCCACCTAGTGTCTTTTTATGAACACAGTTAGTTGTCGCCATCGGGTGTCCTTTTCAAGCATACAATAACATTTCACAACATAAACTTAGTTGTCGCCGCTTGGTGTCCTTTTCAAGTACACAAAAATATTTCACGAGTTAAACTTAGTTGTCGCCATCTGGTGTCCTTTTCAAGCATACAAAAATACTTTATCAGACTTAAACTTAGTTGTTGTCACTTAGTGTCCTTTTCATGCACTTACAATTTAATTGCTTGAAGTAACTGTCTTTTTTGCTCAGTTACAGATGTCTTTCTCTTGTCTTATTATTTGCGGTAATAACCGCCCATACAATGTCTGTAGAAAATTTATTCATAATTGGAACGCAAATGTATCTTTGGTATACTTGTAGTTTTCCATGATTTTAATGTCTGAATATGCCTCAAGCGAAGACGCCATTGTACATGTAAGTTATCTGTAAGTGTGGGTTCATTCCGGGCCCTCGATTCAATCCAAAAATAAGGCAGACCTCGTCAGTTATTTACTTCCATTACCACTTTATTAAAAAATATTCTAAAAAGTGATAATGGTAACAAAACTGTAAATATTCCAATATACCTTACTTACACGAAGTTTATTGGGCGCTTGAAATCAACGGCTTTTCCCACTAACCGGAATTCCGGCTATTTTTCTGAATTGCGGATACCAGGGGCCTGTTTCACAAAGTGACTTTAGGCTAATGGTACCATTAACTTCAATGCATTTTCCATTTGTTTAAAGGTGCCATTAGCTTAAAGTCTCTTTATGAAACAGGCCCCTGGGTTCTGACAAGAATGGACAGCCAGCGCCACCGGCGGAGGCCCAGTGAACCAGGTTACCTTAGGAATAACTAAAGCCTAGTATACTTCGACGCACGACCATCGGCGTCCGACGCGCGATTAAAATCTGGACGCCGACCTAATGAAGTGGGCTTATGTCGGAGTACAGATTTTGATCGTGCGTCGGACGCCGATGGTCTTGCGTCGAAGTATAAACTAGGCTTTAAGCTACTACACCTGCATGTTACACTTGTCCCCAGTGTTTAGTTGGCCATAGGTATAGACCCACTGAACACTGGCATGATTGGCGCCAAAACTGACGGATAATCAATAGACGGCGCTGTTTGACGAGATATCCAATCACAAGCCATCGTCACGGGCTTTAACCGACGCCAGCGTAACACACTTTCTGATTGGCTATGATACGTGTACAAAGTAAGAGCCCCCGGTTGGGTCGAAAATTTGCGACGTCCGGAGACTATCATACCCCTGTTTTAAGGATTTCTATTGGCCAGTCATTTATGGGCTGTTAGAAGAAAATACTGAACAACTGATATCCGGTGCACCATAAAATGTGAAAATCACCAAAATTACAGTTACGAGGTTTTCTCATCCTGGGAACCCAGGCATTTCCACTCTGCATAGCGCGTTACAATGCCCTGGGGAAACCCACCCCGTTTCGGTGGGGAAGAGGGCTGTTCCCTCATGTGTACTCGCCAACTGGTAATTCACGAATAAACCATGCCATTATGTGGGGGATCGCCACTTGATATAATGGGCAGACATCGCGCCTAGTGCTGTAATGTATGCACATATATCTGGTGTTATGAGTTACCGGGTACCAGTCTCATAGCAATGCATCTCATTCCATAATTTATGCATGCTGTCGGAATGATAGCTGCCCCAAACACATGAACTGGATCATACCTTCGTGTAGGCCTATTGAACCCGTCGGTACTTACCCATTATATAGATAATCCATGAGAACCATTTTTACGCGAAGTTAATTCAGGAATATTTAAAAATCCTGCGAGTTTGTCTGCCAATCGAGGAATGTTTGAAACCACCATATTTGGGATTGACCATGGCGGGATAGAAGCTTCGCTGTGATTGGTTGTATTCAGCGACAGATTTTCTGTCGCTAGTTCCACAGCGAAAAGGCGCCAATTTCAACAGCGCCTCGGACGTGCGAGTAGCACTCTGAACCACAGAGTCATGACTTTTATTATTAATTTATCGTCATTGACTCTGATGTATCATGGCCGCCATACTGCAGAGACTACTTATTTTCAGTGGTCATGTGATCTCATCTGGTCATGTGACAAACAAGATGGCCGGAAAACGCCAAGCAAACGTTATAAAGTAGATCACCAAAAACACCGAAAAACCTGCTATAAACACCGGTTTAACGCCTGTTTAATGATGGAATAAATATATTCATCCGCTATGTACACGATGTATGTTGAATTACGAGCAAAATTGTCGTCGTTTCAAGGGACTATTCAACATGCGGATGCAACTTGGGTGTTAGTCGGTCAAGCTTCTCACTTCCGGCGCAGTGCGGTAGAATTCACCGCTGTATCGCTGCGCAAGATGGCGCCCATAATACAGTCGAGATATGTACGGAGGCCCGTCGGAAATTGCCGAAGTACATACGAAGATGACGTCGATTGGTGCGAGTAGGGGAGCGCGTTTTAGATGACCTGTTGCAAGAGGATGAGGTTTTCTTAGAACAGCGCCGACAGGCAGATACATGTATTTGCTTGAATATACTTGGTGACGAATTCAAAGATCATTGTCGGGGACACCATGACCAGGATACCAAGATGGTTGGACTGATATGAAATCAGAACTGTCGATGTGTAATGGATCATGGTCTGTTCCACCAGCATGATTCACTAGGATAATGGTAGGCCCACTATTAAGAAACGTTTTCTTGCATAAGCTTTGTGGAGCTAATAATACAGTGTTGTGTACCATGTTTTTATTAATTTTCTGTTTTCCTATCAAGAAACAAAACGAAATCAATGAACAGAATGATTTGGATTGGATAGAAAGATATCCGACATAGAGCACAAAAACGACACACAAAATGGCAGCAAAATTGAAGTCGTCTTTGAATTTTTAACCCCAACCGGGGTCTTCCTCAGGCACTTTCTAGTATAGTAGGGAGGATGCGCAGCTTTCCGACTCCGACTTCAACTACGAGAATGAATTGCAGTCCGCTAAGGACATCGTTGATAAAAACGATGTGATAGAAGTTTTCAATTCGTCAAACACCATAAATTGAAGGCAAAAAAATTGGCCTAGTAAATCGGAAGTGTGGATAAATAATGAATATTGAAGTCGTAATCCTAGTCGTTACGACTTTGAGACACGACCATGGCGACTACGATATTTGCGATTCATGCGCACTTTCGATTACGAGTCAAAATTATTCTGCCACAAAGTTATGGCATTTTACGATTTGCAAACGTCTATCAAATCGTTTTTATCAAGGATGTCTACAGTGGACTGCAATTCATTCTGGTAGTTGAAGTCGGAGTCGGAGTCGGAAAGGTGCGCAACCTCTCTACTTTCTAGTATAGATCCCAGAAGTGAATCTCTACTTGTGAATCTCTGGTATCTCTACTTCATAGTAGAGAGGTTGCGCAGCGGCCCGACTCCGACTTGCACTACGTTAGTGTGTACTTTTCAAACTTCAATACCTCCTGTGGTGTTAGACCGATTGCAATATTTTTTTTTGAATTGCACTAAAATAAAAGTTATGATAATATAAATTAAAAGATGATATGCATTTCATTTCTATTTGAGTTTGTATACATGTCCGGTACAAAAATACAAGTCCAGTTGTGCAGTATCATAAATGCAGACTCAGTGGCGCTATCCTTGCAAAAAGGAATTAAAATGTAATATCTCCTGATGGGTGGGGGTGGGGGTGGGGGTCATGTGTGACCCGTGGCTCCAGGAGGCGATGGGTTCTTGAACCCATTGTGTTTCACAGGTCGGCGCTAGGCGGCGTTATGGACGCACCAACCTGTGTCAGCACGAGCCGCATCACGCGGAATTTGGCGTAAAAAGTAATACGCGGACACATCACCGCCTCAACTCGGTAATCACGTGATCTACTACGCCACGAAAGTAAATCCTAAGAAAATAGCGATATGAGGCTTATTTCGTGCAGACTTCGCAAATAGTTGACTGATTTTTTATTTCTGATAAGAAATTGCCACAGACATGACATTGTTGGGAAGAAAAGGATGATATTCGAGTTATGACCACGGCAGCTATTCACTGTGTGTGTGTAGACATTGTTACAATGATTGTAGTGTACTGTAGTGTGACGCGACGCAACGCAGCTGTCAGTGGCTAACATGACATGTACAGCATACCTCACACAATATAGGCCTATGTATGTCATAATCATGACGGATAATGTGATACCCACACACGGAGACATCCTAGGTAAGACTTATTTTGAGAGATTCCGCAATTTATAATCCTGAAGCGAGGAATCGCCCGCCATCTTGAAAATGCAGCAAGTAGTCCCAATATGTCCCATGTCGATGATGCCTTGCGCGCGCGGTGACAGGTCAGTGCGAGGTAGGAGCGCTACCTGTCGTGACAATGTTCTTGAACCTGCACTCTGCCTGTGGTCCGCTGGACTTTATCCCCTTCAGGGAGGTGAGCAAGGACAAGCGTTTCTCAGTCCAAATAATTGATCTGGTGATGCTGTCTACCAAAAACGTAGTTAGCAGTTCGACATTCACTTCGTTGAGATAGGCTACCTCGGCCTGAGCAGAATTGGTCTGCTCCAGGTTTACCATGAAATGAAAACAAAAAATAGCGGTCAACTGAGCGCAAGACCTNAGGCCACCCAAAATACAAATACAGGTACTGCCGAAAAATGCCGTGGTACAAAATGCCGATTTCACAAAGGGTGTTTGGCTTAGACGCCTGTGACTTAACCATGCATTTGATGAAGTTACACGCGTCTGAGGCTTAAACACCCTTTGTGAAATCGGCCCACAGTATTTTGGTCGAATGATAGCAAAAGATGTTTTTTTCTGGTACACCTTGTATAAACCACCCCACTTTTACGGCGATAATTCTTGAATTAAGTCCAGAATGAAATTGACAATGTGGGCCTATGTGAACTCAAGCCTGACCAGGCCTTGATCGTGAGTACCAGTACAGAGTGCAACACGGCCATTGAATAGAATCGATTTTTCTTTGTATAGTTATTCTAGGCATAAAGTTCTGGCATGAATATCCGGACGGGACCATAGACAGCCGAAAGTAAAGTATATTCATGCACCGTGTGTAACACACGTGCCTTGGAATCCCCGAAGTAGACCGTTGCGGTCTCCCGAGATTAGTATAGCGACCTTCAAACTCGGCCGATTTTGCATGCACCTCGCAAACAATAGAAATTCTATTGTTTGCAAGGTGCATGCAAAATCGCGCCCGTCAAACGGCAAGGCCTGCGTCGGACACCTGACTTGTAGATTTGAAAGAGTCCGTATCACTGCAGAGCACGAATGTACACACTGATCGTTGCACGAGTAAAAAAATACACGTTCGGCTAGCATAGCGTCTTGCCATGGATTTATTTTCGTCGTCCAGATGGCCCGCGCCATTACGGATCGATCATTTCTCATTACGCCCTCCGTGAACAGGAGAGTTCCAAATCACCTCCAATTTACTCCCTCTAAAACGGGAGAGCTCCAAATTGGCACGATTTCGCGAAATGAAGTCTCAGTGTTTCAATTTATTAAGTTTGACAGTCAATTTATTTTGTGGATATTTCCAGGTTAGGTGTAGACACGCTTCGTTTCGCAGATCAGTTCGCATTTTGCACGCAACCGATTTTGGCCTGAAGGCCAAGGATATCACCATAAACTGTAAATGCGTTCTTGATCTCACAGGTAGGACCAGGCCCAGATCCCGGGGGGGGGGGGCGTATGCCCCCTATTTTTTGCAGAACAATGATTTTTTAGCAAGAAAAAAATTAAAAATCGAGTACAATAATTTGCTCACAGATGCCANCCCCCCCCCCCCCGACCGACCGTTTGGGCTTCAGGCTTTCTGTGCTTGTCGCCTTCGTCACTGCGTCATCAGCTGCTCTTCGGCCGATCACGTGATAATGGACGAGCTATCTAGCTGCGGGACCTAGCACCTCCCCGATCCTAAGATGGTCTTTACCGGAGGGTGTGGAGATAATGCCCCCTCCCGAACCGGGGGTCAGAGGCCTGCCTTCTCTGGACCCGGCAGAGGCTATAGGAAGGGCAAAGTGGCGGAGCCGGATACGGATCCATCAGGGCTTTCAATTTGTTTTTGAGTTGAGGGGGATAGGCAATTTCGTACCCAGAGTTCAATGCCACATTAAACTCAGGAAAGGGCTAGACCGGTACTACTTTTCCACAGTGGAAATGCATTGTTGGTGGCGGATGAATTTCTGACCGTTGCACAGCGAATTGCGTAGGGATTCGAAAGAGTTCGTTCTTTTTTCCACAATAAAACATCGAATACCCAACGGAATGTTAAAATAGTAGCAATTTTACAAATACTGGAACAAATTCTAATTTTCGGTATGATTATTTTATCAAATGATTTGTAAAATCGATGAGCACAAGAATCTTGTGCTGGGTTCCAGCCATCCTCCCACAGCAGGGCTTTGGTCTCGTTCCTCTTCATACACTCCACACAAAGCCCTGCTGAATTTGGGCCTCCCAGGCAAGCAGAGGCGGTCAGAAAACCATTGCCCGATCAGAATGCAGCATTTTCAGGGTGTCAATATTAAATAATTATGACTCCTAATAACAATCAAAAATAATAAGAATCTTTCCTATACACAGGAAGAACCTCTGTGATAAAATTCAGTCAATTTTGGGAAGAAGTAAGTGATTTGTAAGGCACAAAACTTTAAAATCAAACTGGGTAAAACCACGAAATTTGTATTTCTCCAGTTATCCTTAAAATACAGGGAGTGCAACTGGAGTACGGAACAGCCACATCAGCTTCAATGGCCGTTGGATTTCAGCAGGGGTTTGTGTGAGCGGATAAAGAGAAGCGAGGTAAAAACCCCTGCTGTGGGAGGATGGGTTCCAGCCCTTTTCAGAGGTCTTAGCCAAGGAACGATGGTGGCGACCTCTTCAGATTGGGGGATAGGCTCAAGTAGCAGGCATGCACCTCCTCATGATTTGTCCAAAAAGCACCACATAAACGTACGCTCTGAAATGTTCCGTAACTGGAATACGCATCGTCCAGCGACACGTACATGTTGCCAAATCTGCAAACAATGTCAGACGACAGTTCATCCTCTCCGAGGGACAAAAGATCTGATTGGGCAATAAAAGTGACGGCCATTTTGGGACATTTTCGTATCTCCACGGATTATTATCCTGGTCATAAAATCAATATAAGGATGTAATTGAGTTGCCATGAGAGATGGTAGCTAGGTACCATTCTGTTGGCTATGTGTGACTTATATTTACGAGGCCTAGGGGAACGTCGAAAGGTCTATCTATACAGTGTGTTGGCTTCGAAAAGGCACTGGTTCGGCTATTCCGTTAAATCATAAAGGAATCAAACATAAAGGTTTTAACTGCGAACGATGAAGTAACTGATGGATACACTTTGTTACCACCAGATGTCCCTCACTGCCTGAATTTTGGCTTTACGTATAGGCACGAGCTTCATTTTTTATGGCAGTGAGTTGCACGAATCTGTCAACGTGATGCCTTGAATTCCATTTCTGAGGATAACAGAGCTATTTTCAGCACAATTAGTGTTCCACGTGCAAATGTACGTTAGCCTATTCAAATGTACACAGATGACCCTGCGCTCACATCGTTCGTGGTGTTCTCATTAATTCAGTCCTTTTGTATCATAAGATCAACTAGTCTCAATTCAACAAAATATGCACTAAACATGCAGAAGGGTCTTGACTACACTCGGCCCCAGTGTGTATCCGACGTCCCGGTCTCCTACACACTGGCACTTTTGGGGCTCAAAAGCCGTGAACACCACTAGATGGCACTCCACTGGGCTCCAGCCAATCACCACGCTTTCTCACTCATAATTCCCGCGGAAATTACTCACAGGAAAAACCCAACCTCGTCCCCAGGGGTATAGTTCGCTCAGACAACCGTGGACCACTCGCCATATTATCAACATTGAAACGAGGTTAAGAAAACCGAAGGACCCGTGCTGCCATCACGCGGTCGTCATGACTGTTAATCTCTAAAAGAGCCAGACGCGGAGTGTGATTTACCGAAGGGGTGAGCCCGTAGCGTCTGGTCAAGCGAGACTAGGTCTTGCCTATCATATGGAAGAGTCAGAATGCAAGTCTGTTGGGGTTTAAAGGGATACTCTCCACATTTATAAAATGCTAAATTTGTAAGTTGAACCTTTATGTTTGATTCCTTTATGATTGTACACAGATGACTGCGTTCTCATCGTTCGTGGGGTTCTCATTAATTCAGTCCTATCATAAGATCATGGAGGAATAATTCCTCCATGATAAGATCAACTACAGTTCATTCCACTTCCCAGTGGCGCGAGGTTTATCAACGATAGCTCCGCAACGGCTGGGTCAAATTTGACGAAACATACATCAATCGACTTGTCTTTCTTGCCGGTATCTTTCTGCTATCTTCATTTTTCGCGTAAGGCCGACATAACGGATCCCTTTCTCAAAACCCATTTCATTTCGCCATGGTGTTCAGTGCAGTTTACACGTGCGCGATGCATTGCGTCATTCCAAAATTGCCGCCATTTCGGCCGTCAACACAAACTGTGATTTGTGAAGGAACTTTTTTCTGTCATGTTTTGCGGAAAAATGACAGTGATGATGGCTGTAGCGCCAAAAAAGACAAATCGATTGATGTATGGTATGTCAAATTCAGCCCAGCCGTTGCGGAGGTATCGTTGATAAACCTCGCGCCACTCGGAACTGGAATGGAGAGTAGTGTGAATTCGACAAAATTTGAACTAAACATGGAGAAGGTCTTGCCTATGGAAGAGTCAGAATGCAAATATGTTGAGGTTTACAGGGATACTGGATGATATGAATAAAGACTAGCAAATGCTTTTATTTTGATTTTGTAATACAGAGCCTTATGTACATGTATGTGTTGCAGATCTGTAACAAAGCTCAAAATCATCGCCGTTTTTTAGACCAGGCGAAAATGAAATTTTACGGGAAAATGGGCTCAGCAAAAAAATGACATCAGCAATGAAAATGGCAGCCAGAGCCTTAGCCTTCTAGCACTACTAGCAACGGGGTCGCGTACCAAAATTGTTGACACAGTTGTCCTATCGTCCTTGGGCGAAATGGTTGACGCAGTTGTCCGATCCTCCTTGGGCAATACGTTGAGATAGGCATTCGTAAACACCCAGCCATATGCGTTACTGGCGTTACACTGGAGGACCTGAGAATCAGTCAGGGCAAGGTTTTTGAAGAGGATGGTGTTTGCATTAACCAGGCGTCGCCTTGGGTCATAAGGGACGTTAATGATTCTGTAACCATTGATGAACCATTCAATTCTTGCTCTTGGTCTTCCTTCAGCTGCACAGTGGAAAGTCGCATCCTCCCCCTCGGTTCGTTCCAAATTCTGGGGTTTTTGCGTCCAGACAGGTTTTGAATCGACTGAGACGGTAAATGTTTTAGTTGAAGGGTCAGCAGCGTGGTCGTTCAATCCTGCACATTTATACCTCCCAGCGTCTGCATACGTCATGTTATCAAACACCAGCGCCTGGTCGTAACTGTCCAAACGTGCACCAGGACCCATCTCGCCATCCGTTTTTTCCCAGCTGACCTTTGGGGTTGGCCTAGAGAAGAGAACAGCAGTGAATCATGTGACCTGTCATATGCTGCGTTCACACCTATTGCGCATCGAAATCGGTTTCCGTAAATCGAAATACGGAAATCGATTTGGTTACGTCGGGTCGGGTCACACTACAACTAAACCGATTTCGATTCGAAACAAAACGCGTCACACCCAACCCGCGATAAAGTGTTTCGCGATAACTATTTCGATTTGGCTATTTCGATATAAATACCGGTTTCGTTAAATCGATATAAAAGTGATCTATTTCGAATTGAGTGTGACGCCATCGGAATAGGCCTTTATTGCGATTTCGATTCGATATAAAACCCTAGTGTGAACACAGCAATAAGCACTTTCAGATGGCCGGGGGACACCCTAATCTGAGAGCCAAGAGCCAGAACCTAATTTAAGAGCCAAGAGTATGGGCGGTTATATCCGCAAAACGTACACGTTGACAAAACAGAGACGTAGGTCACAAAATCAGAGACGTGCTTTTAGAAAACAGAGATGTTCAGTTCTCTGACAAAACAGAAACGTTTAGCTGTGATTTGGAGACGTTCACAAAGGAGACGTTGGGTGGCACTCGAGCCGTTAACAAAATTTGGAGACGTTCCTTATCAGAGACGTTCACATTTTTCAAACGTAGCGATAATTTTGAATGGGGTACCATACACAGACGTTGACATGATTTGTAGTCGTTCATTAATGAGACGTTGGGTGGCGCTCGAGTCGTTGCCTTTAGAGACGGTCAGTTTTTAGGCATTGCCACAATTTTGAATGGTGCGCCATTCAACAGACGTTGACACTTTAGAGTCGTTTGTCAAGTAGACGTTCGGCGGCGCTCGTATCGTATGATGTTCTCTTCTTGTTAGTGCTATAAGGGTGCCTAGAAAGGAAAGACGTACCTAATACCAAGAATATATAAGTACCACTTTTATACTTATACTAGCAGGTACCCGTGGCGACCGGTGATTGTGATTCAACCGAGGATGGAATGTCCGGCTCTGGTGGAATAGGTGCACCCAACGGGGTGCAGTAGGGAGAATTTAGAAAGCAATCGAACAACACTGCTAAAAAATTAAAATTGCGACCACAACAAAGTTCTCTTCGCAAAATCAACCACCCGTTGCATCAGGATACGGTACCCTGTATCACCATGCCGAATTTCGAGGCAAAACAAAGCTTCTAAGTGTGACTTTATTGAGCCGACTTCCAGCATTATTATATAGATATTCTTGCTAATACCTCTGGAAACATAAGACCCCGGATACTAGAAACATAAGACACTGGGTGGAATTTGGTTGGATGTTGTTGCATGGTGATATGCCATCATGCCTCAGCACGAATTAAGATAAAAGGGGGCCTGTTAATAACATGCTACGTCAACATGCAGGACGCCATAGGCATCTATTTTTGAGGATGTGTGTAGGATTCAGAATAGGTATGGTGATATAAAAAGAGTAGAAAAAGGGTAGTGTAATTTGGGCGTCAGGAGTGGGGAGCTGTCTTTTGTCAAGTCACTGCAGTGGGGAAGGCGCTGATAAACAATAAAACGGGCACCCTTGCTCATTGCTTAATCATAAGCTGCTTAATTATAACCCTTCCTGTGCCATTAATTAATGAAAAATTTTTAACACTAAAATTTGAGTTTGGCTCTCAGATTAGGTTCTGGCTCTTGGCTCTTAAATTAGGTTCTGGATCTTGGCTTTTAAATTAGGTTGTGGCTCTTGGATCTTAAATTAGGTTTTGGCTCTTAAATTAGGCTTGGGCTCTTGGCTCTTAAATTAGGTTCTGGCTCTTGGCTCTTAAATAGGTTTCTGGCTCTTAAATTAGGTTCTGGCTCTTGGCTTTTAAATTAGGTTTTTGCTCTTGGCTCTCAGATTAGGGTGTCCCTTTCAGATGGTGTTACATTACTACAACAAGAACACAGTACTTCACAATAGTTCTGTGGGGTAAAGCAGGATAGACAAGCAGGGATCCAGGGTTGACAGAAGGGGTGGGGGCGTAGCTCGACGGATGCGGCGAACAACGAAAGCGGGAAGCCCAAACGGGAGTCTGGGGCCCTCCCCCAGAAAAATTTGACAATTTAAGTGCTTTTAGATGCATTTTCCTGGCATCTGAGAGCAAAACACTTGAATTTTTATGTGAAAAAAAATCATTCTGTGCCAAAAATAGGGGGGGGGGGTACGCCCCACGCCCCCTGGATCCGGCCCTGCAAAGACACATTCCATGCAAGACATAAAACAGAGTCTGTTCACTTAAGTGCCTTTAGATGCATTTTCCTGGCATCTGAGAGCAAAACACTTGAATTTTTATGTGAAAAAAAATCATTCTGTGCCAAAAATAGCCCCCTGGATCCGGCCCTGCAAAGACACATTCCACGCAAGACATAAAACAGAGTCTGTTCACTTACTCTCCCCCAAATATGCACTTGAGGACGAACTTTTCTCCCCTTCTTGCAGTGGGAGCCGAATAAACTGTCGACCACATTAAGTGAGGTGCTCGAGATGTAGGACCGACTGGAAAAAAAGTGTAGTGTTTGCAAGAACAGTACTATCAGCAAAGTCAAAAACTTCATAAATGGCTATTAAAAACTTAGCTGCACTTATGCCCGGTTGTTCAGCCTTGGCTTAAGCCAGAGTTGGGGCGATCCCGACATAAGCGTGGCTAAAGCCAGACTTATATTTCACAGGGCGTTGCGCAGGTTAGGCTTCAAACACAAGCCAAGCTTAAGCCTTTCTTATAATAAGCCTGGCAGTGGGGTGGTTATAAGCGCGACTTACAATGGTAGGCCTACTAATTGTATGCCCAGACTTTGAAGATGGCAGAAGCATTGGTTCAGCTCACGTAAGCCACACCTGAGCAACCGGGCACACATCAAGCAAATTGTATAGGAAAGCATGAGCAAGTAGGTTAACAAGCCCTGCTTAGGTAATCCCAAGTTTAATTCAGGTCGTGCAATAAACTCGGAATTGATTAAGCTGTTCTTATGACCAGACATAAGCGTGACTTACGTGAAGTTTGAGGAATAAGCCAGGCTCACGTGAGCCATACCTGAACAACCCATCTAGTCCAAACAAAGCTATCGCCTGCGTCTTTAGTCTTGCCCGAATCATGTCATCTTTTGCGTTAATGCAAACATTATTAATGAACCTGACCCCCTACTTGACCCCGCCTCTTAGCCAATCAGAACTCGTGATGCAAATCACCGTTGGGCACTTTCTCTTCTCTTCACGCTCGCATTTGAAACACGGATTTTGATTGGCACGTCGATTTTCCTTCGCACACGAATGATTGGCTGAAGCTGTCACCTCCTCAGAAGCGGGAAATGTGGTGGATTCAAACCAGGCTAGATGGGCGTCAGGCCAGATAGACTGGTGAGAACCAGATGGAACAACCGGGCATTATTTTTTTCGAGCCCCACAAGATACTTACGACCACTGATGACTGATATTTTCTGATCATCTCCCATTTCTGTTCTCCATTCCACTCTATTCAACACCGTACACTGATAGATGACCATTTCACCAGTCCCAGTACCACCATCCTGGTCGCTCGTCCTCACATTGGTGATGTAAAGGTTACCTAAAATGGCAAACCTGATGATCACGGCCATGTAGAATTAGCGGAATCAGCAGATCTGGCGGATTTAGCCGATTCTATGTAAAATTGAATAAAATTCAATAAAGGTTTATTGAATACACTGCAGGAATATGCATGAGGACTTTGGCCTATTTAATAGATCTACACTTGACCAAGGTCGTGGAGACATGTCAGTATTCACTGTTCAGTGACTATTTTGTTGATTGAGGCAAGTGAATGGGCAGGGGCCATCTAAAAAGCCATTGATGTTGGGCTTATAGAAAAATGATATTTCCAGCACAAATTCGGTTTAAATTAGCCAAAATATCGATTTTCTTGTAAAAACAATTGACAAATTTGTCATCTGTCAGTAAGAGCTATCCGCGGATGTAAAAATTTCTGAAAAGAACATGAATGCAAAAATGTTGATTTTAGGTCACTTTGGAAATCGCCAAACTTGGGCCATTTCTATGACAGCAGATTCAAGGTCATCACTATGCGTTTATAGCCACATAATTTGCCTATCATATGCGGAAAACCACATTCAATTATCATCAACCAGTTCTGAGAAAAACAACATTTTCACTGTCCATTTACTAATTTCCAAGGCTGTACATACCTCTCTCGTCATTACACTATTAAAGGTTACCTGAGAAGCTTTTATCGACTTCTGGTTTTCGGCGTAATACTGTAGAGCATTAGTCAGGCAACATGAAACTGCAAAGCGCATGAAA
The DNA here is from genome assembly GCA_002633025.1 of Notospermus geniculatus. Taxonomy (NCBI): domain Eukaryota; kingdom Metazoa; phylum Nemertea; class Pilidiophora; order Heteronemertea; family Lineidae; genus Notospermus; species Notospermus geniculatus. Next base: position 79,044 of record NMRB01000506.1, read on the forward strand.
ATCGGGTCAGCCATTACAAAGTTATGGCAATTTAAATAGGACTACTACACACCCCTGACAACCATGTCAGGCAGCGGAGAACAGCACATTTCATGTCACTGGATTTTGTAAACATGCAAAAAACATCAAAATAACCCATTTAACTTGGACAGTTGGGTGTAGTTTTGATGTATTTTTCTTGTTCAGTCAGTCGTACTGCAGTTATTTCCCTCAATATGGATTCTGAGGGCAGTTTTAGAATTTCTGGACAGCACAATTTACCTCACGAACCCGCCGCCTGGACAGCCATGGACACCAAGTTGTTTGATTGTCAGGTAGAAACAACATCTTAAATTTGGTATAACACTGTAATTAATGGTCCAATTTCATGCAACTTTCACTGAAATGATCTTTACTCCAACATCTTTCCAGAGAGGCTGAGTGCTGGGAAGCTTCTCAGGTAACCTTTAAATGTATGTCCAAAGGGGTGAGCAATTAAAATTTGCAAATTAGTCCTATTCAAATAGGCAAATTACATGTAGGCCTGGTGATTCTGTCACGAATAATAATGTCCGCCACATTCCCGGAAAATGAGATAAGTACTTGACATTTAGACTGGAAATCACTTGACATTTGGACTGGACAACTAAATTGGGGTACACTCGTTCTATGATTAGGGGCCTATTACCTTGCAATGAACATAATTACGAGTGTTGTCTCAGAAGCAGTGTCACCAGAATTGAACATTGAACATGTTGCATTATGCTTTACGCAGGCACCATGGACATAACCAAAAATACACCGTAAGCTTACACTTACACAGTGTCAGTGGGCTATCTGCTTACTAGTATCAGGCCAGGCTGGAGATGGTCTAGTCTGGTTTATTAAACGAAACATGGATAAAAAAGAAAATATGACACTCAGTTTACTTCGGTCTGGATCGGCACTCATCGGGCCGATTTCGGTAAGGCGACCACCCCGCTAACGCGACCACTTTGGGTCTGTCCCGTGGGTGGTCGTGTTACCGGGGTTCCACTGTACATAGAAATCCCCGGGCTTTTTGAGCCCGTGGCAAGCCCGTGCCTGAAAAAACCTGGTCGTATGTGGTTCAATGTGGTCTAATGCGGTCGAATGTGGATTCGGGACCAGCAAAATCGGTGGTTCATTTTAAATCCACATTGGACCACATTGGGTAGCGTTTACACGCAAGAGTTTTGAACCACAATAGGATTCGATCAGATCGTATGTGGACTTTTGCCTGTCGTCTAAACTGCCCTAATATGATGTAAAAGCAGAGGGTGTCCTCCAGAATTATAATAATAATAATAATCTTGGCCTGAACTTGCAATCAGCAGATCAGCCAACATGACGTGGTAGGTCTGCATCCTGCGAAGTGGTTGTTGTTATGGTTCCCGATGCATAAGAAATGGCATCAGGTACATGTACAGTGGTGTGAATTAATATTCGAACAGAGGGAATTCAGCTTTTCATTAAAGGCAAACTGTATCCAATATCTATATCAAAAGTACTTGAAGTCAGTCCTAGAATGCATTCCTCTAGTCTGATATGTTTTCGCTGAATTCAGATACTGCATATCACGAGAATGGCGAAAATATCGAAATTTGACATTTCGTGAGATTTCCTGTTATCACCATTTTGTCTGGATATTTTGTGGAATTTTTTCCCCTTGCAACAACATGTTGAATGGGGTATTACCTGACAGCGTTTGGAAACAGGAGTTGATATTCATACACCTGTGATTCAAATTTGATGTCTTTGATATTTTCCAACATGTCAAATTTCGATATTTTCACCACTTTCGTGATATCCAGCATCTCAATTCAGCGAAAACATATTAGACTAGAGGAGTGCATATCTAGGACTGACTTCAAATACTTTTGATATAGATATTGGATAAATAAAAAGGCAATTTCCAGAGTGTTTGCGAATTTTCGACCCCAACCGGTGTCTACTTCTGGCTGGTACTTTACAATCCGAAACTCTAGAACAGACTCAACAGAGTTTCGGATTGTAAAGTACCAGCCTGAAGAAGACCCCGGTTGGGGTCGAAAATTCGCAAACACTCTGGAAATTGCCTTTTTATTTATCATATATTGTGTGCCAATTTTTGTGCTGTTCTTCTCTTTTGATATAGATATTGGAATACCGAAGTGACAAATTTTGCTGAATTCCCTCTGTTCGAATATTAATTCACACCACTGTAGGTCCGCCTTCAAAACAAGTGTCCAAAACTGCCTGTGACTGGATATCTGAATAGATACACTGGGGGAGAGAAATATTAGGACAGTGGCCAATTTGAAGTTTGATGTAAGTTTCTGCCTGTTAAGAATCCAAAGAAAAGATTATCCAAGATACAGAATAGCACAAAATTGACACACAAAATGATAATAAACAAGAAGTCAATCTCCAGAATTCACAAATTTTCGACCCCACCCGGGGTCTTTTTCAAGTGGAACTTTACAATCTGAAACTCTAGAAAAGACTGAGCTGAAACCCAAAGGTAGAACTAACACCTGTGTAGACAGGATGGGTGAGCAATTAAGGAAAGAATAGTGTCAAAGAAAAGATTGAATATAGTATCAAAGAAAAGATTAAATATTTTGGCTTGAATAAAGTTTGGAATATATTTCTGATCATGTTTTAACTTTCATTTCTGCATTTCCAATGTGGATTATTGTTAATTTCAAGTGATTTTATTAAACACATTTCTTGTTACGACGTATTAAACTGGTAAGACATGTTATGAACAAGGGCGAGAGTTGCCTTATTGTCATTAACCTCATTACATAATTGCCACTGATTATGTAATTCACTGAAATTGTAGGAAGGGAAAGAAGAACCCTTCCCACAATATATGAACATACATGTAAGTTGAGTTCATTACATTCATTAACAGGCACCGCAGGCAGAAAATTTAACATCAAACTTCAAATTGGCCACTGTCCTAATATTTCTGTCCACCAGTGTAATTAAAATCCAGCCAGTCTGGATAGCGCTGTAGTGACATTCGAAACTTCCGAAGGCAACTGCTCGGCAATTTTCGTAGATACTCGCATTTCCCCTCGGACACAATTCCAAGGCAGCCATCTTGAATGCGCAACGATTTCAATGCGTTTCTGGGGGGGTGGGGTTATGCGGTCGCTTCATCACACCTGCAGCACCTACGCACTAGGTCACACAGAAACGTTGCGTTCAGAATCAATAATTGGCAGATTGGGTGAGATACATGTACAAAAAATATCGTTAACGTAAATGTTATCGTTAGCGTGTGATCTCTTAAACTCCCTAATATGCTTTAACTTATCCAGCAAATAAGGTTGAACATCTTAACAGGCCAAAGTTTTGCCAAAATAGTTCCACGGTCGGTCACGTGGGTTTGTTGATAAACAATATGGCTGCCTTGGACTTGTGCCCGAGGTGAAATGCGCCGCCCAGTGGACAGATTAGCAGTTCGCCTCAGGTCGTTCCGAATGCTGTAGTGAGGACACTTACTCTCAAGGTACTGATCTGGCGTGGTGCGTCTAAAGGCCCGTTTACACATGCAACTTTTCATATGCAACTTCATGCAACTTGTTGCATGATAAACCTGATGAGACCAAAAATTCCATCAAAGTTGCGTGTGTGAACGGGCATGCAACTCGTTGCAACAAGCTACTGCAACTTGTTGCAAAATTAGGACCCAGATTCTATTTTCTGGTGAAGTTGCAACAAGTTGCACGTCGCTGGCCAATGAGAATACCGCAAAAGATCATGTGACGTCTACTAAAGCCAAAATGGCTGCCGAACAAAGGATTCCCGCCAAAATTCCTGCAACTTGTTGCGAACTTCTACAACTTATCGCACTGAATGTTGCAATGCGTAAACGTCACAGGTAGACTGCAACAAGTTGCAGGTTGCAGCAACTTGCAACTTGGTGTAACCTAGTGTAAACCGCCCTTAACCTTAGCGCCCTATTCTTACCATAAGCATCCATGGTTACTCTGTTAGTGAGCGGCAGCCGTTTTGACCAACTTCCAGTAGGGCTAGTAATCATCCAGTAGATATCGGCTTCAGGTAAACTGGTAGGTGGTGTACAAGGCAACTTGAGCGCCTCACCAACTGATACAGAATGAACAAAGGGCTTGACCACAGGGGGAAAACGGGCCATTACTGAAAACAATGAAGAGACTTGATCAGCAAAATACATGTACATTGTATTACGCTAGCTATTGTCAAAAACAATCCAAAACTCTGCCCGGCTGTTCAGGTGTGGCTCACGTGAGCCTAGCTTATTCCTCAAACTCGAGTTCACGTAAAGCCTCGGTTATGTCGCCCTACGCTGTGATAGAAATAGCGTCAACTAGTTGTAACTGATAACTTATGTCGCCACCGACTAGAAAAATACCGATCGGTCGCAACTACCTGGAACTAGTTTATCGCCGTCTTTTGACATGTTTGAGTGCTTATGTCGACACAGATTTCTTTTGATTTTAAAGCGGAACTGCATGAACAAAAACCACAGCGCCGCAGTATGGTGGTCTACAGAAGTGCAAACGCCCTTCGAAACACCTCCAGAACATGATAGACCACCAGCGTATTTGGTGGCGCCACTGTATTCAATCTCAGGCTTTCTATCGAGACACATCAAGAGGTAGTGTCCAAGTGACAGAGCCTGGGTAGACTTAGTACAATCCGTAGGAACTTGAGCATGAGGTTGGCCAGGGTTCTTTAGTGCTTGCGCGCAGTCAAAATATGTGGTACAATGGCAATAACTTCGGCATCAACAAATAATACACCACTCGTCTGAGTTTCAGAAACTCAGTTTGGTATCATTGCAAACATGTTGCACATAAATCTTATTTGATTTCTTTTGCCATAGTTTTGTTATTTGAATATATTTTCACTGAAACGCAATGTACTTGATATGAGCAATAATGCATACATGACTCGCGCGATGTGTGTGTATTTGGAGAAAGAATATTTAATTGATTGCGGTAATTATGACCAAAGGGATAAAATAAGAATTATCCCCAACCTATACATAATGATATCTGATGACGTTGATATACGTCAAATGAGTGTTGTATTGTTTTTGAATGCATAAATGTTTTCAACTGGTGCTTTGGTAACACCATAAATGTCAACAAGACGTGAATACTATAGAATAGTGACCGACTTTACTCTCTGGTTCGGTAAGAACCTAATGCCTTCGACCCTGCAGAAGTCACTGGATGCCATGTCTTGATGTTGCTCTATTGACTGACTCAGGGTGAATACAGTGGCGCCACCAAATAGCCTGGTAGTCTATCATGTTTCGGAGGTGTTTTGAAAGTGCCTTATGGTCGTTTGCATTTCTCTTGACCACCACCGTGGCGTGGTGGTCTTTTTTTAGTGCTCGGATCTCCAGTTTTTGTTCATGCAGTTCAGCTTTAAGTAAGTTGAACATTTGCGACTTTCAGGATCTGGATATTTTTAGTTTGCAACTAGTTAGCAACTAGTTACTCGCTGACGCCCGAGAGCTTATGTCACCGTGTAGTTGTGACTAATTATTTCCAACTACGCGCCGATTATCAGTTGCCAACTAGTTCTGACTGTACGTAAGGGCGACATAAACGAGGCTTAAGTCGCGCTTATGTCTGGTCATAAGAACAGCTTAATCAATTCCGAGTTTATTGCACGACCTGATTAAACTTGGGATTACCTAAGCCTGGCTTATTACCCTACTTGCTAATGCTTTCCTATACACAGTTGCCCGGTTGCTCGGCTGTGGGTGACGTGAGCTGATCCAATGCTTCTGCCATCTTCAAAGTCAGGGCATAAATAAGTAGGCCTACCATTGTAAATTGCACAAATAACCACCCACTGCCAGTTTTATTATAACAAAGGTCTTTTGCCCGGTTGTTCAGCCTTGGCTTAAGCCAGAGTTGGGTTGATCCCGACATAAGCGTGGCTTAAGTCAGACTTATATTTCACAGCGCGTTGCACAGGTTGGGCGTCAAACACAAGCCAAGCTTAAGCCTTTCTTATAATAAACCTGGCAGTGGGGTGGTTAAAAGCGCGAGTTACAATGGTACGCCTACTCTGTATGCCCAGACTTGAAAGATTGCAAAGGCATTGGATCTGCTCACGTAGCCACACCTGAGCAACCGGCCACACATCAAGCAAATTGTATAGGAAAGCATTGGGAAGGAGGATAATAAGCCAGGCTTCGGTAATCCCAAGTTTAATTCAGGCTGTGCAATAAACTCGGAATTGATTAAGCTGTTCTTATGACCAGACATAAGCGCGACTTACATGAACTCGAGTTTGAGGAATAAGCCAGGCTCACGTGAGCCACACCTGAACAACCGGGCATTAGCTTGGCTTGTGTTTGAAGCCCAACCTGCGCAACGCGCTGTGAAGTATAAGTCTGGCTTAAGCCACGCTTATGTCGGGATGGACCCAACTCTGGCTTAAGCCAAGGCTGAACAACAAGGCCCGTATGCATAAAGGTGGAATAAGCTTATTCCAGCTGGTATATTAGTAACTTCACGTTATAACATGAAGTTAAACCTGGAATAAGCTTATTCCACCTTTATCGAAAAATATCATTTACATCAGTAAATTTGTTGCAAGTTGTTCTCCAACTTTTAGGTGGCTCCCTCTACGTCGGCAGTCAAATAACGCATTGGAGATCTAATACCGTGCTCATTTAACCTTTGTACTAACCTGCTGATTTTAAGATAACTTTCTGAGTGACTGCCGTTCCATGGTCGTTCTTGGCAAAGCACTGGTAGACACCCTCGTCTTTCCTCCACTGTGGCTCATTGATAATGATGGTACCTTTATCTGGCTTTTGGGTGAATTGGTCATCATTGCTGTTCACATCTAACTTTTTACCGTTTTTCTCCCAACTGAATCTGTAAACAAAGATAAGTATCACATCTACTGACTCTCCTGTTCAGAACGACAAAAGAGACATTGGGTGATATCAAGAATATATAAGTAAGTACCAAGAATGTACAACTCCAAATACATGTATGTGCCAAAAGTGAGTACTAATTTGCCTCTGGTGACCATGTAACCGAAGGGATCTTAATTTGTGAAGGATTATTGTGTAGAGAAGAACATTACGAACAAAATGACACCTCCCACAGTTGTATGCACTCAGAAATAACCGAGCTACAGAGCAGTTTTGAATGGACCATATTTTCGACAAATTGATATCGTACTTGATCTCTGGGTCGGGCACTCTGACCTAAACAACAAATCCATGGTTTCACAAAAATATTTGCCAGTAATATGCCTGTAACTTTACATAAGAATATTGACGTTATTCTAAATAATACATTCAGTCAACAACCCTTAAATCTAAACATTGGTGATTTAATTAGAAGGCCTATAATTACCATACGCCCTCTATTATCAGAAAAAGTAACTTAAAGCCCACCCTTTTGATTGATTACTGAATTGTACATTCTTGGTACTTATATATTCTTGTTAATACTCGTGTAGTAGTTACTCCAAAAACAATAAATACTGCCGAGGATATGAATAAACAGCAGTATTAATTTCAGTACGGTGAACCCAGGATCAGACGAGTAAAAACTACTTGGGCAGAAGTGATTACTTTGTAGTAAAAGGAACTGTTTATTCATATGAATTCAAGTGTTCACTTCTACTTGGAGTAAAAACTTGCAACAGGTTACTTTTACTTCTAGTAACTACTAGCTAGTAGAAACTGATTTTTATTCATATCACACATTGGGTAATCTATACTATAATTGACGTACGGGAGGTAGGGGCCTAATGTTTGTGATCGTTCTCCTCCTAAGTTTGGCTTTCAAATGTCCCGTGACCGCTGCCCTGCTGTGTGTAATAATGTGCCATAAGTCGACGTGGAATTCTTTTTCGGTGTTTTGCCCCGTTTTCTGTAAAAAACGCCTTTTTGTTCCATAATCGAAAGACAGGAGAGTTCCACATCCGTCCGACGGCGTAGCGCCTAGCGGCAATTGGAGAAACTACGATAAATACCAGTGAGAC
>NMRB01000506.1:93921-122182 GCA_002633025.1 Notospermus geniculatus
TTAGCCCCCCTGCCCCCCCCCCCCCGCTAGCTACGCCTCTGACCACATACGACCACATTCAAATCTTGTCTAAACGCAAATGAGACCCGATGCGGGTCGATCGGATCCAATCGGATTGAACCTGAATGTGGTTTTTTGACTTGTCGTCTAAACGGCCCTATTAGCGCGACTGACGTGAAATCGAGTTTGAGGAATAAGCCAGGCTCACGTGAGCCACACCTGAACAACCGGGCATTATTTTTTCATTAAACACCACAAGATACTTACAACCACTGACTGAGATTTTCTGATCATCTCCCTTTACTTCAGTCCTTTCCACTTTACTAAACGCCGTACACTGATAGATGACCATTTCACCAGTCCCAGTACCACCTTCCTGGTCGCTCTTCCTCACATTGGTGATGTAGAGGCTACCTAAAATGGCAAAAATGGCGGGGATTGTTTGGACTGCTCGCTGGGTGCTGAAGGACGCCTCGTTTAAACATGGGCCATTGGGCAATCTTTTTTTGAGGATGGGGTTTGGCCTAGTGGTTTAAGGCGTGCTGCCCCTTGGTGCTGGCGATTGGTGCCTTGTGCGGGGGTCTGTGGGTTCGGTTCTGGTGGGAAGCAGTGTCTTTCGCCTTGGAAACCCGATTTCTATTTCGTATTAAAATGGCAAACCTGATGAATATCCCAAATTTCACTCCATCAAGTAACTGCCGCAACACATCATTCACGAGGTCTTCCGGACAAGTCCACGGTAAAATTCGGGATATTTTTTGCATCTTCAGTGCGGTCTCTGCAACTCCGGCACCAAAGCACAATTAAGTACCCTGCATCATGTCAGGCTTGTGTTCTTCTATGCCCCTGGTATGAATTAAGTTCATGGTGATTCTTAATTAGTGCACTGTTTGCTAATCAGTTGCGTCACGTCCGTGACGCAACTAATTAGCAAACAGTGCACTAATTACATGTATGAATCACAATGAACTTAATTCATACCAGGGGCATAGAAGGAGAAGAGCCTGAGATGATTTTAAAGGAGCACGGTATTGGATCTGAAATGCGTTATTTGACTGCCGACGTAGAGGGAGCCACCTAGCGGTGGTAAGACGAACTACAAAAATGCATTACAAAATGTATGAAGTAAATCGCGTTAATCGGGTCATTCGCCGAGACGTAGTTAGACCCTCGGATTGGAGAGTGGCGCGGTGGCGCCGGCTGTCGAGAAAAAGTGGCAATACCGTGCTCCTTTAAGAAGGTGACCTTGCCAAAAAGGTCCCTGATTAAGCAGAGATCCCCTTTAAGTGAGGTCACCAACAGTGATGGTGTTGAGATGGTCCCTGTTCTGACAGGGAATGCCTATCTCAATGTTTTGCCCAAGGAGGGTCGGACAACCGTGTCAACCATTGTGTCCAAGGTGGATCGGACAACTGTGTCAACCATTGTGTCCAAGGCGGCCAGTACAACCACTGCGTCAAGCATGTATTGTTGTCCGAGGAGAATCGGACAACTGTGTCAACCGTTTTGTCCAATCGGACAACTGTGTCAACCATTTTGGTTCCCGACCCCGTCGCTAGTAGTGCTAGAAGGCTTCGGCTCTGGCTGCCATTTTTATTGCTGATGTCACTGTATGAGTCAATTTTCCCGTGTCTGCAGACCAATATGCATAGTGGGGCCAGTGCCAGTGCCAGCGTGCCAGTGCCAGGCCTAGAACCAACCCCCTTTGCACCCTTTTCTTACCATAAGTATCCATGGTTACTCTGTTGGTGAGCGGCAGCCGTTTTGACCAACTTCCAGTAGGGCTACTAATCGTCCAGTAGATCTCAGCTTCAGGGAAACTGGTAGGTGGTGTACAAGGCAACTCGAGCGAGTCACCGACTGATACAGAATGAACTTGGGGCTTGTCCACAGGGGAAAAACGGTACAGTACTGAAAAGAATGAAGATACTTCAAAAGTAATATCATGCCCATGTCACACTGTCCCGAAATTAGACACCCAATGGCCACACGAATATGGAATTTTTAATTTTGCGTGAAGATGGCCCCGAAGTCAACTTCCAGGATCTTGCAAATTTTCGATCCCAACCGGGGTCTTCTTCAGGCTGGCACTTCTCAGTAAGATTTCCAAAAGTTTCCATCAATTCGTATGGCCATCGGGTGTCAACTTCGGGACATTGTGACGCGGGCATTAAGGAATCAAAGGTAAAGGTTAAACTGCGAACGATGATGTAACTGAGGGATACACTTCATGTGTTGCCACCAGATGTCTCTCACTACCTGAACTTCGGCTTTACATAATAGGCAGGGGCGTCAACTTTTTTATGGTAGTGGGGTACATGAGTCTGTCAACTTGATGCCTTGAATTCCATTTCTGAGAATAACAGAGCTATTTACGGAACAGTTAATGTTCCATGTGCAAATGTACGTTAGCCTATTCAAATGTACACAGATAACCCTGCGTCTCTCATCGTTCGTGGGGTTCTCATTAATTCAGTCCTTTTGTATCATAATATCAACTAGTCTGAATTCATCAAAATTTGCACAAAACATGCAGAAGGGTCTTGCCTATCATAAGGAAGAGTCAGAATGCAAATCCGTTGAGGTTTAAAGGGATAATGTCCACATTTATTAAATGCAAAATTTTTAAGTTGAACCTTTATGTTTGATTCCTTCATGCCAATATACTATACTACTGTCAAAAAGAATCCAAATCCCTTCAAAAAAATATCATTACAGCAGTAAATCTGTTAAAAGTTTTTCTGTAAAGGCGCCGTTCCACGTGACAGTTTTCTGTCGAAAGTTTGCTGTCAGATAGTCAATTATTGCTGTCAGACAGAAATAACTGACTATCTAACAGCAAACTTTCGATAGGAAACTGTCACGTGGAGCGGCGCCTTAAAGGACCACGGTATTGCAACTTTTAAGCCCGCTTGGCCCATAGGCCAAAAGGGCTTATGCTGTGCTTGGCGCCTTTAGTGGTGGTCTGTCGTGCGTGCGTGTGTTCGTAAACTTTTCCCTTGTCAGATGGATAGCGCCTTCAGTTTTTGACCGATCATTTTCATATTGCATATGGGTGTGTATGACCACAAAATCTAGGTCAAGTTCGATTTTGGGTGCGATGCGATTTCTACTTTGGCCAGTAGTGGGCGTTTTGTGAAAAATTCAAAGGCCTGTATTTTGAGAATGGCTTGAGCTATCGTGATGAAACTTTGTTTGTGTGTACCTCTAGTCTGTGGTGACTTGCACACGAAATTTCAGCGCAGTCTGATTCCTGACTTTGCCACTTTGAAGGATCATTTTCATATTGCACACAGGTGTGTATGACCACAAAATCTAGGCCAAGTTCAATTTTGGGAGCGATGCGATTCCTATTTTGGTAGGTAGGGGGCGTTTTAATAGGTTTATATTTTGATAATCGTTTGAGCTATTGCGTTGAAACTTTGTATGTATTTACCTCTAGGTTGTAGTGAGTTCCTGGCGAAATTTCAGTGAAATCTAGTTCTTGACTTTGCCACCAGGAGGCCTAAGCCAAACTCACAAAATCTGCTTTTTCTCCTAAACTAAGCAACGGAACTTCATCAATTTTTTATTATAGGTATATCTAACAAGGAAGTATAACATAATGCCCGAGTTTTTTATTTGACCTACTTTTCAAGGTCACAGAGGTCAAAGTTTGTCTGAAATTACGAGGTTGGCATGTTATGTTCTATTTATGACATAAGCTATTGTGTTGAAACTTTGCATATGTACGCCTTAGTCACAGATACTGTCAAATATGGCTTGTACGGGATTCCGATATACGCCTTCCACCACTGTGCTAAAAAGCCAAGCGGGCACAGTGCAATTGGCACTTTTTTCTCGACAGCCGGCGCCACCGCGCCACTCTCCAACCCAGGACTAACCACGTTGTCGGCGAATTGACCCGATTTACTACGTACATTTTGAAATGCATTTTGTAGTTAGTTTTTACTGCGGCTAAGGTGGCTCCCTCTACGTCGGTAGTCAAATAACGCATTAGAGATCAAATACCGTGCTCATTTAACCTACTAACCTGCTGATTTTAAGATAACTTTCTGAGTGACTGCCCTTCCACGGTCGTTCTTGGCAATGCACTGGTAGACACCCTCGTCTTTCTTCAGTGGGTCATTGATAATGATCGAACCGTTACCTGACTGTTGGGTGAATCGATTATCATTGCTGCTGACTTCTAACTTAACACCATCTTTCTCCCAACTGAATCTGTAGGGAAACGAAGATAAGCATCACATCTACTAAACTCCCTACGCAGCTGTGTACCGCGCCCCCTTCGGTTTACATGTATACATACTCTCCACAACTGCTGTACTTCGTGAAATTCGCCGCGTTTGGTCAACAGATGGCGCTGAGAGAGTCGACCAATGAGAGCACCGAGCAATCGGTAACCAAGCTGGCCTGAGATACTTTTTCATTGGCCGAGCGGTTCGTAACCATGGTAGCACAAGAATATTCGTTGCTAACGGGCCAAAGAGTTCTGAAAGCAGCGTGTTGATAGGCTGTAAAATTCGCGCCAGGCCCTGACGCCATCTGTTGAAATATAACTTTGAATCGATGATGAATTACACTCGAGACTTACTCTGGCCGAGGTTCACCTCTGGCATCACAGAGGAGTCTGATGGACTCCCCTATCTTGAAAAACTCTATCTGACGTGGCTGCGCCAGAATCTCTGGTGGACTTGGCGCTGAAATAATGAAGAACATAGGCCTACATTGACAATAAAATAAATAAATAAAAAGGTAGGCCCACATGGCTATTATGCAGATGACGATAATGTTTAAATCTGCCTCAGCCAATCAGAAACGCGGCAGTGAAATCATCATTGAATGATACTTCGTACATGTACACGCTGGGGAATCAGTTCTGCGCGATACCGTGCGATGGCCGTATTCCGAGTCCGGGTTTTGCAAAACTTCCGTGTCAAAATGGCCGACTCGTCGAGACCACAGTCTTATCAAGCAAGAACTCTTGTACCACGTGTACCGTAGGCCTACAACAGGCTGTTGACTTGTTACTGTTGTGTAATACTCGCAGGCTGCATCATATCATGATATGTAGCTACGGGATGTATAGGTAGGCCTACACGTCATGACGTGCACGGGGGACGCTGGTGCCGACAACAATGAGCATGACACCCCGCCGGTTTTACAGCCCAAACTCGTTAACGAAAATGAGTTACAACACCAAATTTCTCACAGAGCTGCAGTAAACCACTGAGATCCGACTGTACGCCTTACTTACTCAGATTCGATGACATTTCTATCTCCAGTTACAGATTTTTGTAGCCGGTCCTGTTCATTTTCTTCCGAGTCGGCCATTTTGACACGGGGGTTTGCAAAACCCGGACTCGGAATACGGCCATCGCACGGTATCGCGCAGAACTGATTCCCCAGCGTGATGTATGTGCAAAGGGCTGAACGTTTGTGACGCACAGCACGATATTGTGATATTCTGCTTTTTTTCGTTTTTTCCTCCTCCTGTAAAATTGTTTTTTTTTGTGGACATACGAGGTTTTGCCATAACACCCTTGATGTGTAGATATTTCAACCCAAAGCGTTTATCGCAGGCCGGAGTGGACACAATTCGTATTTAATGTCCACATTAATTCCGATTTTATGTCCACATTAAATCACGAATTTATGTCCACATGAAATCAACCAATCGCAGCTGAGTTTTTAATGTGGATATAAAATCGCATTTCATGTGGATATAAACTTGCACTCCTTATTTAATGTCCATATAAATTCCTATTTTATGTCCATATTAAATCAGGAATTTATGTCCACATAAAATCGACCAATCACGGATAGGGACGTTTGGACGGAAGTGAGTGTTCCCGATCATTTCCGTCCACAATTCCATCGCTTCCGTCCTCAAATCTGTCTCACTTCCGTCCAAAAGTCCTTTTCCTTGATTGGTCAATTTTATGTGGACATAAATTCTTGATTTAGGAATCTATATGGGCATTAAATAAGGAGTGCGATTTTCTATCCACGTTAAAAACTTAGCTGCGATTGGTTGATTTAGTGTGGACATCAATTCGTGATTTAATGTGGACATAAAATCGGAATGGGGTACCGGCAAACAAAAGGAGGCGCTGATCATCAACTCGGTTAAAACGCAGGTGCGCATGCCTTTGCGATTGTTGAACGTCATCGGGCGTCGTGCGTCATTCTGACGTGCGTCATTCACAACCCATGACGTCGACCATTCGCCTGTCGTTTACGCTAAAATGGTCAACTTTATCGATTAAATTCATCATGTTCCCGCAGGGATTTTTCCTCAAAAGCAATAAGATATATTTTAGCAGTTCTGTACTTGATGATAGAAAAGTAAAATCAGAAATTGAGTGCAATGTTTTAGTTATATTTGGCCTAGAAACAGGGTGTGCTATTGAGAATTAATTGGAAAATAACGTTAGCCTCACTTTCAGTGACGCAGTTATGACCGAGTTGATAGTCAGCGCCGCGTCGCGGATTAGGTCTGCCGGTACCCCATTGATGTGGACATTAAATGTGGATTGTGTCCACTCCGGCCTGCGGTAAACGTTTAGATGAAAGGACTTGTACACCTTCTTCATAAGTTACAGTTTACAGCAGTGCCGAGTCGCCTATCATATGCCATGCTGGATGGGCTTGGCAGCAGTAGGCTCACCTCCCTGCTGGGTCGACCTTCCTCCAGGCCTAGAATACATAGACTCGGGACCCAGTCGTTGTGTCGCTCCGGCCGCCGCGCTACACTCCACAAACGACTGGGAAAGCAAGCTGCAAAATCAGCGGCTAGCGTACCGACGACCACAACGGACATGAATGAGTTCAGCCAATCAGAAACTGCGTCTTGAACGGCTGTCGGCTGTTCGTTGCAAGATGCCAAATCAACTGATTTACCGGAACCGGAACTTTCTTCGAGGTCAAGAACGGTATCCTGGTACCTAAGTTCGATGCTGTGTGCGATAAGCAGTACTTACGGATTTATTAATATCCTAATGAAAAGTTTCTGGACGGGCGAGAGGATCTGGTAAATTACATCATCCACAGAAATAACAACCAGTCAAAAGTGTGCCAGATTTTCCCTAGTAGATTGCTTTCGGGCAATTTCATTCGTCGAGATGGGCGTTGTGGTCGTCGGTACGCTAGACGCTGATTTTGGATCTTGCTTTCCCAGTCGTTTGTGGAGTGTAGCGCGGCGGTCGGCGCGACACAACGACTGGGTCCGGAGTCTAACAATACACCGTAGGCTTCCGATCCCGATAGGCGATTGCGATGCCCCATGATCATGCCTACCTTTTCCAAACAATGAAGACACGAAACACAGCATCATCCCGAGAGTGAGCCAAGGTGCTGCCATCTTGATTCTTTTTGAAAGTGACGACACGGAAGGATGACATGTACCTGATAAATGAACACTTTCAGAGAGTAAAGACACTTAGTGCACAGGCCTGCACACGAACTATTGGACTGTAGGCCTATGCATTTGCCCACTGAATGCATTGCTACTTCCGCCTGCCTGTTCCTTTTGGCGATGACCTAATTTACTTTAGGATTTTAGGCCATTCTTTTTGTATTACTTTTTCCTGATTTCTTTGGCGTAAACCTAACAGACGGGAAAGGAATAAAGATAAATATAAAATTCAAAAAATAACAAAACCCTAACCCAACCACGACCGCGACCCAGTGAAGGCAAAACTGAAGCTGCATGGCTGGAAACACTAATCACAGACATGACAGACCCAAACAATTTATGACATGTGTTTGGGTCTGTCATGTCTGTGATTACACATTCCGTTAGGTACATTCATGGCCAAAAGTAAATGGACAGCAGTTTATCTTGAACATCTCCAAACCAATGGGGTGAAGAAAATTGAGTCCGACGTATGTAGTGGCAAATTTTCCTGGCTATCTAATGGTATCAGCGTCGAAAAAATCCGCTGAAAACCGCATTGGACAGAAGGAATTTTGTAAAGGTATGTTTTTTGCTACTTTTTTATTTGCATGATTTCATTCAAAATTTTTGTATCACTGTGTTCTACTCATCGAGGCCTTTCAAAAAATATCCTGAAATTTCAAATATTCCGTGTAGAAATGTGATTTTTGGGCACTTTTATCCAAATATTTTTGGCCACGCGTGCAACACCTTTGACACAGGCCTCTGCACTATTGTGAGTTGTGGTGGTGAATGAAAACTAAGTATTGTCATTTCTCGTTCACAATGAATAAAGAAACCCAGTTTGTGGCTGAAGGTCACGTTTGTCATGCAGGGTCAATTTCCATAACAGGCTGCGTCAATTCAGTGGATTCCTGGTAGTTGACCAATTCACAGCCTGTTGGCACCCCGTCAATCCCACAAACTATTCAATGGCCATTGATTTTTATCTACCGGCATGACCATTGGGTTCAAGGGGCTCTGTCAAAGGTGTTGCAAACATGGGCAACATAATTTTGATAAAAGTGCCCCACCCAAAATCACATTTCTACACGGAATATTTGAAATTCCAGGATATATTATGAAAGGTCTCGATGAGTAGAACACAGTGATATAAAAATTTTGAACGAAATCATGCAAATAAAAAAGTAGCAAAAAACATATCTTTACAAAATTCCTTCTGTCAAATGCGATTTTCAGCGGATTTTTTTCGACGCTGATACCAGTAGATAGCCAGGAAAATTTACTACTACATATGTCGGATTCAATTTTCTCCACCCCATTGGTTTGGAGATATTCAAGATAAACTGCTGTCCATTTACTTTTGGCCATGAGTGTACATGTATTCAGTGTTTTATTAGGGAGGTTGAGATCAGTGAGTTATCACGGATCCTTATACGTATACGGATCGAAATATACACAAAATTTGCCCTCGTTGTACAGAATTCGATCCGTATACGTATACGGATCCGTGATAAGTAGCTGAACTCAACCTCCCTATTAAGGAACAAAGAGCGAACTCTTTTTAATCCCTTGTGCAATGGTCAGAAATTCATCCACTCTGAACCTGGGCGTTGAACAATGCATTGCACTGTGCAAAAGTAGTACCGGTCTATGCATTTCCAGAGTCAAACTTTACAACAGTGCCGATTTTCTCCACTACGATACACAAATCAGACACTGTCATCGACCAATCGCCGCCATGTTTGACCGCATCACTCCTCCTAATGGAGTTACCGTTAGGAGCCTGATCACAATTGGTAGATATTTTTCCATTTAACCTTCCGCTGGACTACTTTTCAAGATGGTAACCCTCGAACGATACTAGAGGGTGTTGGTTAAACCTCGTCCCAAGACCCTCTAGTGTCATGATTGTTCCAGTTTAATGTGGCAACGTTGAACTCTGGGTACGAGCTTGCATAACTGAGTGCAAGACGGTCCTAAAATGGTTAAAATCATCGTTAAATACCTACAGCACATGTAAGTGGGACTGAAGGCAGGATCACAGATATAACTAGTAATGTTATACAGGATTTGGACCAAATAACATGATTTTTCACGTCATTGGTCAATCGGTCTCGAATAACCAGTTGTGGTCCGATCTGAATATCAGATTGGCCATGGTCTGATTGTTCATGATTTCTTTTGATTAAGTCATATCTGTATAGTTTAGTTGAGACAGCCTGACCGTTGAACGTAATATCTTTTTGCGTCCATGCATGAAATTGGTTCGGTCCAGAAATTGTCTTCTTTGGGAAGATAATTCATTGGTACATGTACTGTGGAAGACCTCTTTTCAAATGCGCCAAAGGGGCCAAATTATTTTAGAACGAGTCATGAATTTTCGGCACTTTCAAAATGACGCTGGTACAAATAGACAGGACCGTCACCCTATAATGCCCCAATCACACTGAGCTAGTTCTCAGTACGTTCTTGAAAATTGTGCCGAGCGGGCTCAAACTCTGCGAACGGAGTGGACGTAGTGGCGCTGAAAGGGTAAATCTCGTCCTGGGTATATACAAACATTACCCAGGATCTCAATCTTCACTAAACCAATACCCTGGGTGTAGTTTCGGTAGCCGAACATCACCCAGCTCAGTCGACCCGCAAAGGTATGAACAGCGCCACGACGTGTCAGCCGCGGTATTTGGCGGTACTAACTGCTAAATCACTGAACGAAAGCGAGGCAGTGACGTAGGCGTAGCAGACGCTATAAAACAATCACTAATTACGCACGATTAGTAAGACGTTTGAAGGTGGCGTGATGTTTACATGTTGATGGATGTTTCTCTACGAAAGTTGCCGAAAATTGCATCGAAATCGGTTCAGTTTTAGCCGAGTTATCGATCGAAAGGTAACCTTGTGTTTTCGAAAACAGGCGTTCTTCAAAGTGCGTACACTTTCTTGGAATAGTATTTTGAAACTTCTGCTTAGGTCATTCGGGTTGTTATAACATGTAAGAATCCACATGCGAAGCGTGGTTTTATGCACGCATGTCTGAGGGGTTGACAATCACCCCGAAACACAACCACATTTTCAAGAAATCTCTTTCGCTTTATCCATTGTCTAACTGGTTCCATGGGCTCCGACGGTGGCGCTGACTGGTCGAATCGTCAGTCAGCGCCACTCGGCCGCCAAGGAACCAGGTTTATGGCTGCGAGAATCGTTACCTACTGCTGTTCAAACTGCGTACAAAAACTTGGAATACCATGCCGATGTATGAAATTAATACAGATTGGAGATTGATAGTTTCTCCATCCATTCAGTTTTGCTGGTTTTATGCAGGCAAGTATTTATGGAGTTATGGCGATGTTTTTAACAACGCTCTACTCCAAGTGACCTCCAATTCTGTGGGGAGGACGAAATTTCTTAAACGATTTCTCTTCACTCGTTTGCTTTATGCCAAAATAAATTACACTAATGGAAAGCTCAATGTCTTAGCTAAATACTGATGTATGGTTTATGTGGTTGAATTTGAACGGTCTTCTCGATAAACGCACTTTTGTGCGAGGTGTCCGATTTCTCGAATGAGGTACTCGAGAAGCCTCGTCGAGGGCCCCGATCGCCTATTATTTTCCCGCGCGCAAAATAAATCTGCCGTAGAAAAGGACCTTTGCGGGTCGACTGCAGCTTCCGCAATCTGTGCCTGGAATCTCGCTGTCTCGCGCCGCGGTACTTGTTGAGTGTAGCTGTTCATGACATTCTTCAGGCGGTCACTTGACCACGGGCGAGACAACCTCGAATCCAGATGTACTACGATGCTGGGTGATGTTCGGCTACCGAAACTACACCCAGGGTATTGTCTTAGTGAAGATTGAGATCCTGGGTAATCTTTGTATATACCCTGGACGACATTTACCCTTTCAGCCGTAGTGGCAACCGTCTGCCTTCGACGGTTTCGAACGAAATGGTCGGTGACTAATGACAGGACGCTAGTGGCGCTTTTTATTGAAGGTTTCCAATAATGAATTCTAGAAGAGGATGGGGGGGGGGGGTCATCTCGCCAAGTGAAAAGTTGCCCACCTGTGGCAAAAATTCACATGATGGTTATCAAAAATGTTAAATTCCTTTGTTTTTCACAAATATTCATCATCATAATTGAAATCGATAGACTCGTAACCCAAACAAACAGTGTCGAATATTTATGAAATTGATGCCGTTTTCAATATATGATGATATTGCGTCAATGACGGCATCGGAAATCATTAATGGTATTCATAAACATCCCCATGGGGTCGCACTGATACCCGCCGGCGTGCCTTACTACGACTAACACCATTTCAGTAGGTGAATTATTTATATGTGTACAAACGCATGAAGCTATTCACTGAAGTATGAAATAGACTGTTGGAATAAGTGGATGAAACAACTTTTTTTCTCTCCAAAAAACCCAACAAAAAGCAAAAAACCCCAAAGTCCTGCAGTTACAACTTTCAGACAGAGTACAGTGTTTAGATACAGTTCTGGAAAAAAAATTGTTAGATCACTTCTGTATTTTCCACTCTTTCCTTTACGTACAGAAACTCGGGTGTCTGTTCACTGTATTGAATTCAGAAAGTGCTTCGTCCTCCGACGTTAGTGCAGTGTAAAATGTACTATGCTCTATCTGAATACATTAGAGCTCTGCCTTCCGTTTTTTCAATGTGTGCTGAAAACTACGCCTTGATTGTTTGAAGTTTGTATCAGGCAAGTATTTTTGGGACCTTCGCGAGGCTATGACACCTATACCTGCACTCTCCTAACACTTTGAAAATATCGTAACATTCAATATAGTGAGGCTTTAAACAATACAAATACTGTAGTAACCGGTTTCCTCCTGCAATATCGGAAGTATCACCCAATATTGTTTGATGAATATCAGATGCCCTGAGTTGGCACTTGCACTCGCGAACTAATGGGTGATATGAATAAAAATCTGTATCTACTAGTTAGTAGTTACTAGAAGTAAAAGTAACTAGTTCCAAGTTTTTACTCCAAGTAGAAGTGAACACTTGAATTCATATGAATAAACAGTTCCTTTTACTACAAAGTAATCACTTCTGCCCAACTAGTTTTTACTCGTCTGATCCTGGGTCCACCGTACTGAAATTAATGCTGCTGATTATTCATATCCTGTAGTATTTACTGTTTTTGGAGTAACTACTGCACCTAGTATTAAGTAATACTTATTACAGTGGCGGATCCAAGGGGGGCGCACGCCCCCCCCCCCCGTTCAGCCGCCGAGCAGCAAAAATTTTGGAAGGCATATAATCAGACCCCTGATTTTCAGCAAAAAGAAAGTTCAATTTGGCCTGCCCAGGTGCCAGGAAATCGCGTTTCCGACACATTTACCCCAAAATTTTCGGCGCTTCGCGCCTCCGGGGGTCAAGGGATGGGGTTTGCCCATTCCACGCCCCCCCCGTTCGACAACTCCTGGATCCGCCACTGTATTAGTAGTAGCTACAAGTAATTACTTGCAGTAATTACTCCTGTTTTATTCATATAGTCACCAGTAAATACTTCAAAAACTGGAGTAAACGTTATTACTAATTTTATTCATATCGCCCAATATTTCAATCACAAAGTCACGTACATGTACAGAATGAGAGTTTGAATGAATTTAAGGAAGTGCGTGGTTGGATGGATTTTTCACAATGAGCCTTTCCATCTGAGCCAAATTTTGAAATTCATGTGTAATCCCAAAATCTTTGCTATTTGAGTACGAGTTGATATTCTTCTTCGCTCTTGTGTTATAAAACGGTACGGATCGCTAGATTTGGGAGTAATAGGTGTGTGTAAAATCCGAACTTTAGAATGGAACGAAACGTGACAATTATCTAATGGTAAAATCATTCACTGAGAGAATATTGAATGAAAAGCCCTGGGCTCATATTCATAAAACTACTTAAAGCGAATGGCTCGCGGGGTTTGTTGTGGCGCCATGATAGTTGGTCATCGAAGTCAAGCACTATTTTGAGAAAAAGGCAAAAGAAGGATTTTAGTTTAATGGGAAATGCATTAGACAGCCAAACTTTGGAGGCGTATTCTGCAAAATCTTCCGCTTCAAAATCAATGGGAATAGTACAAAATGTACATCTTGACCTACTGAATTTGAAAACGTCATTAACCCATTTTAACAAATTTTTAATGTTGCCTCGTCCCCAGTGTTTACATTCGCATATTTGCACAGGTGTTGCATATGGCTGGAGCACGGCTTTGCCTGGAGGCTAGACTCACTCTCTATGGAAGGTACCATCAAAAATGTAAACAAACCCCGCGAGCCATTCGCTTTAAGTCTAAGTGTGACACTTATCCTTTGTTCAACACAAAAGATAAGGAAGGGAGTACGAAATAAAGGTGGAAAATAAGAACTTGGAAATTTTGGCATTTTGCGTGAATTTTTCAATTTCTCAAATTGGAAGAAATTTTTTCCCATTTTGAGAAATATCGCCCGAAAAGCTAGACAAAATGTCATGTCATGTTTAAGAGAATTTCTCAAAATGGGAAAAAATTTCAATTTGAGAAATTGAAAAATTCGCGCAAAATTCCAAAATTTCCCACTTCTTATTTTCCACTTTTATTTCTTATACTCCCTTTAATACCACACTTTGACTTAAGTATGTTTATGAATATGGACCCTGAGCACCAACTTGGCACGAAATTTTCTCTTAAGTCAACTTTCTGCAATGTAGGAGGAAACCGGTTTCTCCGTCCAACCCCACGCTATCAAAGATAGTCGCCTCTCTATCGCATGCGTACCGGATTTCGGATATCAGAGGTGAGAGACGCAGATTTCGGTAACCGGCAAAACTCCGACCGACCGATCCGCCGACATACTGATCGACCGAACGAACGACTGTTTATTTGTTTATTTCTTAATTTTACCAAAAATAGATACCTTATATCAAGAATATATAAGTACTTATACTCTCTATCCGGAACTTTAAGACCAGACAATGAGGAACTTCTAGGCCCGCGCAAGTGGCATTCACCCTAGTAAAAAGCCTGTTGTACAATTTGGTCAATCAACCCCAAGCTCAACTCGACGGCGCTGAAGTGAATTGTTGATGAACATGAATTGACTGGCATTCTGCTCTTAAAGTTCCGGAGATAGAGTATATTCTTGCTTATATCTTATCTATTTTTGCTATAACGTACCGTTGGCTTGCCCCACTAGACATGTGGGTCGTCACCGAACAATATCTTGGTGGGGGGGGGGGGGGGGGTGCGAACGACCCCCTTTTGGCGAACAGTGCCATCATTCGATTGGGCGTACCCGAAAACCTAGGTATAGCCACTTGAATTACGCTTCTACATGTTGGCTAGATCAAACGTTATGGTCAAAAATATTATCCGAGGCTGATCCCTGGCGGCAAAATTGAAAATCAAGATGGCGCCCACCAGGGGGCGTTTTTCACGTGTCACCCGTCGTGAAAATTAATCAGCGTCAATAACTCTACACCTGTGCCAGCGGATTGTTCGCGTCTGTCCAAAGTGAACCAAAAATAATAAAACGACCCGTTTTATTCGTAACAACAACTGGTAAATGCATCGCGGCGGCCGCTCCGGAAACTGTTCTGTGGAATCTTTGACTCGGCGCGAATAGGCCGCTTTAACGCGTTGAGGAGGACAGGGCCGATTGCAAAATGCCCCAGAACGCGTCTCAGAGTGTCTAGATTTTCAAATTTTCCTGGGGGAGGCCCTCGACACCCCCAGTCGGGGCGAGGGCCGAACGCGCTTTGCGCAAGCTCGTGGGGGCTATGTCCCCCCTTTAAGAAATCCGACCCCCCTTCAGAAAACCTGGCGACGCCCATGCACAAGTTATTATACTAACTGGTATCTAAAATACA
This sequence comes from Notospermus geniculatus, assembly GCA_002633025.1. Taxonomy (NCBI): domain Eukaryota; kingdom Metazoa; phylum Nemertea; class Pilidiophora; order Heteronemertea; family Lineidae; genus Notospermus; species Notospermus geniculatus. The sequence continues at coordinate 109,189 of NMRB01000506.1, forward strand.
TTGTCTCCAAACTTGAGTTTTTAGGTAGTGATCAGAAGTGCCTGTGTGTCTCTGTGTGAGGCGGGGGGGGGGGNAGATTGCTCATAACTGATATGTACCTCCCTCTGTCATTAGACTATTATGTCCAACCCAGTGAGCACATGGTCCATGGACCATTTCATTTCAGGAGAATGTGACAATAGTGTTTGTTTCAATGGCGGGTCCTGCACGGGAGATTTTAAGTCCATGTGTAAATGTGCGCCGGGATTCCAGGGCCCAAGATGTCAATACGGTAAGCATCTGTATCAAATCTTTCATGAGTTTCAGTATAGATTCATTGGCTGTTTTATATAGTAGATTATTGCACATACATCTATGTCAACCTTTAGTCAACTAAGTTGAAATGAACCTTTGTTTTTTTTAACGTCAATAATACAGAACGTATTGGCAGTGTGAAAGGAAGAGAAATTTTTAAAGTTGCATGCTTGATTTTTTTGGTATTTTGTAAAAGACAAAGCTTCAGTGCCATATTTTGCCCATATTTGGAAATTCACACTTTGTTCCGTTTTTATCATGGATGTACATGTACTTGTATATCACTGTAGATTTAACTCTTTCAGCCCCAGGTGATTTTTTCGCCACGACTCCCAGATCCTAGGCGATTTTCTAAAGGAAAAAATATTTCAGGATTTTAAAAAAACCTACTTACCGAATCTATGTATTGTAGAAAATTGAGTGTAGGGGTGGACGGATATACTCGTTCATAGGATTTGGGAATGATTTTGGCAAACGGATATATCCGTCCGTAGGGCTGAAAGAGTTAATGTGAATGCTACGAGTCAGTTTTAAGCTGCAGACTTCATGTTGCAACCAAATTTACGTAATCCATTCCTAGCTTTTCTTGTTGTCAATGAATGATAGTTGTCGGAAAACCTTTTCACAGCAACCTGTTCTCTTTGGGTGGTGCAGTTCTATGCAAATAAAGGCCACAGCATCTGATGATATCTGTAAGCAGGTGTTTGAAAAACCTGGACACTGGATTCCGGATTCGGATGCTAGATTCATCATTGGATTGATGAAAAATCCTGGATTCAGAGTCCAATGTCTAGTTTTTTTGAGCACCCACAAAAACTGCTGCTCTTTGAGCCTGTGACTTTGCTGGACAGAAGTTGGTCAATATGGACCCATAGCCAGTTGAACAGCTTGCATGGCTCAGAGCCGTGATGACCTTTCGCCAGCGGCACACCAGGCGATATCGCAAGTGATCTGCTCGCCACTGAGCAAAATCGTGTGCGCTGGAGAGTGTTGCATGGAGTTTTCTTCCCAACGATGATCAACCAATATCAAACAACTGTGACATTGCCTAGTCTGCGGTGGCTGGCGAGAAGATCGGTGGCAACTGGACCACTTCCGATGGTGTGCTGGTAGCTTTAGGCCTATAGAATTCAAAGGACTGCATGCTGAAAACAGGTTTTTGTGGATGCACTTTACCAGTTTTCCACCCAGGTTAACGTAGGGGTAGACAAGAAAAATTTCTGTGCATCTGCACACGACCGTTGTATAATGCTCATTCTTAGCCCATACATCACTTCCACAATCCTATTACAACTACACTGGACACGACGCGACAGAACACGGTTCATTTGACTCCGACATCTTCATCTCGCTGACTGAATTAGGACGTAGGGATCAATTTGAGCAATTCGTTTGTGTCATCTCGTTTTATTTGATGACTCCTCGGAGGATTCTGCTGTATCGCTCGGCAAATAAAGCATAAATCAAATCGTAATTTCCCCGTTTGGTCACAATATTTCGTCCCATTTATCTGTGACTTGTTGGTAGTAGCACCCACGGGGGGGGGGGGGGGGGGGGGGCGATGAAACANCTGTCTTCAAATGTGATGATCATTTACAAGTACAGGTGTGTTTCATGCCGCTAATCTGTCCTAGTTTCTGGACATTTAAAGGACCATGGTGCACGATCTCTAATGGGTAATTTGACTGCTGACGTAGAGGGAGCCACGTGGTGGCAGCAATACGAACTACACAAACGCATTACAAAATATACGTAGTAAATCTGTCAGTTCGCCGACAATATACTACGTCGCAGCGACATGCAGATTTGGCCTGGCGAGAACTCTGCGTAGTTAGTCCCTGGGTTGGAGAGTGGCGCGGTGGCGACAGCTGTCGAGAAAAAGTGGCAATACCGTGGTCCTTTCATTTAAAGATGACTGCCATTAACCCCTTCCCACCAAGATGATCTTAGTAAACTTTTGATATTTCATGTAGGGGACCACCCTCAATCATACAAGACGAACGTAAATGCCCTAAGTTGGCGCTTGCAATCCTGAAATAATATTTTAAAGGCTAACGATGACGAAAAACCATGTCTGGATAGTTTGTACTTGATTGTCCTATTCTCAGAATACTCCTTGCTGAAGCGATTTGTTATGACACATGAAAACCCTGGAAAAAATCACCCACTTAGTTGTGTACTTGTGAAAACTGACTTAGGAGACTGTCTGACCAGAACATACTTAACACGTTCAAAATTTGTCTGCGAATGTGTGGTAGGAACACACCGCAAACTAAACTTCGATAAACCAAACGGATAATTCCAGGATTTCCTGCCCTAAGTGTGTTTACCTGTAATCAATGGAAAGTGAACTTGTGATGTTGTCTGGGAAATGTTATCGCCTCCTTGTTTTCCTGGAGTTCAGGCCTATGAACCCACTCCCCCAGGAGTGATGGATGCGGATGGTCGAACTACACCACTCAGCAAGGTTATGCGTATTTGCGTAAATAAGCAGATCTTGTTGGAAGTCTTAGTGAAAAACGCAAGTGAAATCTTGCATAAGACGTAACATACACATGCCAAAAAAGCCCCAGATGCGGCCCGTACGCACTACGACTTCATGATCCATCAAATACGCAAGCAATGAGGTCATCGCCACTTCTCCACGGAAAGATGTCGCTGCGACCGTATCAGGCCTTTTCATTGTCTTCAGGACGTCATCTCCATGGCAATACGAGGTGCGAGCATGAAGCCACAACGTCACGGTAGTGTGATCGTTGAAGTTCCGTACAATGTCAAAGTGGAAAAGTTGATACGGTTGCAGCGGCATCAAATGGTAGAAAAAGAATGGCTACAACCCCATTGAAAGCTGTCTATTTATAAGCGCGAATAAAGTTCCCATTCAGCATGCAAACTGCAATGAGATTGCCGCCATTTGCAATGCAGGCGTGACGTCAGAATCTTTCCAGGTCTCACTACACAGTTTTGTTGAGGTTTCACTACACAGTTATGGCGTATCCTGCTCTGGTAGTGTCGGGCATGCGTAAAATACGCCACTTTACAGGGACCACGAGAGTAGTGTACGCACTCGCTAAATACAAGATGAGTAAAGTACTCCTGGGTTTAAAAAAATATCTAAACCCCTGACTCAGATTCGGCCAGCATCGTGTAGATTCCCGAGTCTGAGACGTTCCTGATTTATATTTGCCAGGTCAAGTGTCATCTGAGGTGAGAGTGTCCAGGGGCTGTAGCTTTATCAATATTTGCTCTACGGCTTTAAGATCAAGAATCCAGCCCTGATGAAAAAAGATTTATTCGTCATTATCAAGCAGGACTTGCCCTGAAAAAATGATATCTTTGTGGGAAATGTTTCTTTATCATCTATCCTGAGGGTGAGGCCTGATTTGGTCATGTTTAGGGATTTTAATTGAAATATTTTAACCTATTTTGAGATTTGAACTCAAAAACTGAATCACAAGAAAAATTTTAAAGGGCAACTCCTGCCAATTAATGGTTATGCAAAGTGACTCGAAATTCGAGATTTCGAGCCACTTTTCATAACCCTTAATTCATTTCTAACTTGGCAATTCCTTCATTCATGAGTGAACGTGAGAGTCCTACTGGCTCATAGCAGGCGCGGATCCAAGGGGTGGCGCACCTGTGCGAGTATGTGCAATTACAACTTCCGTCTTAAGCGTTTGTGACCGAAATAGGGGCCAAAAGGGGTGTCTGGGGTTGTTGCCAAGACTTCGAGATATTCCAAAGGACATAGTCCTGAGATATTAGAATAATAGGCCTACTTGACCGATGCTATCACCTCCGATGACACACCTGACCCCAGGTAAACATGGTGCTCATAATTATTGCCGTCCACTTCTATTTTATTTTGTAAATCACACTTCTTCACCGCAATGTTGTAAAAACGTCCAAAATCGAAAAAGTACAGCGTGTCCTGGACATGAAATTCTTGAACCCTTGACTTACTGTGTTATTTTATTTCTGAAACGGCACTTTTTTACCGCAAGATACCATAAAATTGTCAAACCCTTAAGATGTGTGTCTCCAACGAGTCTCCAGCGATGACCACTTTCTTGAAACAAATTGTCTGAAATCCTACCCACAAATATGCACAAGTTCACCATATCATTTCATCTCTAGGTGAAAATACTTCGATCCGTTTCAATCAAACTTGGTCAAAATTGGTGTACATTACAAATATTCAGTACAAGATAATCTTAAGGATTTGATAAGAAAGTATGCTTGGTACAAAGCGGTAGTTGAGATTAGAACCAAGCAAAAACAAGAACATTGTTGGTTCAAGAGGCCCCTCACTCAGGGTCAAGTGGTCTACTTCTAAGATGTTCCGCAACAATTAACTATGAAAACTTACAGGCCCTCTCCTGACAAATGATGGATGGAGTGTGCTGAAAAATTCCCAAAATGGTCATAGGCTGTCAAATCGTATACAAAACACTGCTGATCCTAGACTTACTGTCTGTAAGAATCCTTCAAGATGGATGCTCTAAGTTGAGGATTTATGTTTTCAAATATTGAACTGAATGTCAGGTATGATAGGTAGGCCTATTCTTGGAAATGTAGACAGCTTCGTCAATATCATCCTCGCAAAACAGGGCCTGGGACACCTCCTTTCATAAACCCAGCAGCACACCGGGTAAAGCTAGCAGCACACCAAGTAAAGCTAGCAGCACACCAGGTAAAGCTAGCACCAGGTAAAGCTAGCAGCACACCAGGTAAAGCAAGCAACACACCAGGTAAAGTCAGTAGCACACCAGGTAAAGCCAGGAGCACACCAGGTAAAGCTAGCAGCACACCTGGTAAAGCTAGCAGCACACCTGGTAAAGCTAGCAGCACACCAGGTAAAGCCCGCAGCACACCAGGTAAAGCTAGCAGCACACCAGGTTATCCTCAGAGCAAATCATATCATATTCAAGGCCCACTATTCTCTCAAACGACTGTGCTACAGTTCTAGACATTGTTCAACCATGATGAGATTACAGCTATCAAAATCATAACCTATGGTTTATTTTGAGACTTTTACAACTTTCCATGTCATAATCATAACTGTTTATCCTCCTCAAATGACAAACTGCAAACAAGTGGAACAAACTGTTTGCTAACACTACAAATTATCACCTTCAAATAGGACCACTTAGCCATGGCGCCATCAAGGTGACCAGCAAACGATCTCACTATCACTTGGAGTTGGACAAAATATAGTAGGTCAGAACTGTGGTTGAATGAACTCCACTTGGAGCAAAATATAGATATTCTCAGTGTTTTGGGAAGTTTTGATGGGTCGTTTTCATTCTAACATGTCTACTTCACCTGGTGGAGCTTTGCTTCCAAAGTTATCAAGTAAAACTAGGTACACAAGATACACATGTATCCCTAGGTAAAATAACTTTGGGGAAACCAGACATAGTACAGAGGTATCCCTAGGTCAGATGACCTGATTGAATGCAAAATAGGTGGAGTGTAAGGCTGATTCCTTCATAACATTAGGGCGACAAAATTTTGTTAATGCTTCTCCAGTTCCAAAGGTTTCCATCTTCTCAGATTTGTATTTGATTTTTCCATCAGGGCCGAAGACACAGCATTTTTGGCCCTAGTAAGTGAACAGGTCACCTCAGGCTACTGATGTTCCTCACTGGGATGGAGAGACTTACTGTCCCATTCGACGGACGTGAAGAAGCAGGGATGATTAATCCCATATAGCCTGGATATGAACCCAGGACCTGCCGCTTGGTAAGCGGACGTGATAACCACTAGGCTGTCAAGGTCCTCAGATCCTCAAATGAAGCCAAGGTCAACAACATAATTGCCCCTCTCATCAAGTCAAAATCTTATAGCTAGATAAACTATCGGAACATTAGTGTGAATAAGACTCAAGTGTTGAATATCATGCCACACCAAAACCGATAGTTCTTTCGCCATGGTTGATATCAAGTGCTACTTGACATGGTATGTTTGGCTCTCCAAAGCAGCAAATGTCATTTTGATAAGAAAATCACTTAAGTAAATCATTATAGAATAATTATTGGTATTTGGTTTAAATCATTACAGAATGATTATATTGGTCTAGCTTATGAAATCGTTGTGTTTTAAGGGGCTGTTCCGTGTGAGAGTTTTCTTGTGCGAGTTGGCTCTCTATGGGCATCTCACCCGTAGAAAACTATGGGCAGTTGTTTGTGTCATTGGCCTCTGTGTATGTCTTATGGAAACCAATAATGGTGAATTGCCCATTGAGAGCCAACTCTCAAGAGAAAACCCTCGTGTGGAGCAGTGCCTTTAGTACAACTTAGTACAACCCAGTAGCAAGTTCGATTTCACCTCAAATGAGGAACCCGCGTGCCGTTTATCCCAACAGGTCGGCGCTGCGAGCGGTGCGACCGAAGCGCCGTCATTGACGTTGTTTTAAGTGTTGATGTTGCGTCATGAAAAAATCAGCTGTACATTTTTCTACAGGAGTATGAGATAAAGACATTGCCATTATTGCCATCCTATCTTTCATTGCCATCCCATCTTTTCATTTTAAGGACAAAGCTCCGAAAAATGCAGAAATTTTCATCTGCTACAAGACGATGTGAATTTTAATGCCAGGCGACCGAAACAAAAGGGTTGTTTTCATGCCAGAAATAAATGGAAATAACATTAGAAACGAGAAACTTCGGTCACACCGCTTGCAGCGCCACGTCGTGATGTTAGTTCCTCCGGTTCCCCATTACATCTAGGCCTATGGTACAGTAGAGGGAGCCATAGTTCTGAGTTGTATCACAAAAATATTTACATGCCGTGCTGAAAGTTTGTCGCCTTCATACTTGGTGACATGTTTCTTTCATCAAAAACAGTTACAATATGTCCTACTTACACAACACTTTCAAGTCCGCGAGTTTTTTCAAATTTTCTTATGAGCTATTAGTGTTCATTTATACAATGTAGAACAGTTAATTTGAGTAGATTTAAAATCGAAACAGGTTTCAGAATTGCTGGAATGCTTAGATTTGCACAGCGAGGCCCAATGTAAATTGTACTACAAAACTTGAAGGGAAAGCATTCGCTAGCTTTTATGAATGTCAGCCATTATCGCAAGTGATCAGGGGTAGCCGCATAGAAACTCCGCTAGTGCTTCGACAGCCTATCGGTGTTAAAATGCATGGAAAAATGTACAGCACTATTGGCAGATGGGCTCCGCTAGCGCTAGCGGAGTTTCTGTGCGGGCACCCCTGGTCAACACTGATTTTCTTGCCAGCTCCGACAGCTAGGCGATATTGTGTGTGCTCTGGTTGGCAATATGCTTGGCGAAAAATGATTCCTCTTGTTTGTTTGATATTGGGCAATAACTGCTGGCGAGTGGATCACACATCACTGTCCAGCGCACACCTGGCGTCAACAGCCAATGAGTTTTGCTTGGTGGCGATCAGGTAGCTTGCGATATCACCTGACGCATTTCATTGGTGTAAAGCCTGCCGCACACGAGAGCTATCTGCTGAGCAAAAAGTTATTCGAGACCGTTTGCTCAGCAGATAGCTCGCGTGTGCGCGTATTTTCGGTGAGTTTTTTTCCTCGCGAGGCAGAAAACTCGCGTGTGCGCGTATTTTTCGGTGAGCTATCTGCTGAGCAAACGGTCTCGAATGATTTTTTGCTCAGCAGATAGCTCACGTGTGCGGCAGGCTTATGGTGCTTTAATCAGAGACCCTGACGCTCCATAACAAGGTGAAGAATGATCTCTTTCGGAGAGAGCATCTCTACCTGACCAAGAAAACAAACAAAAGTCCAGCATTCCAGTTCCCTTCACTTAACACTGATTAATAGCTGAACAGAGAGAGAACAAAAGTGCATTTCTTGCAAGAACACGCAGTTATATTCTAAAAATAGAATATTGCGCAGAGAATGATGAAAAAATAGGAATTCTCAACGTGATTTGTTTACAGTTGTTGACTTGTAAACAAGGTAGATTATCCTAATTTTCATTTCGCGGCAATTAGGGCCCACAAAGTTGGACCACAACCCAGACACACTTCTTGTAAATTCCTCCATAAAGATAGTGACATGTAAGTTATAACTTGTGTCAGAAGTAATTTCGCCAAATTGCTAGCTCTGACCGCGAAAAGCTGCTGTCAGGCTATCTCATCTGGATGTGCCAACATTGTGGAAAGTTGTTTGTGAGTTGGTTACGTTTTGGCTGCATCATCCTTCGATTTTGTGTGGTACCTGTGTTCTTTAATGACTTACTCTATCAACATTAGGGTTTGATATAGGTTTATTTTGCTACTGGAGTTCACTGACTTCATCAAATTAAATTGGCAATCAGTCGCTGAATGATGTAGTTGGTCATGTTGCAGCTGAGAAGTAATGAGAAAGCACTTTAATAACATACCAAGTCTGGCATACATATGACTGTTCCATTAATTTTTTGTCAATTCTACTGAAAAAGTCAGGTCTTTCAGGTCACATTTTTTCCAAAATTCACGTATGATAACTGCCTGATGAAAAAAGTGTAAACATGTGAAAACTTCTCCCTGGTATCAACATGAGCAAATAATGAATGTCCTTTAAGAATTGACAAGTGAAGACTAATCAATCACTTCAAAGAGTTTTTGTGGCCTGAAATTCTTGTTCTCTTGATTAGGCCAAAAAAATATATTGTCTGTTTCTTGTCCAGCAACTCAGCGAAAATTGATGCGGGCATGCAAATTTTTTTTTTATTTTCAAATAATTTTTTTTTCGTTTTCTTCATGGATGGGGAAATACCACCAGCAAACTATCTCTCTACATGTTTAAAGCACAGATTTCATGAAAAATAAAGATGATTTCAAGTGATGAAGCATTTCTGTGCATTGTATAGAAGGTGCTGCTTAAGCAAAATGGGAAAATTTGAAATTGGTGAAATATTTTTTTTCGATGCGGTGGGTCTGGGAATGACGCGGGCGCGGACAAGAAACAAATACTTTATTTTTTGGGCCTTAGTGGGAACTGAGTTCACTTGTCAAAGCCTGCATCCTCGTTACTTTATTCTCCATTCATATCTCTGGTGGAGATCATTCTAAAGGCAGTGGCGGTGTGTGGCGGTCTAGGAAAACCTGTTGGATGTCGCGTCTGAGGAAAGTGTTAATGGCCTTGCTGAACCCGCACATTTCAATAGCTGACATGTACTACGTAACAGGTAAACAGTAGCTCGGCCTAGTAGATCAATGCACAAGCAATCTGACAGCCCTTGTTGATCATTCAGTGACATCCGCCGGGTTTTCCTCGACCGCCACACATTTGCTGGGGGTGTGAGGGGCGGCCACAGGCTGCTCCTGTTGAAAGGCAGTGCCGAGGGGGGGGGGCTTCCCCAAGAACGCGCTTTCTGGCCAATTCCGATGAAATATCGATGGTTGCCTAGAGCGGGAAGGGGTGGTTCGGGACCCCTGGAAACATACCTGGAATAGGGTCACGGGGGGGGGGGTTAAGTGTGTCATAGTAGAAAGACAAGCCCTTCTTACCTCAGTCGGAAGTTGCACGTTGATGGCCGTTGGTAGTGAAGCGTAGACCACATCAGATCACAGGTGGAAAGGTTAGACCAGTTCTCGGCAGCCCTGTGGATAATAAACATTCTGTTGATGAAAATATGGCATTATAAATCTAACAGGCTTATAAATCATAGGCCCATTAACTACCACATGAGTTTTGTTGAAATCGTGGACCAGTTTGCCACTGTCATTGCAGGTGCTGCCCATATGTTGTCACTACTTATGTGCTCAGGTGGTCACCAACTGCAGAAACCGACAAAGTGGCCTACCCGTCTCTTAAAGCGAATTGATATCGAAAAAATTTGATTTAGAAATAGAATTTGAAAGGGGACGAATTTTCGGGAAAAATGTAAACAAGCTTCTCCAGAATGTCAACAAAGAAATGTTCGTGCCTTGTGATTGGCTGAAATTTTGTGTTTACAAACACCAGCCAAATGTAAATAAAATCCGCTATTAAGATCGCACTTGCGACTGGAAGCAACTGATCTGATCAGTCGCTGGTGATGTACGCGCTCAGTCGGAAGCCCGCGTACATCGCAGCGACTGGACGAAACTGAGGACAACTAGTCGCTAGAAAGTTGAACATGTGCAACTTACGGCGACTGGCGAAATCTCAGTTCCAACGAGTCGCAAGGGTGCGTAAATCGATCCTTTTCTGGTGACTGATCAGGCGCCTCCAGTTCCAGCTAGATCCTCCCAGTCGCCAGTAGCTCAGTGGCGACTAGTTGTCTCCAGTCGCAAGTGTGATCTACATGTACGCTAGGCTTTATGTTGATTTCTTTTCCAAGAGTCTCCAAAGGACATAACTATGATGACCCGGCGTTCAACTGACCATAAAAACCCTCATGAAATTACACTCGATGCATTAAAAGGATATCAAAAATGCACTTTTTGGGACAAAAATCTAAGAAACAGATGTTCGATTATTGTTTTATTTGAGTTTATATCCTGTTTTTGTCTGGCTCTGATTATCAATTGGTATTTACTCAGATGTAACTATGGTATAAATGCCGATGGCCTCTCAAAGTTTGAAGTTATTGACCGTTATAAAAGCGTCAATTTAAGGATGAAGGTTTCATTGCTTGTGTGGGCCGTCAAAGTGGTGTAGTGGACACAACCACCACTCACACCTCTGAGGTTCTGAGTTCAATACACCGATTTCACATCTCGCACGATTGCTGCGCCCCTAGTAGAATTTTCAACGGCCACTCCCGTTTTCAACCTCACTGTCAGGAGTAAGGCAAATATTTCCTGGATCGAGGTTGAAAAACACATGTTGGTTCTCGATACTGCCAGGGATCCATTCCCTGGTGGCAGCAGGTGGGAACCAATGCGCGCAATTCAACCTCGATCCAGGAAATTTTTGCCCGTACTCCTGGTAATGAGGTTGGAAACGGAAGTGGCCATTGAAAATTTTACTAGGATCGCTGCGATCGTGCGAGATGTGAAATCGGTGTTTATCCTGGCTGCTGAGAACCACTTCTCAGGCGAGTGCGATTATTGATAAAAAGTTCCAAACTTGTCCGACATATCGTAGAAGGTGTGGCCACCTAGGCCTCAAGACCTACTGGTTTCTGTCTTGGCTGCCTACACACCCACACCGCTCTGACGTCATTCTGTACATAGAGCGCCACAGGTGTGTACGCGGCAAAGACAGGAACCAGTCTATCTAGGCCCAGTCAAAGGTCTTACAATTATCACATTGGCTTTCTTTTGCAACAATTACCATTATGTATCACCATAACATATTTCCTGGTATTTTCGGGTGTTGTTTATTAGCCAAGACTGTTACAATGTCACCAAGGAAATATTTACAAGAATAATTTAGACTGGAACAAAATTTATTTGTGAGAAGTTCATGTAATTTAGATCTTAGAGATTTGTCCCTGACTGTCCTGAGCCAAGATGTACAGTGCTGCCACACTGTGATAAGTTTAGAAACTAAGACTTCCACTCCAGCCTAAGCATCAAGGCTCGATGAACTACTGACATGCAGCAGGCCTGCAATAACAGGCGCGGATCCAAGGGGGGGGCGCACCCGGCCCGTGCCCCCTCTATTTTGTGGAAATGTTTTTAAAAACCCCTAAAAATTGACCGGGAAATTTCGAAAATTTTGAAAAGATGTTAAAATTTGACCGAGGTTTTCCACGATGTGCGCTGGCTGTGCCCCCTCTTTATTCCCATGATTCTGGATCCACCCCTGAATAACATTGCAGGATATATTGTTTTGCTAATGAAATGCATGTTTATATCGTTTTATAAAATCAAACCTCTTTTTCAGCTGCGGATGTAAATGTTACAGCTTTTGGTGTTTGATTTGAATGTATGGATATTTTTTTCGTTTCAAGCCATACGCGGGTACCAGGCTTATAATAGAGGCCACCAGAATGACCGGTTCGGTGATAATAGTGAGAATGTTTACCTAATATTTGTGTTTTATTTGCAGCTCCAAGATCATCAGTTTTTATCGTTAACCCTTACATTGCCAGTGGCAGTTTCATAACTAAAAACCTACCAAATCCAGAAATCCAAAAAACCTACCAAATCCAGAAATCTTACCGAAACCCTATCACATAGGTATTCATTGGAAAGTGCTCACTTAGAGCTTTCCATTGAATACCTATGTGACAGGTTTTAGATGCCTTTGGAGGGAATTTTACCTATTTTCACATTGGAGGAACATGGCTGGGCAGTGGAAGGGTAAAATGATTGAGTCCTATTCTGTTGACTATGATTGGCTGATTTGTCTTCGTTTTTTTGTGCTCTTGCTTTCTTCCTTTGTTTTGACATAAATCTGTGCCATTTGCTATTTTGCCCCCAAAAGTGGTACAAGTTTCTATAAATAATCAGAATCTGTGAAACACAAACCAAAAAGTTGTGTCCTTTTGTGTGCTAAGTCAACCCCCATGTCAATTTCACAAAGTGACCAAGTTTCCACTGATGTGAAAAAGTGCCCAGATCCTTTCATTGCTTTTCTAATCCAAGACTGTAAGGCTATGGATACACCGAACGCGAATTCGCGTGCGACAGGGCAACACGCGCGATTTATGCTTTGAAAGCCTTTGTTTGCGTGCAGTGTGGCGGAAAATAAAGACTCTGATGCGCGTGTCAATGCATCGGTGTTCGGTGTAGCCGTAGCCTAATTCCATGACAAAGAATGCCGTTGGTCTGGGGGGGGGGGGGGGGGT
>NMRB01000506.1:123624-151328 GCA_002633025.1 Notospermus geniculatus
ACTTTCACGCCAAAGCTAACGAATTTCTACAATGATGCTAATGGGACTGAAAATTTAACTACATTGTATATTGACAGTTCGCTGCTAGGTAACAAACTTTTTACTGTCCTGTCTGCTGTATTTTCACCTAAAGCTTGATGACTCAGGCTAAATTTCACCACCAAGTTCTTCCATGGTTATACACAGCAATAAAAACCCCGTCTTCAGCCTACTTTATAGTTGTGAAGCAATCTTTCAACAGCGATCGGTTCCTGAACCTAAAAAGCTTCTTCCTACCTCCTGTGATTGACTGAGCATGATCCCATGTTTCCATCGACCACCCAATGTTCCAAACACGCTCACCTTAAACCCAGGTGAAAAAGAAATATTTTCAGTGACTCAATGAAAAACGGTGGCGCTTTTTTCTTCCCGTGTGCCATCTTTGTAAACAAGATCGCGAGTGTCCAACACGGCCAGGGCTTAATTCTTGAGCTAAAAGTGTCGATCGCACATTCCGTTCTATTTTCGTATTGCCTGAAATGGATTTATTCTCAAGAACCAGTTCCGCCCCCGCAGAGCTGATCTGTACGATCTTGCAACTGTTGTTTTCCAAGAAAATAGCCTCAAGGTTGAGCTATCCTGTTTACACATATCATGTAAGACAATTTTGATACCAACAGTATGAAAACCGGAAGTACTGACTTGAAAGAGGCAAAATCCTTCGATCGTGTTGTTAAAAACCGGAAGTACAGTATGTTGCACAATGGGCATCCTAGCTACGATAGAGGGCAGCACACCGAAACTCGGTCCTATACAATGGACGGCTTTTGTGTGGGAAATTGATCAGGACCGAGTTGCCAGTTTCATTTCAATAGATTTAATCACTGGTGACACCTATTGAGGCAGTGAGCTAGGGTCCTCATTGAGCTACCTTCCGTGTATGTCACGCGGAAGGTCCGCTTCAGTTCACTGCGTGTGGTACGGGTGCGTCACGCGTGTCTTCTGCATGACGTCCACGCACCATGGACGAATGACATTATGTCTTCACTGCGTGCCTTTCGCGGCGGCGCGCAACGTCTGCAGAAGATACGAGGACGGTACGTGCACAACGCTGCATGTGGTAGGCGATTGGTGCATGGTGCGGAAGGGAGGTCAATTGTGCAACGTACTGTAGATGTGCTGACTGTAGTGGGGTCAAAATCCTTCGAAATCGGTTGTTAAATCTCCACTTTGATTTTCAGATATCGACGAATGCGCTAACAAAAATGGCGGATGTCAATACCGCTGCGTCAACACGAAGGGTGGCTTCCAATGCAAGTGTCCAACTGGTCAAAGATTACATGCTGATGGACGACAGTGCATACGTAAGTTTTACTTGTCACGAATACTTGATATTGCACGAGTAGATTTTAGAATTCAGATCCAGTTTTGAAAGAGTGGGCTACAATCTGCTACATAATATGCCAAATTCTCTATATGGTACAGAATTCTGGCAAATTCTGGCCGACGGTGCCCTTGACCCAAACCCATATCGCCTCTCTCTCATTCCCAACTAGAGACATCTTTTCATTCCTCCTATCTTCTCTCTCTCCTACTTATACAGTACGGAGCACAACTGACCTACCCTTGTCTGCGTATCTTCCACCTACGTCACGCAGAAGGTACACTCCACTTCTTTGCGCATGGTACAGGCACGTCACGCGTCTTTTCCGCGTGACCTCTGCCTGCCACCTGCAAATGACGTTACGTCTTCACAGCGTGCCTTCCAAGGCACCGCGGAAGATACAAGGACGGTAGGCCTACACGCGTAAGGCTGCAAGTGGTACACGGATGGTACGTGGCGCAGAATGTACGTCAGTTGTGCAAAGTACTTTATGTTTCCATTCCATCGGCATGCAGTATTTTCAGTATCTATAGCAGAAATTCCAGAAATTAGTTGAATATACAACCACCTGTTGTTCCTGTCTAAATCAATGAAGTGAATCTAATGAAATTATCAAGTTAAATATTGTCTTATACCGCTGGCTGGCTTGGTAGAAGCCTCGAAGATTGAACAGAAAATGAGTGCCTCTGGTAATGCCATGGCGTTACCGGGGGTGGGGTGGGGGTGCAAATGCCCCCTTTGGCGAACAGTGCCCTCACATTCAAGCCAGCTCAACTCGTTGAGGATGACAGGGCCGATTGCAAAATACCCCAGAACACGTCTCAGAGCACCGAGATTTTGAAATTTTCCTCGGGAGGTCCCCAGACCCCCATCAGGGCGAGGGCCTTCCTCCCTTCGTGTGAGCTGGCGGGGCTACATCCCCACCTTTAAGAAATGTGCCCCCTTCAGAAAACCTGGCGACACCCATGAATGCACTCCCAAATGATCGACTACAAGTACAAGTACTGTTTCCGCACTGCCCCATGCTGCTCTCAAACCCAACTTGCACGGTCAGTTTGGATTGAAAAGATGCTGCTCCACGTGAGAGTATTCTTGCGCAAGTTAGCTCTCTATGGGCATCAGCCATAGGAAACTATGGGCGGTCCTTCATGCCATTGGTCTCAGCGTAAGCCATAAAGGGTGGCGCACACATGCGACTAAAATGGGGCCGACTACCGATGCGACTACTACGTCGCATGCGATAATTACCTTTGAGGTTGATCAGTGATGTCATCCGCGACATCCCCTGATCTTCCAAGGAAGCATTTGTCACAAACGAGTCAACAAAAAACTATAAAAAAAAAATGTTCAGTCGCTGCTGTGGTCGCAAGGCCGGCCGGTCGCCTAGAAAATCACTCGAAAAATTGCCAATGTGCACCATGCTTTAGGAAACCAATGGTAGTAAATGCCCATCAAGAGCCAACTCAAATGAGAAGCTCGCAAAGGAAAGTAGTGCCTAAAGTCAGGCGCTAACCACTCCGTCGTAAAGGAAATCCTCTCCGGCCGGAGGATAGGCCACTCCGTCGTAAAGGAAATCCTCTCCGGCCGGAGGATAGGCCACTCCGTCGTAAAGGAAATCCTCTCTGGCCGGAGGATAGGCCACTCCGTCGTAAAGGAAATCCTCTCTGGCCGGAGGATAGGCCACTCCGTCGTAAAGGAAATCCTCTCTGGCCGGAGGATAGGCCACTCCGTCATAAAGGAAATCCTCTCTGGCCGGAGGATAGGCCACTCCGTCGTAAAGGAAATCCTCTCTGGCCGGAGGATAGGCCATGCCTTAACTGGGAGAACAGTGACAGTACATGCCATCCCATCCCATATCGCCTCCCTCGTGCCTTGGACTGGCTCGGAAATCCAAAGCACTTCAGAAGCCAGAAGTCCTAATCAAAGCTCCAATTTACGATTTTGCATTCCCCAGTGTCAACAAAAAAGTAGAAATCCAATCAGGAAATAAAACATCAAGTTACTATAAATGTCATATTTTGGCAAATTCATTTTCCACGGAAAGCTACCATGACAATCAGGGCTGTTTCCACATCAATTTTTAGTGATTTTTCTTCAGGATATTAAGATTCTCATAGATGTGGCTGTCACTTCGCAATTGCTATCAGACGGAATGGTATTGGGGGTCCAGGTCTCATCTTCTGGTTGCCAATTCTATATCCTGGACGTTTAACCCGTTAACTGGGTAGGGCATCATATTACGTCATTACAGCATCCAGGGAATCCCTGGAAACACCCGAGGATCGTGGCTTGCATAAGACGTAATAGTCACACGTCACAGTGCGTAGGACGTTATATTACGTCTAGAACCTTGTGTGTCGAATGCTTTTGTTTTGGCAAAAAATTTTAAGAAAGAAAAATTCGAACTAAAAAAATTACACAGTCAATGGGTTAAGTCTTCTGCGATGCTGCTCTGGGCAATGACACAGAAGTTTTGCAAGGTTACAGTGTATTCACCTTGTGTCCTAGAGGCCAGGCCCCTGGGGGTCTTTCACCTTTGGAGTCGGTCTTCCGGAGCAGGCCCAGGATGTTCCTGGGGGTCTGAAGCCGATGATGGTCACAGGGTCACAGGTGGCCACAATGCCACTCAAACTCAACTACGGAGAAATTTGGTTTGAGGCCGATAAATATTGAATGTAGCCAAGAAGGGTCTGAGATGCAATTCTGGCCAGTCCTGATGAGAAATCGTTGGTTGTCGAGAGCAGGGTGGGTCCAGACCCCCTGATTCCACACTTTGTCTTCTGAGAAACGATGCCCGAATCGAGAGATCCAGTTTCTCGAAAATCGCTCTCCGATCGATTATTTCGATGCAGCGATAGGATTAACCTAATCTTTCTAATCCATATACTATTACTAGAATCGTAACTGACTCCTCATCCAGCTTCTCTTAAACTGATACAGGAATCCGATCGGATCCGATCGTGTCTCTGATAGTCCAGGACTAGTAGCCACTTCTATGATTACCCACGGGACTACCCTCTTCTAATTGAGTAACAGAGTACCAGTCTCTGCAGCGACTTGGTATATTGTGATGTATGTATTTGTTTTGGCAAAGTACACAAGACATTGTAAGTTTGGTTTATGAAGTAGTATTGTCCGTCAGCCGCGGGGTCTTAGCATGGTCGCTGATCACGCCCATTGATGTTGCTGTGCCTACCACCAGAGGAGCCCCGATAGCCTAGTGGTTATCACGTCCGTTTAGCAAGCGGCAGGTCCTGGCTTCGAATCCAGCCTGGGCCATATGGGCATAATCATCCCTGGCTCTTCAATTCCGTCACCTGGGACAGTAAGCCATAGATCCGTATTTTAGAATGCTCCTCAACGTAAAGGAGTTCCTCAAGGCTATTGTTATCTCCCCGCTTTTTGGAAAAAGTCGGGGAGATATTGTTTTACCCTCCGCCGTCAGTCCGGCTGTCCGTCCATCCGTCCGAAAGTGATATCTCCTCCTAGGCCGTTCAACGGAGGAGCTTGAAACTTTGGTATATGTTAGGTACTCATCCACTGTTGTGCACAACACTCTTGGAATTTCGATCCAACTCCCTGTCTTTCCACCAGGGGGCGATATGTGAAAAACACATTTATGGTCATTACTCCTAAAGTAATTGTGATAAAGTGATGAAATTTGTTGTGAAGGTTTATCTGTGACAGCTTCATAATATATCATACGGGTTTTGACCTTGACCTACTTTCAAGGTCACAGGGGTCAAACTTTAATAAAAACTAGGAGTCGTCCGAAAGTGATATCTCCTCCTGGACCGTTCAATGGAGGAGATTGAAACTTTGGTATATATTAGGTACTCATCCACTGATGTGCACAACACTCTTAGAATTTCAATCCAACTCCCTGTCTTTCCACCAGGGGGCGATCCGTGACAAATACATTTATGGCCATTACTCCTTAAGTAATTGTGATAAAGTGACAAAATTTTGTGTGAAGGTTCATTTGTAACATCTTCACAATATATCGGACAGGTTTTGACGTTGACCTACTTTCAAGGTCACAAGGGGACGAACATTCCTTAAAACCACAAGAAACATGTGAAAAACACGTCTATGGGTATTATTTGTAAACTGTTTGTGATGAGATGACAAAATTGTGAGTGGTGGTGTATATGGAATTTGGAATGTTTAGGTACCGTACTCGACTGCTAATGTGCCCAACCCCCAATGTATTTCGATCAAACTCAGCCTCTTCCCACCAGGGGTCAATATATGAAAGACACAGGAAAAATAACCATGTCACCATTACTTCCTGTCGAAAGCGGGGAGATATGCGATGGGCTCCCCATCGACATTGCTCTAGTTCTAAATAGGAAAACAACAGGAAAACAATAGCTTTGAGGAACTCCTTTACGTTGAGGAGCATTCTAAAATACGGGCCATAGTGTTTTGTAAGCTTACTTCGTGCCTTTGCAAGGGCAAGTAAAAGACCCATCCAAGTGAGGAACATGAGTAGCTTGAGATGGCCTTGTCCGTACTTCGGGCCAATAATGCTATGGCTTCGGCCCTGATGGAAAAATCAAATACAGCTTCTCAAATCTGAGAAGAGACAAGAGCTAGCCTAGACCACTGTTAAAGGAGCATGGTATTGGATCTCAAATGCGTTATTTGACTGCCGACCTAGAGGGAGCCACCTAGCGGCAGTAATACGAACTACAAAAATGCATTACAAAATGTACGGAGGAAATCGGGTCAACTCGCCAATACGTCGTTGGTCCCTGGGTTGGAGAGTGGCACAGTGGCGCCGGCTGTTGAGAAAAAGTGGCAATACCGTGCTCCTTTAACTTTCTACAAAACCTATACCAATGCCATAAAACATAAGGAAACCAACAATGGTGTTTGCCCATTGAGAGCCGACTTGCAGGAGAAAACCCTCGTGTGAAGCACTTTAAAGCGAATGGCTCGCGGGGTTTGTTTACATTTTTGGTGGTACCTCCCATAGCGAGTGAATCTAGCCTCCAGGCAAAGCCGTGCCCCAGCCATATGCAACACCTGTGCAAATATGCGAATGTAAACACTGGGGACGAGGTTCCAGTAAAAATTTGTTAAAATGGGTTAATGACGTTTTCAAATTCAGTAGGTCAAGATGTACTTTTTGTACTATTCCCTTTGATTTTGAAGCGGTAGATTTTGCAGAATGCGCCTCCGAAGTTTGGCTGTCTAATGCATTTCCCATTAAACTAAAATCCTTCTTTTGCCTTTTTCTCAAAATGCTGCTTGATATCGATGACCAACTGTCATGGCGCCACAACAAACCCCGCGAGCCATTCGCTTTAAAGGGTAACTCCAAGATGCAAGAGTTAACCATATACAATGAAAGGAACTGGAATGTCAACCAATTTGACTTTAATAACGTCCGACACAAGATCATTTCTACAATATCATAATGAAACTTCCTGCGAATGCAATACACCTAATTTGATCTGAAATGTCCGATACAACTCGGTTGGCTAGGGTTGAGGTCATGTGATTCGGGTAGACAATGTCGTGGCGAATTATCTGACGTTAATTGACGTGTTTGCTCAGGATGATATTCTGTGAATCAATCAAATCTGGAGGGTGGGCAATGACGAGGCAGATAATGTAGTTAAGATGATGGAGCATGAAGGATGCTGTCAGGGATGTGGTGCCATTGCAATGCTGCTGCAGCAGCAAGGAAGATAAGATCCGAAGATTCTCACAAATGTTGGCTACAGGAAGGCTGAAATTGTGCTGTGAAAGGCTGAAATGGCGGCGAACCTGTGCCGTGGAGTGACATGACTCCAAAGCAAGAGGACTTGGCGTCCAAGCCACAGCCAACTGTAATTGTGGAAGTGGTGAGCCAACACCTGAACACATCCTCCAGACCTGCTTCTGATGACCAGTTGACAGGAATTCTGGCCGGAGCCAATCACCCTGAAGACAAAACTCTGGGCAGCGGTGGAGTGTATGCAGTGGATGGCAAGTTTTGTCGAATGACCAAGATTTACGTGTTTGTTGGTCATCACCAAACGCAGAAGAGAAATGGCTCAAAATGTTGGAAGAGGAGTTGGACAAGTCCCTGTCCTCACATCTCCTGCAGCTGATATCACAATTGACCTCCCTTCCGTGCCACGCACAATCCGCATACCACATGCAGCATCATGCGCGTACCGTCCTCGTATCTTCCGCGGACGTCGCGTGCCGTCATGGAAGGCATGCAGTGACGACGTAACGTCATTTGCCTGTGGTGCGCGGACATCACGCAGAAGAGATGCATGACGTGCCCGTACAATATGCAATGAACTGAAACATACTTTCCGCGGAAGGTACACGGATAAAGGTAGGTCAATTGTGCAATGTACTGTTTCTGTCCTTAACTTTTGAAAGGGATGGTCCGCGTTAACGATTAAGAAACCTGAATCTTGAGTCTTTTGTCTGGGGCAGCTCCAACTGGTGTTAGGTAACTGGTGAATCCTACATCAAGTATCAATGTCTGATCAATTTGTGACGGGATAGCGCCAACACCGGATAACACAAAACAAGTGTTTGGACTGCATTGTGATTTTAATCTCCCCTACGCCAATACCCACAAGACACTGGCAATCAACCAACGAAAGTCGACATCAATTCTGGCCGCGGGCGCGCTATCCGATATCTTGACGGCGAGACGTCAAATGAAATCTCTACAAATAAGACAGGAGAAAATCGCTAGCACAATCAATTGATATGAATTAGACTTGGTATCAGATGCAGTGTCCCGCGGGACGGCCATGTTTCATAGAACTCCCAGCACAGAGCTAGGAAGTTTTGCAAACAAGTTCTGCCGTTTCGGTGATGGACGAGTTGTAAAGAAAATTCCGTCTTGGCGTGAACGTGACGAAATTCTACACGTTCGATTCTTCGTACTTTTTGACTTTTCAATCTCATGACTCGTTGTGCTCCAATCAGTTTGAACCGTTTGAAGCGATTCTTTACATTCTGGGTCGTATTTTAGAACGTTCCTTAACGTTAAGGTCTACCATAAGTCTATTGTAAAACCATCGAGAACAAATGATTTAAGGAGGACCTTAATGTTAAGGAACGTTCTAAAATATGGCCCAAAGAGTCCGACCAATTTTCATCTCGGGACTATATCCAATATGGCTGCCATGGGGGCCATCTTTAAGTTTGATTTCTGTGCTCAACATGTTGATAATGCCTCAATCACACTGAGCTAGTTCTTAGTACATTCTTGAAAATTTTGCCAAACGGGCTCAAATTGTGTGCGAACAGAGTGGACGTAGTGGCAACTTTTTACAGTCTTTTTACGAACTTCATGGACGGAAAGGGTGCTCCAGAACATCGAGGCGTTATTTGGCCACGAGGGTTACACGTTCTAGCCCATTTTACGATTTTTTAGGATGGGGCAGGACGTTTTGAGAACTAGGACTTCAGTGTGACACGCCCTTAAGTATAGCCCGTCTCCACTCAATCAGAGTTTTGGGACTAAAGACATCACTCTTCTACAACATACTAGCCTAGCACCCCCTGGCCCACCCAAAGTGTGTGCTTTCTCATTTTCAATCCAGGCCAATCCTATCGAACCCTAGCCTTACAATCAGCCAGCAACTGGGGACAATTTGTGTCTATGTGCCCACTACATCATCTGAGAATTGACATCTTTATTAGATAGGAAATTGATTAGCAATCTACAGTTGGCTGCTCTGGGGCGACATTTGTTTCTCTATGATCTTAGAATTTATTTCGGTTGCATCTTTTGGATAAATCTTTCTTGCGTCTTTTTTCTGAGTGTCGTCTGGTTCATGAGGCATCGGGACGTTTCATTTCTTGTGTTTGATTTTCTTGGAATGGTGACAGCCCAAATCGGCGGCATTGATTCCAGTCTTGAGCAACTGGAGGCCTCACTAGTACACTAGTCTGGCCAGGCGATGCTAGGTTGTGACTGGTTTGGACACTGTGCGCCACATATTGAGGCAGCCTCAAATTACAGCACAGACAACGAAACCAAGATGGCACCCATGGCAGCCATCTTGGATTCCACCCCATTTCTCATTCCATGTAAAGGGGCTGTTCATTTTCGTCACTTGAGGAATCTTGAGTTGTGATCCTTGGGAAAACGGAAAAAGCTATGTACTTGCAAATTGCAGGGATTATTTGTTGTGCTGTACAGAATGATCACTGCAATTTTCAGCTTCAGCTTTCTCCACTTTCTCAAGGATCACAACTCAGATTCCTCAAGTGATGAAAATGAACAGCCCCTTTATGGCACCAACCTTCTCTGCCCCATTCCCCACCTCTTACTTAACACTAACCCACCTTTTCTATACCCCACTGCCTACATCACGCTAACCCACCTTTCCTATACCCCCGTTGCCTCCCTCTTTTAACACTTCTTCACTTATCCTCCTCCCAGGGCCTCGTAGAAAACACCCACGGCCAAGACCCCCTCATATTCAAACTGAGGAAATTGACGATGACCTCGAGTCTAATGTCATTAATGACAAACTTAGTACAATAAGTATCTTATGCGTCATCGTACATAAAATCTTGCATATGAATATTCACGCAGGGTGTACCCATGGAATGGTGGCAACCTACAAAGGCGAAGCTATGAAAAATTTGTCTGGGTTTTCAAACTTTTGCCCTGAAAGTTGTAACTGACCCTACACTTCATTCCACAGCCGAATGGCGCGACGTTTATGAACAATAACTCCGCAATTCTGGGTCAAATTTGACAAAAATACATCAATCATCTTATCTTTCTTGTCGGTATCTTTCTGCTAACTTCATTTTTCGCGTGAGGCCGACATAACGGATCCCTTTCTCAAAACCCACTTCATTTGCCGCGATGTTCTGTGCAGTTTTACACGTGCGCGATGCATTGTGTCATTTCAAAATGGCTGCCACTTCGGCTGAAAACATGAACTATGATTGATGAAAGAACTTCTTTATGTCAGGATTTTAGGAAAAATGACCCCGATGATGCCTGTATAGCAACAAAAAAGACGAATCCATTGATCTATGGTTTGTCAATTTTGACCCAGCCGATGCGGAGATATCGGCTGAAAACCTCGCGCCAATTGGATGTGGAATGAAGAGTAAGACAACATTTGAGGCTCAGAAATGTTGGAGGAAACCTTCGTAAATACAGCAGCCATCTGTGTCGAGGTGTATACATTTTGAGGCACACCTGACTATCACTGTTAGAAAAACCTGAAAAATTGTGTCCAGCATCTTTGGTACACCCTGTGTGATTACGTAGTTAGAAATTTTCACTTCATGCTGCATGGATCTCATAAAGATTATTATACCCCAAAGTTTCCAGTTCCACGCTGAGTAGAGCCAGCAATGATGTACATTTCTTGCAAAAAATAGTCTGTTGTTTGAGCAATTAATACACTTTTGCTTTGATTACGGTGTCTTGGCATTCAAAAATGATGTCTATGAACCAAGCAGAGGTATTTGTGTGAACAAGGAACCCTTGTTGGCAGAACCTCAAATGGCCTTCGTCATTGTAGAGTCAATCAAGGTACAGGAAGGTGGCACCTGAAAAGGGGTGCAAGGATTGAATATGACGGGGCTTTTCAAAGTCAAGGGGTCGAGTTGAAAATCTCAAGAGCAATGGCAGGTTATTGCTCTATGGCTAGTACCTTCAAAACTGGTAAAGAGGTTATAACATGCAATGCCATCTCCAGAAGAGGGGATACCTTAATTTGGAAAGTAGTTAATATCTAGAGACAGATTCTGTGACAACGTTGATGTAGAACATTTTTGATATGCCAAGACACAGTCATAGGATTCCCAAGGACAGAGCAGCCAGTTTTGACGCAGTTTTAATCAAACTCTCAGACATAAAATATACTTTGTAAAACAGTGATTACTTCTTTGTTTTTGGACACGTGTTGCATTTGAAGTCAGCATTCTTGAAGAATTACTGTACATTTTAGTTGATTGTTCCAGTGGAATTTGAATATTTGAATTCATGAGAGATGGTGCCAAAAAGGTATTTTGATGAATTGGCTGCTGTTTCATACAGATTTCATGAGATTTCATGAGATTGCCCTGAGAGAGAAAGGGTATGTGGAACACCCTACGATTATGTTCTTCAAGAATGCAGATATCTCAGGTTGGGGGTATAATAAGTTGAAATCATGGCAATACACTGAGGCCCGTATGCACCAAACGAAGATTATCTTTAACTCAGGTTGAGCCACAACTTTTCAATTGTTCAGGTTTGCCAGGGCATGATATGAAAATGGAAAAGTTGTGGCTCAATCTGAGTTCAAGATAATCTTCGTTGGTGCTTACGGCCCTGAAAGTTGCGACTGGTGGAAGTAATTGTAGTGAAGATCAAGAAGAAAAAGGGTCAAACTCAAAGGACAGTTGTATTTTTCTCCTCGACAGTCGAAGGAGATGGTTTGTTTCAACATTTCATGTAAATATGGAATAAAATACTAAAAGGGGCGAAAAAGGGGTGAAGACAAGTGTCATGTGTATTGGTATGATTTCTCTCATTCTGTGTATCAAAAATTTCCTTTTCAGCTGAAGAAGTAATGTCTATGGCTTCTGTCAGATCAGCAAGATGGTTTGATGTGCAGTGATTTGGAGAAATTCTTTCCACACAAATACATGTAGCAGAACTAGTCCTCTCTTCATTCCCTGAGCACATCCAGTCCAAGGCCTACCTGTAATCAAGTGTTCAGTTTTTGCCAGTCAGAACAAGGGATAGAGAAATCCCAAATTCCAAGATCTGCGCACTTCCGTCGAAATCGTAAACAGAACCTCGACCTGAAACCAGCTGACGTGACGCAATCCATGATTCAGCAATGGTCGACTCTGACGCAACATCGTTGAACTCACTGTCGTCAAATGGTCGTGGGGTTCTCTGCGTCACGTCATTCAGTATCAGACCGAGGTTCTGTTTACGATTTCGGCGGAAGTGCGCAGATCTTTCTCGTTTTCATCAATTTGGGATTTGTCTATAGCACACAGAAGTGTTGACAGATATCATCACCATTTACAGTGGAACCCCGGTAACACGACCACCCACGGGACAGACCCAAAGTGGTCGCGTTAGCGGGGTGGTCGCCTTACCGAAATCGGCCCGATGAGTGCCGATCCAGACCGAAGTAAACTGAGTGTCATATTTTCTTTTTTATCCATGTTTCGTTTAATAAACCAGACTAGACCATCTCCAGCCTGGCCTGATACTAGTAAGCAGATAGCCCACTGACACTGTGACGACTAGGATGGACGACTGGCAGGTGTGGAAATGGTGAATTCCGTGTAAATATTGCGCCCTCTCATGCTTATGCCTGCCTTTTATGATCGCTGACCCCAACCGTCATGCACATGGCTTATGTCATGTGTTAATTGGTCCTGTTTGGTACACACACACTGCTGACTCGCCTTTGTTTGATAATCAGACCACTAATTAGGTTGCGGGTGGTCGTGTTACCGAGGTGCTAATTGCCACTTGGGACAGCCAAAGCTGTGGTCGCGGTCTGGATAGCGGGGTGGTCGCGTTAGTGAAACTCTCCAAAGGGAAATAAAAAGAAAAACAATCGGGACAATTGAAAACTGGTCGTCTTTCCGGGGTGGTCGCGTTATAGGGGTGGTCGTCGACCGGGGTTCCACTGTATAGCTAGGCCATGATTTTACAGGTTTAGGTTACCTTGATTGAAAGCCCCTTTCCTACTTTGATTATCAAATCCTGCACATCTGACTGATCATGTCATTATATTCAGTGTTGTCTTGAAAAAACTCATCAGTTTCGTTGTTTGTGGTTTTGTCAAGTGCGGTAACGGTGTAAACATGGTGAACTCTGCGTCTATTGTAATTTTCACTATCCATGTGGAACTTTGCTTATCGAATCTCGTGGTAAGTACATGTAATGTATGTGTATCCAGTTATATGTGTTTGGTACTAGTAATCACTGTTTTACTACATTAAATGTTGTTTTGAAACTTTATATAATCCCATTCTGTTGTTTCTTGTTGTCTTGAAGATGAAAATAACGTCAGATACATGTTTTATCAGCAAGAAAATTTTTGATAGTCAAATTGGATTCTTAATTTCCACATGAATTTCTAGACTGTGCTAAAAGTAACTTTACCAACTATCATTTTCAAGACAAATTATTATATTTTTTGAATGTTTTTAATGATTTTTTCCTGTGGCATAAAGTTTGGTTTCAGAAAAGTGAATTTAACAATGAATTCTAATGATATTATAACAATGGCATTCCTTATTGTAAGATTTTGTAATGCCCACTGCTTTCTTGAGGCCAACCTTTTTGCCCGTCTTTTTACCAGATCTTAATATGTCATCTGTGTGTTGACAATGAATAGATACCCTCTCTTCATCCTAAACCGAAAATCCCAACTCTCATTTCTGTAATATCGACCTTTTAATGTCATCTATCAAGCCCTTAATTCCCCGGCTAACTGTTGATACCTTCCTCACCTGCTAGTTTTGGTGTAATTATTAAGGTAATTGTTAATGAGCCTGGCATTGCTAATTAATTTCAGCTTAAATCCTTTGGTAATCCCAACCTCTCATTTCTTCCGACTCTGGAGTTGAGGTATAGATCATTAATGTCCCCCACCTCACTTAGCATGCCTCTCCGCCAACACCAATTCTAGCCTACTGTTCCTTCAACCCGAAGCCTTCCTAACCTACTGCTACTTCCTAGACTTATCTATGGTAACTATGGTAGCATGATTAATCAATGACAAACCCATCTCTTTTTTGAAGCCAATGGTTTCATATACAGCTAGGCCCTGTCAGTTGCTCCCATTGGTTGGTATAATCAGTGGAAAATAGAGGTCAGTTCAGTGTGGCGAATGAAAATTCATGTTTCATCGAACATGTCGAAGGGATTCTGAGTCAGTTTTCAAAGGGAGTTGCTCTCAAGCTGTGGATGAACACGACCTTGACCTTTCCACTGGTTGACCTTGAGTGGTGGCAAATGACCTTGAGAAAGGTCAGATTGTGTTTTGTTGTTGCTTATCCTGCCTTCTTTCGTGTTTACTTACCAGAGGATGGTGGTTGTCACATAGAAAATGGCGGCTGCGAGCAATTGTGCCAGACGTTATATAACGGACATTATGAATGCAAGTGTCAAAAAGGTTACAAACTGGCCAAGGATGGGAAGAGTTGTGAAGGTAAGTTGAATGCAGAAATGTAGGAGGAAACTGGAGTTCCCGATGAACCTATGTTGCCGTGGAGAGCCACTGGACAACAAGGGATTGAACTCTCAACCTCATTGGTGGCAGCCACTATGTTTCACCACGCCACCCCGGCAACGCAGGGTTCTGAGAACAGAAGAATGCTGCCACTGCCAGTGTCATCAGGGCTCGAAAAGTAGCTGTTTTCATCACCATTTGGCTACAGGATTTTCCCATTTGGCTATAAAGGATTTTGTCAACTTCGCCATTTGGCTACAAAAATTCCTTGATTTTCACCATTTTAATGGCCACCATTGGCTACAGGATTTTCCCATTTGGCTATAAAGGATTTTGTCAACTTCGCCATTTGGCTACAAAAATTCCTTGATTTTCACCATTTTAATGGCCATAAGTCCTTTCTATTTCCATTGGCAGTGTCTCAATCATAGATATTTGGCTATGAACATTTGTAGACATTTAGCCAAACGGCTACCTTTGAACAACTGAACGCTGAATTGAAGTTTGGCCAAATAACATTCTAAATTATTCAAAATAATGAACTTTTCAACCACTCCTTTCAGCTGTTGATCCATGCCTCGTCAACAATGGCGGCTGCCTGCAGAAGTGCGTCAACTACGGCGGCCGGGCTCAGTGTCAGTGTTACGTCGGGTATCGCCTCAGTTCGGATATGAAGTCGTGCGAGGACATCGATGAATGCAAATTGAATAATGCCGGGTGCACCCAGGTTTGCCGTAACACTCGGGGGTCGTTCGCTTGCACGTGCAACCAGGGATATCAACTTGGCGTCGATGGTCTTTCCTGCTACAGTAAGTTTGCGTTCGTGATCAGTGGGTACATGCTCAATTGGAGTAACAGCTCAGTTGTGTACAACTTAGTACACAGTAGTGTAGAGTTAGGCTGTTGAATCAGTTGGCTGGCCTCCCCCTGAACTTTTGAGGTGATACTGCCACTTGGAGGGCAGTTATTGAGCCATTTCACTTTACAGATGTATTGGTCATATTTTGGAATCTTCAGCCATTCAAATTTTCTCCGACTTATTGTTTCTCCATATTTTAATGCATCAGAAATCACAAATAAAGGCAAAGGAGGTAAGGGTGTACAGGATGTCCCAAAAAATGTCTTCAGAATATGCAGCAAAGCAGCTGTTATTCTGAAGATGCTCTGTTTTGGCAAGAAATTCTAATTATTTGCTTTTATCAGTCATTTGTTTGTTTATTTCGTTCCACAGCTCCAGGTTTGATATGTGTGACACTGACTTCATGTGTTTGCTGTGGTTTTATCATACGTGTTAAGGCCGGTTTCCACAACAGCTGATTCCAGCGTGGTTTGCGGCGAGCAGTGCGATTTTCACAGCGTTTTGGATAATCATTCGATGGTTTAACAATACATGGCTTGTTGATTATCCCAATGCCTGTGAAAACTGCTACGCTCGCCACAAATCGTGGCGAAATCCGCAAGTGGAAACGGGCGTTTATGATCTGTGTCGTCACTATTTGTGTTTGTCAAGACTGCCCAATGCAATAAACTCTCCTACCCTCATGCTCACTGTCACAAAACACAGACTGCAGGGGTAGCGAGCATAAAGGGGTCGTAACCCTATGTCTGGCCTAAGCCAGGCGTAGTGCTGTTCGATGCCCTATCCTCGACCAGCACTACGCCTGGCTTAGGCCTGACCCCTTTATGCTCGCTACCCCAGGACTTCAAGTGAAACTCTTCTAAGCCCTCCTGTCACGACAGAAATGGCCAAAATCATCACAGTTGCACAACTTTGATTGTTAAACCTTGGCGTGCATTTAACTTTCTGGTGCTATTTCCAAGTAATTTTAACCCTTGAATTACGAGTACAAAGGACAATAAATGAAGTGAACCAACGCACACAGGAAAGTGCAAAGTGCTTCAGTGTCTAAAGTCATCATCAGTCAGATTGATCCGGAGAGATCATTCTGGACGTCTCAACATGTTATGGGGAGCCATCTATCCATAGAAGCTGGAACTAAAAGTCCTGTTTGTTGAGGTTCAGAGCCTGATTCACTTTGATTATACCGACTCATGGCTCACCATGGCTAATGCATGCAGATGCACAGTGGGCCCTGACACAGTATAGGAAGAAATTATACACCATAAACCCCCTTTTCACTCAGCTGCCACCTTGTCTGTGAAGATTCTTTCAAGATGAAAAACTACGGTATCTTTGAAGATTTTATCAATGTTGTCATTTGATTGATCAAGTGTTGTAAATGTATGTGTTATAATTTCTGTTCAATTTTGTTCCTTTAGTTCAGTGTTTATGTAAATGTTTTTAGGAATTGAAATGGAGGTTGTTGACAGTTGTCGAGCGAAGAAGGGTGGGTGTGACCATCTTTGTAAACACGGGCGTGGCGGGCCCGTCTGCTCGTGTAACCAGGGATATACTCTTCAAGTTGATGGGAAATCGTGCACAGGTTTGTCGCTTTTATTGACATATTCAGAACTCGGCATTGATAGCAGACGATACGCTCTTCCTTGGGATTCTTCAGACCTTTTGACGAAAGGGTCCAAAGAATGATTCGGACGTTGAAATTTTGGAGAGTTTTCATTCAGAAGACTTGCAAATCGGTAGAACTTTCGAATCCCTGGTCAGAAGTGGTACACAATGGAAATCCTATTGTACAATCGTAACAATGTGGCTTATTCTGTCAATCGATGACCACGGCACAAATTGTATGCAAAAAAAGCCAAAACAAATGCCATATAACAATAGGGCAGCCATTTTCCTCAAAACCGTCTTTGAGACCGTCCTAGCAGAAGTGCCTTTCTAGTTGGTTTTTTGCCCTTTCGAGTTGGATTTTTTGCTATTTTGTGATCTTTGCTTACAGATACAGACGAGTGTGAACAAGGCACCGCCTGCTGTGAACATCTCTGTACGAACAACCAAGGCGGGTATACGTGTGGATGCAAGGTGGGCTTCAAACTGAAGAAGGATGGATGTGGTTGTCAAGGTATGTAAACCTGTCAAAGCAAAGATAGGAATAATGGTGACCCCAGCCAGCTAGCGACATTGGCCCCTTTCGAAAATCTTCAGCGGGTACTGTAATAACAATATCCTCGCCCCAGGTCAAAATGCACACGATGTACATGAACACGTACATCATTCACGTTTGACCTGAGGCGAGGATGTTGTTATTACCTGCTGAAGACTTTTGAAAGGGGCCTGTTGGGGAACCATGGTGGTGTAGTGGTTCGGGTCTCAGCTAAAGTTTAGAATTCCCGATCGGAAGTGACGTTACTCTAAGGCACACAATGGAAATCCTATTGTACAATGTGGCTTATTCCGTCAATCGATGACCTTTTTTTGGGCACTGATCGGGAATTCTAAACTCGTTCCCGGGTCTCTGACTAGCGGTCAGAGGGTCCCGGGTTCGAATCCCACTGGGGGTGAGACTTTGGGCAAGTCTCTTTGCCTCACTGGCCTCTCTCCACCCAGGTGTATAAATGGGTACCAGTCGGAAATGCTCGGATTGTAGCGCTGAATGAACAGCTCATCTGAGTTCTACTGAAAGGTTTCAGGATAGACTGGGTATTAAAGCTGACCTATTTCTATCACCCCATCGCATAGAGTGACAAAAAATACCTGTTGAGCTCTGAATCAAGACTTCGGGCCCTCCACGAGGGTTGAGAAGAACACATTCTTGATCCGACTCAAGTTGTGTTCTTGGCGTTCGAGACTACCGTTCTGGAGTTGAGTCAACAACTACATGAACTGGGTCAGCACGAGTGTGGTCAAGAACGAGGATTCGAATACGCCCAATGAGGCTAATGACAGATGTATTAAGTAATAGGCCTACCATTTCGTTTCAGATGTCAACGAGTGCATGGGCAATAATGGCGGCTGTGAAGAGATTTGTGTCAACTCGGAAGGTTCCTTTGAATGTGTGTGTACATCTGGGAGGAAGCTTGGCCCCGATGGCACGAGCTGTGTTGGTGAGTCAAGGAATTTGCATCTTTTTTGCCATTTTAAGAAGCAGTTATGTATGGCGTTGGCGCTGAAGAAAGGAGTAGTTGAAGTAAAGGAATACAAGTGATGACTTTTGCTCAGCTACGATGGGGGGCTTTCGTCTTGGGGGGCGTGCGACTTTGGGCAAGTCTCTTTGCCTCACCGGCCTCTCTCCACCCAGGTGTATAAATGGGTACCGGTCCAAAATGCTCGGATTGTAGCACTGAATGAGCAGCTCATCTGAGTTCTACTGAAAGGTTTCAGGATAGACTGGGGTTAAAGTGTAAAGTTGGATGACACCTCTACCGTTGTTGATGTCAGACTATAAACCCAAACTTTAACTTAACTTTTTACCTTCTACTACAAAGTTACTGAAAAGGTGGGGGAGGGGGGAGATTTGCCATTCTAGCGTTATTGTGGACCCCTTATAGCACTAAAAACAAATTTATATTCAAGTTTATAAACCTATGATCGAACGGTTCCGATACAAGTACAAGGATCTTGCAAGATATATTAGGGATCGTGAGTACTTGATGGATCATCAAGACCCCAATAACATCACTACCTGTAGACATTCACCAAACCACTGGCTTTGCTTACAACATTTGTAAATTTAATGCGACTCTCCATGTTGAGTTTTCGTGCACAAGTTGGCTCTCAATGGGCAATTAACCATTGTTGATTTCCGTATGACTGAAGCTAGGAATCCACCATTGATTTTCAAGCTGATTTTGTGTTGCGACTTGCTTTGCAACTGGGTTGCTTTGCAACTGGGCACTCGATTGCCGTAGTGGACGCACTAGACGTGATTTCCACCAATGGCGAAGATGTGGTCAATTTCAGTCAACAATCGGTCGGTGACCGGTATCTGTTGCTTGCGATCGTATTCAATCGCTTGTAGCAGGTTGCAAAGCAAGTCGGAACGCAGAAAATCAGCAGTGGATTCCTAGCTTTACGTGTAGGCCGACGCTGAGACCACAGACTGCTGAAACGACTGTCCATAGTTTTCTATGGTTAAGTTGCCCATAGAGAGCCATTTTGCATGAAAAACTAACCTGTAGAGAGGGATCTTTGATGTAGGATACCTATCTACTCGTTGCTCGATGTAGGCACAGAATAACATTGGAAAATAACCTTCCTTTCAGCCTCAGTCAACTACTACGACTCTGGCTGGCATAACACCATACTGCGAGGTATTAAGGTTTACAGTTGCATGATCTGAAACCACAATCATGCTATGTCACGTCACTGCTTGCTGAGAATGTTCCCTGCAAAATATCATAGTTTGGTTGACTATGAAAACACTACATCATAGTTAAATTGACTATGAAAACATTACATCATAGTTAGATTGACTATGAAATCATTACATTATATTCCAGTTTACTATGAAAACATTACATCATAGTTAGATTCACTATGAAATCATTACATCATATTTCCATTAGATCTAACTGTGAAAACATTGCATCATAATAGCTTGACTACATCATAGTTAAATTGACTAGGAAACAGTACTAAAATTGACTAGGAAACCGTAGCCTACTAATCAGTGTAGTTAGTTTGACTATGAAAACTTTACATCATAGTTAGGTATGACTATGAAAATATTACAAACTAAGAAATGTAGGTAGTAACTTTGAAGCATGAGTAGATATCATTGACGGTTGCTTTGGCATTCACCACAAATGAGCCATCTGCATGGAATCAGAAACCCAGAGATCACCCCATTTGGGTACTAGATGCAGTTGTGCCTAGTCATGGCGGCTTGCTGATTCTTGTTGGAAAGCTTTTTACCTGCCCTGTTGGGTGAAATTCCACAGTGGAAACCAGTGCCTCCAGCTGTTCTCAAATACGTAGCTGAACGCCAAATACTGCATTATCAGCTCTCTGGACAATATTGGGCCGACTTGACATAAGCAGGAGGAAACCGGAGTGTGCGGAACACCAGGCTTGCTCTCTCTATCATATGAAGAGTGGGTGCAACTGGGGTCAAACAGGGAACCTCAGCCCTTATGTGAGATGGCAATTCTATAGTGGATGTCATCATTGACATCATAATTCGCACGTCAGCCATGTTGGAGGTCATCTGACGCTACGAATGCATTGGACGTGCCGTCCAAGATGGTGGCATCTCGTCGTCGTGGTGACATCATAATCGTCGCTGCACGTCTTCTATATTCATTGTCAATTTCATCATGATGATTTTTTTGTCAAATTTCTTTCAGAAAACGTTGACACCGACTCCCAGCTTCGTGGAGACATCGTTCCAGGGACCATCCGTTATCAGCCTACCCCCCAGCCCGTTATACCCCTAACGGACACCATAAACCTACAACAGGAGCTGAAACAGCCTGATACTCAAGTCGGTGAGTAATAAACCCATAGCTAGGCCTACTTTAAACATTTTGAACCATCAAGGGTTCCTGTCGCTATGGCTTCGGACTACACCCGCCGAGTGGAGCATAGTCCGAAGACAAAGTGACTTGGACTTGATATTTCAAGACGAATTCAACAGGTCGTTTCAATTTCTAGTCACCAAGTTTCTTTCCCCTATAACACCGGATCCACCATAGCTACTCACCTCGGGCCATATTCATGAAGCCTTTGCAACTTTACGTGCACGCAGGTCTGTTGTTTGGTACACTCGGCCTCAGTGTGTATCCGACGTCCTGGTCTTCCACACACTGGCACTTTTGGGGCTCAGAAGCCGTTAACACCACTAGATGGCACTCTCTGGGCTCCAGCCAATCACCACGCTTTCTCACTCACAATTGCCACAGAAATTCCACGCAACTTACTTCCAGGAAAAACGCAAGGACCTGTGCTGCCACCACGCGGTCTTCACGACTGTTAATCTCTAAAAGACGCGGAGTGCGACTTACCGAAGGGGTGAGCCCGTAGCGTCTGGCCAAGCGAGACTAGTTGTTTGGCTGTACATACCCTATTGTTCACCGACTGCCTTACAATAGATTTGCGTGCACGCAAAGTTGTGAAGCTTTATGAATATTACCCCTGGTCATTCTGTTGATGTCAATAGACTGTTCTCAAATTGACGTGAACGAGAAAGATCTGCGCACTTCCGCCGAAATCTCAACCACAACTTCGGTCTGAAACTGAATGGTGTGATGCAGACAACCCCACGACAGTGACGTCGAAGACGTTGCGCCAGACTCGACCATTGCTGAATCATGGATGGCGTCATGTCAGCTGGTTTCATATCGAGGTTCGGGTTGAGATTTCGGCGGAAGTGCGCAGGTCTGTGAATTTGAGAATGGTCTAGCGCCTCATCCATTGATTACAGACACGCCATAGAATTCACCATCACTTACTGTTCACATCTATGTCTTCGTTGTTGTCAATTTCAAAAATTTAACATCATAAAACATTTTGTTCTCAAATATCAAGATAACGGCATGACTTGACTTTAAAAGTTGCATGCGTTTTCTCAAAATATTAATTTGTCATACAGACATATTTTCATTCTAGCAATGATGGAGTATGAAGTAAATATAAACCTTGGTAGGTCAGTTGACAACTGACTTGTTCATTCTCTGTCCTATCTTTAGGGTACAGGGTGGCCCAGAAAAAAAGGTGGCACAGAATGCACTGCTCAGTTACTCTGACTTAAACCAGTTACGCCAGCCTGTCAGCTCTAGTCTACCTTCTGGGACACCCTGTGTAGGAAGTTACAACCTTCTTCTTGCAGTTAGAGGATCATCCTGTAGCACATGGCATAGCACATACGTCCATCTTTCCAGTGCTCTTGCAAGGATTTTCTCTTTTGCATTTCTAGTGCTGCAGAGCTTGGGGTCAGGTTGGAATGTTAGGTCCTGACTCATGGAATTTCGTCTCATGCCTGTGTATCCTAGAATGGTTGGTTTGAAGGAAGGTGTGCTCCTTCATGATTCCAGCTGAGGCTCTTGGTGCCCACACCCATATCTTGGTGCCCACACTCATATAGATGGTGCCTCCACCCATATCTTGGTGCCTCAAGCCATACCCCTGGTTCCCACACTCATATCTTGGTCCCCACACTCAATCGTGGTCCCCACACTCATATCTTGGTGCCCGCACCCATATTTTGGTGCCCGCACTCGTATCTTGGTGCCCACACTCATATCTTGGTGCCTGCACCAATCTTGGTCACCGCACCCATATCTTGGTGCCCGCATATGAGTTCCTCTTGATATGCGTCTGAAGGGCACATGCGATTTCTGTTTTGATGTCTGCACCTTGCCAGCTTCAGTAGGAATGCTTCCTGTGATATACGTACTTACGGATCATCAGTTGGCGATTGCCATCTGTAGGATTTTAACCCCCAAATCATAAGGCGCTCCATATGAGTCCAGTGTTTCCGCCAGGGAAAAAAACGGTACGGACAAAAAAAATTTTTTGAAAAAAAATTTTTCAAAAAATTTTTTTTTTGGATTTTTTTAAAAGGTTTTAAACAACGTTTGGCGCCATTTTAGGCGCATTTTGAAGCATAAAATCCCCGTGCCGGTGATATCACTTCATGGAAAAATGGTTACCCAACGTTTTTGAGGGTATGGATCCGTACCCTGGAAAAATTTAAGGGTACGGAATTTTACCCTCTGGCGGAAACCCTGATGAGGCTTTTCTCATACTAGTTGGCTCGCAATGGGCAATTCATAATTGTTGGTTTCATTAGGTCACACACCTTGACCAGTACAAATGACTTCCAAAGATTTCGACGGCCGAGTTACCCATAGACAGCCAACTTCCACGAGAAAGGTCTTACGTGGAGGAGTGATTTTACCCCCTTAATCTTCACTGATATTCCTTCGGCATCATCAGGCTGTACAGCCCCCCATATGCATCCGTTCCACTATTAACACAACTGTGAGGTGGTCTAGGAAACCCGTCGGATGTCGCGTTTGAGGAAAGTGTTTATGGCCTTGGTGAACCCGCGCATTTCAATAGCTGAAATGTACTACAGGTGAACAGTAGCACAGGCAATCTGACAGCCCTTGTTGATCATTCAGCGACTTCCGACGGGTTTTTCTAGACCGCCACACAACTTTATCTGTGGAAATCTTTGCATTGTTACACTTTTGCTAAAAACACTCCAGTTTTGCCTTTTTCTGAGAAAAACTCTAAAATTCTAATTTTTTTATCAAAGCTCACACGAGTAGACAAACGGGTGATGGTATGTAGATTTTCTGTCCTCCTCCTGGGCCAGAATCTAGCGCCCTCTTTCTTTCTGTTCACGATAATACAAGAAAGCATTTCAAATTTTTTTCTTCTGTTAGCATGAATGTTGATCCTTGTTGTCTTAAAAATGGTCCAGAACCTTTGGCAAAACGCATGCTGATTTAGGAACCTGAGATTCATCAAAATATTCATTGATGATTAGCATAATCTAAGTGTCCTTGCAGCAGGGTTGAGTCACATCACTGGAAGAGCCTAAATACATGTGTTAACTGTACCAGTCATACAGTATTTTGCTATTCTTTCGAAGACACACACCCTTGCTTAAATCCTTGTCTGAACTTACTCCACCAAGGAACTTCACTTCTATCAAAGCAATTTCATTTGCACCTTCTCTAAATTCTTTGCATTCATAATTATTCCAGTTATCTTAAGTTCACTTCATGAAGATAGAATTTTTAGCCAATCAGGACAATCGTTCTTGGTGCAATGCAGCATTTCCACTGATAAACCAATCAAGATCCATCTCTCATCAGGGTTTCTCATTTGGTGCACAATGCCCTTTAAACACTCTAGGCTTTAGGCCCGAAGCTGACTTGTGCTTAACATGTTGACTGCCAGCTATGAGCATACTCGTAGTCACAGATGTCCTCCCCATTGCCAGCTACGAATATACTCGTAGTTTTAGGGCTAATGCATTTTCTATTAATGTTGATAAGCTTGGCAATGACGAAGAGCCTTCCAATGATCATCATACTGGCAGTGGGGATTGACCAGATGTATGGGAACACGCTAGAGGGCGTACAGCTACGACTCGTAGTTGGCAATATGAAATAACTTGAAATAGGCCTGGTAGTCATGGCAATGGCAGATAAAATGATATTTTAGCCATGGCAGTCAACGTGTTAATCCAGTTACCAAAATGTTGCCCTGAGCAACTGCTTTTGTGTCTTGACATATTAGGCCTACTAGGGTCACTCCGGCCTTTGACTTGTCGAGAGACGGAGTGATCGAGGGTAGGAGTGATTGGAACGCTTGCTGATCACTAGGCCTATGGCATTGTATGGTAAATTGAAGTAGGTCCACGAAACTGTGATCTCCAAAAAGAAGTCGCCAAATGAAAGGCCCACTTATTGTTTCCTCTTTGGACTAATCCTTTACCATCATTGTAACCATGGCAACATAGGATTCAAAATCAAAGGTAAGGTAGAGGTTGACCATCGTTTGACCTCTTCTTACCTAAGGTGATGCTGGTTGTTTGGACGGTGCAGGTGAGGGCGCCACTGGTCTGTGTGGTGCTACGTTGCAGTATTCTGAAATTAGCCTCCTCAATAAATGATTTGAATCGAGAATTAAAGGACCACGGTATTGCCACGTTTTCTCGACAGCTGGCGCCACCGTGCCACTCTAGGAATTGTTGAAAAATCCAAAGTACAGTGGAACCTCCCTTAACGGACACCTCTGCCAGAAGGTACACCCCTTTATAAGGACACCAAAGTTTAGTCTCAAACTCGTCATCTCTCTTCGTTCTGACCTCTGTAATCAGGACACCTCTCAATGTAGGACAATGCTGGTCAGTCCCGAAAGGTGTCCTTTAAAGAGAGGTTCCACTGTAACCATTGAGGAAGCTAATAACTGCACAGATCCACTGACCATAGCTGTCCTTCATCCCACCTACCAACCTCCGCAGCCACCGGGTTTTCGGTTTGATTTTTCTTGCCGAGTTTGTTGGTGCTGTGCTCGTCATTACGTTTCCTGGTCACCAATTTCTGCACTGTTGAAAGCGCCCTCTTTCTCCTGTTCGCAGCTCAGGTTGGCGTCGCTGCTTCAGCGATTTGCACATTATTTCATGTCATATCTGCTGAAGTTAAACAGGGCCTAACTGACCTTA
This sequence comes from Notospermus geniculatus, assembly GCA_002633025.1. Taxonomy (NCBI): domain Eukaryota; kingdom Metazoa; phylum Nemertea; class Pilidiophora; order Heteronemertea; family Lineidae; genus Notospermus; species Notospermus geniculatus. Next base: position 149,214 of record NMRB01000506.1, read on the forward strand.
AAGAAAGTTACAGAGCAGAAGTTGGTGAAGACAGCACATTATTAGCCGCGTTTACACTGCCAGAAATCAAGTGAACTCGGTCCGGACCGAGTTCGGTTCGGCAAAAAAAGTGGCAGTGTAAACCTGCCAAGCGTACCCGGTCCGGACCACAAGTGAACCGTACTGAGACCCGCAGAAGGAGCTGGTCTCGGTCCGGACAGAGTATATGGTACCCCGACCAAATGTGCTGTGTAAACCTGACGCACGGCGAACTGAACCAAGTCCACTTACCTGGGACGGTATTGCACATGCGCGGAGTTAGTCCTTGCGTCACCCACAGGAAAACTCAGTATGCATTCTGCGCGTGTTTCTTACCTCCATTGAATGGAGAGCTTACTTCAGGTACATTACACGGTGACACATCGCTGCAGTCTAAACGGTACAAATGAAGTGGACCTGGTCCGGTCTGAGCTCGGTTCACTTCAACTGGGCCGAAATGTTTGGCAGTGTAAACGCGGCTATAGACAACTTAGCAATAGAGTTGTCACCTTTTGCATGCTAGTACTCTTTACTTTCATCCTAAAGAAGGAAGAAAATCTCATTGTGGACTGCTACTGTTATTTCAGTCAAATCATCAGATTTGAATAGACCATTTTCATCTATCTAGTGCATGGTCTCGGTAGTCTGAATGTGTGTTCGTTTGCTATTGAGCAGTCCAGAGATGCTTCTCCGCGCAGAGAGTTTTCTTGCCGAGTTGACTCTCTATGGGCAATTCAACCATAGAAAACTATGGGCAGTTGTTGGTGTCATTGGTGTCAGAGTTAGGAAACTGGCAACATTGGTGAATTGCCCATACAGAACCAACTTGCTGGGAAAACTCTGATGTGGAGGAGTGCCATTAGTCTGGCCTTGCCTGTTTGACTGCAACCAGTCACAGTCACAGTTCTGTGACTGACTTCATACTGTCCCTTGGAACGGAAGTCTATCTTCTAAAACCCCATCCAAAGACTCCGAGAATCTTCAGATCAGGAAAAACACCATCTAAGCCACCCTTTAGGCCCCTATTACACGGAGCTATGCACTATTCGGTATTCCCCATTTGGTATACGGTATAAAATCGGGCATGCACCATTCGAACTATAAGCGAATAGCATGCCCTCAGAATAGTTTAGTCTTATGTATTACTCATTGAAATAACGTTGCTCCATTCGCACTATACGCGTGCCCTACGAAACGTGCCTAGAATACCGAATAGCGTATAGCTCTATGTAATAGGGGCCTCATGAATTCAGCTCTTGCGTGTTGACCCACGTTGATTTGGGCGTTTTAACTCCACGACTGTATGTACTTGTCTCATGTGTTACTGTGCGTCTTTTATGTGTTTCGTCTTCGTCTGTGTATGTGAATGATGCTATACAACAGAAAACACCTTACACTCAGAACATTTCATTCTTTTAAATCTCCGCAAAACAAACTGTATGGTTGATGCTTCATGTTCTACATTTCAAATTCTGCCACTGTAAGATTTAACATATTCTCCGTTTTCCAACTTTTCCAAATTCTACATATTGTTTGGTGAACATGTGATATGAAGTGAAATTTTGTATCAGTTTGATGTAGTTTTGTCGTTAATGAACTTGCATGCCATATCGTGCAAAAATAAGGTAAACGTTTGAGAGAACTTCATCACCAGGTCTCTCTCATGGCTTTACCAAACTCTGCAATTTGGCATAAAGTTTGAGAAGCTGTTTACGCAGTGTTTACCTGACATCCATTATCCGTCATACGAACGACGTTATCCATTTTTCATTAGCTCACTCGTGAGCTATAGCCATCATGTGGCGTCCGTCGTCCGTCGTCGTCCGTGTTTGCAGATGGGGGCTTAGGAGGTTATTTTCATCTTGAATGGGCTCCTAGGTGGTCATTTTCTCTTAGGTGGTTAACCACCTAAGAAAACTTCTGCATTCGGACGACGACACTGCAGAGAGCTCTAAGGAGGTTGTATTTCTTAAGTGGTTATTGTCCTTATTCCCTAACAAACCACATTGGAGTAGTTAGGAGACATATTTTGACCACCTAACGACATTTTCTTATGTGGTTAACCACATTAGCATATATTAGTGGCTCCGTCCGTCG
>NMRB01000506.1:152110-166417 GCA_002633025.1 Notospermus geniculatus
ACTTCAGCAGCATTCTCAGTTTCTTGATACTGCAACACCATGAAGGTGCGCTGTTCATTTGTGTAAAAAGGCATTGATCCAGTGGCACTCTGAAGTCAGACTGATTTGGCTTGGCCTACACCCTAAACCACGCCCTCGCGCTTGAATGACCAAACTGGGCAAATGGATAGGTCTATTACATGTTACATGTTAGGCCCTACTTTAACCATTTGATCCAATTTGGTCGTAGAAATGTAACCAACATAATTTATTGGGACACATGGTACATGAAGGATGGTTAGCATTCTTTTTCTCCAAGTCACATGATTTCTTCTCTTTTCTGCTGCTCTTTGCTTCTAGGAATCAAAGTCGCTCGAGGTATGCAGATTTTCAGAGCAGAATAACAATATTATTATCACGTTTAGTTGCTTTCTCTTCACTATAATAGACCAGGGGCCTGTTTCAAAAAGTGACTTTAAGCAAATGCACCATTAAGTTCAATGCATTTTCCATTCGGTTAAAGGTACCATTGGCTTAAAGTCACTTTATGAAACAGACCCCTGAGCTTCACAGTTTAAAATGTGTGGGATTCCGACACACTTCATTCATTTCTGCCTAGAGTAACCATATTTGCTATAGGTGTACCACAACTAGCATTCAATCACATGCTTTATTTAGGGTTGACAGTCTGCTGTGCATAATACACTGTGTTTTCGTGTGCATCACGAACATACTGAAAGCTTTAGAAATCTAACTTTTCATTTTCATGATATATTAGAACAAGATACACATGCAATCCATGACTTCAGTTTCATGTGTCATGGTGTCGTTTTGTCAAAACACATTCGGAGAATCTAATGTAGTAATGCAGCGAGATCGAAACCAAGCAGTTATCTACGAATACAAAAATACAGATCTGTTTCATCAAGCGCCATCTGCGGGATGAAATTTACACTAGACGATCTGATGAACTCTCTTGGAAGATACATTGGCCTAGGCCTGATCCGGTGGTGTGGTGGTTCAGGTCCCGACTAGCAGTCAGAGGGTCCTGGGTTCGAATCCCAATGGGTGTGAGACTTTGGACAAGTCTCTATGCCTCACTGGCCTCTCTCCACCCAGGTGTATAAATGGGTTCCAGTCGAAAATGCTGAGATTGTAGCGCTGAATGAGCAGCTTATTTGGGTTCTACTGAAAGGTTTCAGGATAGACTGGGGTTAAAGTGTCAAGTCGGATGAGAACCTCTACCGTTGATATCAGACTATAAACCCAAACTTTAACTTTATCCATATGAATGAATGGATAACACAGAAAATAGGGTGGCCTAGGCCTACATAGTTAGAAATAATGAAGAATATCTTGCACCGAGGAAAATATTTTACCAGTTCTTTTCCACTTTCAGAATGCGTCCCAGGAACTTTCGGCGATGACTGCGAATACAGCTGTGCATCATGTCAGAACGGTGGAATGTGCAACATGCAGTTGAACGGTTGTGAATGCAAACCGGGTTGGACCGGACTGCTCTGTAACGACACTTGCAAACCGGTGAGTAGAACGAAATTCGAGTCTCAATGTTTAGGCCTACTGTCTCTGATATCGAACAAATCCCTCCACTGAATTCTGATTCATTTGGTTCTGAGGAAAACATAGTTCATCTTTTGCTCATCAGATGGCGAGAGCATCTCGGGTAATAAATGAACTTCACTGACGGTGTAGGCTACCGGTAGAAAGTTGTTGGTGTTGATGTCATTGTTCACAGTGGCCTAGTACGCAGCTTGGCTTCGGAGTCAACTGCATTCATCCTTTTCTCAATAGGAGCTGTCAGTGAGTTGACCAATAGGTGTCACTACGGCCCGATTCAATGCGGACCCATTCATTCTTGATCGAGCACCAATCACGTAGATTTTCCTGTGTATTGGTCCGCTAGAACTTTGCTGCCATCTTTTGGCAATACGCCCAATTCTCCCAACTTACAGGATCAGCCCACTGCATCGGGACGAGGAGCCTAACCAGTTTAGGGCCACCATGTCGTGAAACCAGTCTCTTAACATTATCTGTTGTATTTTCAGGGCATGTTCGGGGAAGGCTGTAACCACATCTGCAAATGCCAGAATGGTGGATCATGTGATGCCATCACCGGCGAATGCCGCTGTCCCCCTGGTGTCAAAGGTGCAAACTGCGAAGATGGCTGCCCGCCTGGTTTCTACGGTTCACGCTGTGATAGACCCTGTCCTAAGGCCTGCGCGAAGGGCTACTGTAACCGGATATTTGGTTACTGCGAATGTGCCCCAGGATTGTTTGGGCCGTCCTGTAATCTGCCATGCCCCCAGGGGACTTATGGTCCTAACTGCGTCAAGCAGTGCAAGTGTGACGGGGAACACTCAGATGGTTGCGATCCAGAGGTATGTTTGTTGATGTCACCGAGGCCAGTGCATACCAAACCTAGGCCTATTAGCACGTTGACTGCCAGCTGTGAGCATACTGTAAACCGTGAAATTTTCGCGGCGCTAAATGTTCGCGATTTTTGGGGTCTACGAATTTGCGAAGAATAATTTTTCGCGATTGGAACCCTTCAGCTTCATAAAACCTCAAGAACCAATGATTTTCGCGCAATTTATGTTCGCGTTTTGACCCTCGATCGCGAAAATGAAATGCACGCAAAACTTTTACGGTTTACAGTACTCGTAGTCACAGATGTCCTCCCCATTGCCAGCTACGTGTATACTCGTAGTAGGGCTAAAGCATTTTCTATTAATGTTGATAAGCTTGACAATGACGAAGAGCCTTCCAATGATCATACTGGCAGTGGGGATTGACCAGATGTATGGGAACACGCTAGAGGGCGTACAGCTACGACTCGTAGTTGGCAATATGAAATAACTTAAAATAGGCCTTGTAGTCATGGCAATGGCGGATAAAATGATATTTTAGCCATGGCAGTCAGTGTGTTCGATTCTTGCCTTGTTTAGCTGTCAGAGTGGTGCAATACAAACATCGGCTCCTGTCACCGCTGAGGGTCTAGGTTCAAACCCCAGTTGGACCTGCTCTTCATAGCTAGGACGGTTGACTCTCTTTGACAGTGCAGGATTTCTCCGGTCCTCTGGTTTCCTCCTGCTTAGAAAATTCACCCAGTATAGAGTTTATGCAGATGACATCATCACGGAAAAATCTGCCATCTTGACGGTCAATTTGACGTCAAACGACGTCGGCGACCCACGTGGTGCAGTTTGTCGTCAGCACAAGTGGAGTGTGTGCGCCTTCAACCATGACGCGATCTACATGTGGCGCACTTTGTCGTCGACGTCAGCATGGTGGACAACCGGTCAAAAGTGACGCCATAATGAGCCACTGCACAAGCTCTATTGTCTGTAGAACTGATAACACCATATTTGGTAGTAGGCTCTCGAACCCAATTCTTACCATTTGAGATTCCTTATTCCAATTCTCCTTCATTTCAGGACGGTACTTGCAAATGCAAACCAGGTTACTACGGTGACCAATGCGAAAACAAATGCAAGAGAGGTTTCTACGGGCCATTGTGTAAGAAGAAATGTTTCTGCAGCTCTCGGACACGTTGTGATCATGTGACGGGACAGTGCATTCGAGATTGCCCGCCGGGTTGGACAGGTGACAGGTGTGACCAACGTAAGTTGACCAATCAAGTTGTCTCTTTTGTCTTGGGGATTGAAAATTGGCCAATCAGTGGCAGCGTTGCATCGACGCATGTTGACCCTGTCAGGGGTGCTGAGAAATGGGATGTCAATGCACCGTTTCTTTTGGGGGTTGCAAAATTTTCAAAATATTTTGAACTTTATGCATGTCAAGCATAGATTTTCTCCATCTGTCTAGAGCTTGATGTGTTAGAGTAGGTCCAGCTCAGGTTGGTCAAACTATTGTGTACATTATGTGTAACAGAGTACACAGAAATGCACAAAAGGTTTGACAAACTTGGGGTGAGACTAGAATGCATTTTGATGTTTGGTGTTTGATGTAGTGCATCCTCACCCTTCCCTACCCTGTCGTTATGGTTACCAAAGACTGGACCATTTTATCAGAACAATTCTGCGTATCAGTTTCCACTAAATGATTCAGAAGAAGGCATTATTTGGAGGTGCAAGGCAACGAAGATACACTCTTGACTGGCACTGACATGTCCATAGCATAACTCTGAAAGCTCCATTATGGCTGGCTTTAACCAGGCAGCACACATATGAAAATCTCAGCGAGATTGCCTCTCTGAGCCATGACTGTGAGCTAAACCTTAGTGCCTCATCTCTGCAAAGGGGCTGTTCATTTTCGTCACTTGAGGGATCAGAATTGTGATCCTTGGGAAAACGGAAAAAGCTATGCACTTGCAAATTGCAGGGATTATTTGTTGTGCTGTACAGAATAATCGCAGCAATTTGCAGCTTCATAACTTTCTCCATTTTCTCAAGGATCACAACTCAGATTCCTCAAGTGACGAAAATGAACAGCCCCTTTAATGTCTGCAACATGGCTCACGGAGACGATTTCCAATCTTGCAAGCAAGAATTTGTATGTGTGTAGCTAACTTTAGAACCATACATTTTCATGTAATTTATTACGTGGGAATCAACATGTTTCATTCTGCATAATGCATTGTGTAGAAATCGCTAACCTCTTCCTACACTCTGCAGCAAGCAGCCAGATTCCGTGTTCAACGCTTTGGGATTTTCTCGTGCGACCAATCAGAAGCCTCGGTTCTCATGCGGTAATTTATTCAATACGAGTACGCCGTTCAACTTCGTAGCGGACAACACTGGCCTGCTGGCACATAATTGACTTCCCACTGCCAGTCCTACAACAGACTAACAAATAGTCTCCATCGAATATTGCCTTCGCGGCTTCTTTTTGAGTACTTGTAAGTCCTTGCACGGAGAATTTGCATTCGAATAAAGTTTCATCGACTGCCATCTTGTCATCATACCCGAGCTGCCGATGCAAGCTCTGCCGTGATTGGTTGCTATTTCTGGGACAGGGGAAATCCTTGAACACGGAATGTGGTTTGCTTGCGTGAAGGTCAAGGGAGGAGAAGCCGAGTCTTGACCTGAACTCAGTGAAGATGACATGTTTTGAAAAAGGTTCAAGAAATTACCCCAATGTAGCTAGACTCTGTTCTGATGGCATGGTCACCTTATCTCCTTCACGTTTTCATTTGCCTACTAACTAGTGACTGTTGATCATTAATCTTTATCAAATACTCCACTTGGATATTCAAATATTTATCAGATGTCAAATTCACGTTATCATTGTTCATCCGTTAGGTTCTTTTTCGAGGTTACTGAAGAGTAAAATGCTTAGAATGTTCTATTCATCACATACACATTGCTCGACACATACAGCTACACTCTGAAGGAAAAATGGGAACACTTTCGACCTTTCCAAAAAAATGGTGGCCTACTTGTTCTCCCAGCAGCCACTGAATGGACGCTGACATCATGGTGAGAACTGTTAGACTGCCATCTTTGTTGGAAAGGTCTAATGAATTCATGATTTAGGTTTACTAAGCTCCTGGATCATTGACTACACAACACACTCTATGAACAGCGGTACCAAATTCTAGGATCATCAGCAATGTACAGTAGAAATAGTGACACCTTCCTCTTGGATAAGTGGTACCCCACGTACTCTGCGATAGGCCATGTGCACGTGACGTCATCATTGACGTCATAATGCGCGCGTCAGCCATGTTGGACGGCATCTGACGCTACGAATGCGTTGGACGTGCCGTCCAAAATGGCGGCATCTCGTCATCGCGGTGACGTCATAATCGTCGCTGCACATGGTCTATAAGTGGCATCATACTCCAGGATCAGTAACACGACGCTTGAAGATATTCTTTGCCAGTCTCTAGGATAAGTGGCACCATACTCTAGGATAAGTGGCACCACACACACTCTTAAGATATTCTTTACCATACCGGTACTCTAGGATAAGTGGCATCATACTCTGGGATCAGCAGCACCACACTACTCTGATATATTCTTTACCATATACTCTAGAATAAGTGGCACCGAACTCGATGATAAATGGTGCCATGTCAGAACGTGTACATTCTAAGTCAGAAGTCAGAGGTTTTGGACTCAAGATCAACATCACACACCCTTGACCTCTATCCTTCTCTTCCTACAGTCACCAAACACATCAATAACAACTACGATTGGTCCATCGTGATATATTACATTATAGAATTACATAAAATACCTGCATATTGGCCTGATACGTCTTTTTCTATTGTTTGGTGCAGTGGTGGTAGATTAACTGGTGACGCATCTGGCATGTCCGCATCCAATATTGATGTCAGGTGGTGCAGTCTTGTTTGGTGATTTAGATTTAAAGTTCTGTTTGAGTGGGTCCTTTTACCTGATTTCAGTAGTTTTGACTTTCTGTACAGATGGCGACAGGAGTATCCATTCAAAAGTGACATGTTCTACACCCAGGTTATTTGGGAGTGAACCAACCTGCCTAGAGGAATCCCACTGACGTCACCAAATCATGTGACTGGCCGTCAAAATGATGCAAACTGTGGCGTCAATAGGGTGCTACACGTGGATTGACATTTCGCCTGACGTGACGAGACAGCACATGAAATAATGTCATCGCGTCATCGTGATGTTCCTTCAGGAAACACGTGGTCAATTTGATGGCCAACGTGGCCTTTATGACGTCACGTGGGAAACCTATATTGAGGCTTTATATAAGACGTCACAAGCCGCCGTGCTGGAGGACACATGCTGCAGAGGCACAGTGAAATGAACCGTTCAGCCCCAATGATGTTACGTCAAACAATGGCGTTGCGCAGGTCACGTCACGGTCGGCTCACACCCGTGCGCCCTGTGTCCTCCAGAATGGCCGCCAGGATGACGTCATTGCAAAGCCTCTATTAGGGGCTTGTTGCTTAGTGCTACTACTGTGTAGGCCTACTCCCTGCCATCTTACAGGAATGTGCAAAAAACATCATTCTGATGACAGAGAGAGCATTGAAATCAAGTGAGAGGACTCCTGCTAATCCATGCTCGATCATTGAATGCACTGGGCATGTTTTGTGAATGAATTCTCGCCAGTTGCTATGAAGGTATCAGTTTTGTGTCAGAGCTCCACATGAATCATGTCTGTTGTATCCGTTGATTGTACTCATATTGGGTCCTATTCATAAAGCGGTTCTATTGTTAGAACCATCTTAGGCTGGTTCCAAGTGTACTGGTGAAGCACACTTGGAACCGGCCTAAGACGGTTCTAACGATAGAACCGCTTTATAAATACAACCCATTGAAATCTACAGCTTCCTGTCTCGTTGCCCAAGCATTATGAAAATAAATTGGAAGAGGAATGAATATCATAATGTCTGGCTTAGCTGGACAGTGATCTGCCACTGTACCCTATCATCTACTGATGTGTAGGCCCTGCATCCAACTTCCCCTAGTGTAATCACTGTTACTAATTCAATGCATTTCCCCACAGATGCATCTTCACTAACAACTTGAAATGGTACATGGAGCCCATATGTTTCCCATCATACCCAAACGAATGTGGAACCCATACCATATACTATCCGAATGAAAGTGAAACCCATATCTTTCCCGTGACTATCGGAATGAACGTGGAACCCATACCCTGTCTTTCCCTTAACTATCGGAATGAACGTGGAACCTGTATCCGAGCTTTCCGTTGACTATCGGAATGAATGTGGAATCCATACCCTATCTTTCCCTTGACTATCGGAATGAACATGGAACCCATATCCTATCTGTCCCTTGACTATCGGAATGAACATGGAACCCATATCCTATCTGTCCCTTGACTATCGGAATGAACGTGGAACCCATACCCTATCTTTCCCTTGACTATCAGAATGAACATGGAAACCATACCCTATCTTTCCCATAACTATCGAAATGGACATGGAACCCATACCCTATCTTTACTGTAACTATCGGAATGGACATGGAACCCATACCCTATCTTTCCCATAACTATCAGAATGACTATACCTATGCATGGGCTGGTAACACGTCTCAATTCTGCATGGGCTGAAGAACTATGATGCATCCGGCATGTTCGACCATGGTATCAAGCCCCAGCTGTATCTCTGCATCTTGGCATGATCCGGAAATCTTGTGTAACTATCAACATGGGATGTGAAGACCTGCAGTTTCGCAGCAGATTTTGTTTAAAATAGCCCCTGTTCAACAACATTGCTAAATCGTGCTGCAGTCCCAGTCAGCATTTGTGCAGTACAATGCCTGCAAATCGACACAATTTTGGATTATTCTTCCGTCAGCTACATTTCGTGTAAAGGGCATTTTGTGTAATTTTTTTGTTTCTTCACGTCACATGTAATTATTCCAGCGTGTATCAAGGGTCGCTACGGCCGTAACTGTTTAACTGAGTGTAGGTGCGGTGAGAGCGGGTGCGACCCCGTGACTGGAGAGTGTGTCTGTGGAGCCGGGAAGCGAGGACCACGGTGCCAAGAAGGTAAGGATATCTGACGATGGACGTCCGTCAAAAAATCGACAATATTGGTGGCAGTGGCGTCTCCTTTGGGCCAATAACGTGATAGACCACACTCATCTATATTTCATTCGCCCACAAGCGTCACGCTGCCAAAGTAGAATTCGCCCGTTACACTTTCATTTCAACATACATGTATGACTTCTACCACAACCGTTATTTTTCAAACCAGTACGGTATCAAATTGTACAATCTTGATGAACTTATCATTATTATTGATAAAAATGTGATTAAATATGTGCAAAGGTAAGGATACAACTTGGCATTTTAGCGTCAGCATTTTTCAATTTTTCTGAGAGTTTTTAGTATTTTGCTATTTACACAATTTGTTGTTTACAACTGCTAATAACCTGATTGTTGTGAGTAGTAGTACATTTCCCAAAACACCTACACACCTCAAACAAGTTGCGCATGGTTGTGATGAAGTGTCAGTTCCCATGTTCCATTCGGTGCTCATTGCATCTGGGAGTTCGAAATTGTTACATCCATGTGCAATATTCATGTTGAAACAGAGGCATATTTGCTGCATGTTTAAATCTAATAGATTCTCCTTTCAAAGTCACCATTGTATGACATTTCCTTGAGAGCCATTTTGGCTGATTGCTCTTTTGTTTCCTACAAACAAAAGAACATCAGCGATGACAAATTTCATGCTGTAAATTAAACTTATCTTGCATCAAACTTTCACTTTATGCTTCAAATATGCCTCAAGTATGCATCATTTTCCTGTGTCAAATGTTGTGTGTGAATTCATCCTAACTTGAACCAACTCTACTGTACAATGACTACTATTAATGTACACTGGTGTTGATTCTTGGCGGGATGAAATCTGAATACTAACCAACTAACAACCAAACCACATGAACACATCTAATGACTAATTATTTCATTTCAGCTTCCTACAACTTATTTCATATTCGAATTGCCTCGTATTAAGGTTATACATTCGAATTGCCTCGTATTAAAGTTGTACATAAAAAGTACAAAAAAAGTACATTTACAAACAATGACTCATTTGGCAAAACTGGGCCAAATGTAAAATGTTCAAGCTTTTGAAACAGTGTCAGCATTACAGACTGAGCTATTCTTTCTTCGACAATTATCCTATAAGTGTCGTAGCCAACTTTGCATACACAAAAACTACATACCGTAACAACCAATAGCTATAGGTCCCCTTTAAAAGTAATCTGAAAAATAAGAGATTGATAACTTGGAACATTTTCAGAGAAATTCTATTTTCTAATCTTTAAAGTAAGAAAATTCAGTTTTCTGAAAATTTTAAGTTATCAAACTTCTTATTTTTCATCTTGCTTTTTTCTTCAAAATCTCAACTAACTGCATATTAGAACTTGCATGGTAGTTCCTAACCCAAACGTTTCAGTTGTTAATGCTCTGGTCGTGACTCCTGAAAATGGTTATTTCAGATTGTGAAAAGGGAAGATGGGGACTGAACTGTATGCACGAATGTGACTGCCGCAACGGAGGGACGTGTCAACCGAGCAACGGGGAATGCGTCTGCCCTCTTGGATTCTTTGGACCGAAGTGCGCTGAAGGTGGGTGGATGTGTGTAGCATTGGGGCTAGGCCTTCGTTACACAGGTGTTGGGAACTGATGCAGTTAGGAAAAGGAAAGATCCTTCCTATTATACAAAATTTTTGCAGTCTTCTGGAAGTGGTGAATTGCCGATTGAGAACCAACGTGTCGGAGAACATAGACATTCACATGGAGTAGTGCCTTCAGCAATGACCATGAGCAAGGTTCCTTCCTCTCAATTCGAAAGGCGCCGCTCCACGTGATAGTTTTCTGTCGAAAGTTTGCTGTCAGATAGTCAAGTACAGTGGAACCCCGGTCGGCGACCACCCCTATAACGCGACCACCCCGGAAAGACGACCAGTTTTCAATTGTCCCGATTGTTTTTCTCTTTATTTCCCTTTGGAGAGTTTCACTAACGCGACCACCCCGCTATCCAGACCGCGACCACAGCTTTGGCTGTCCCAAGTGGCAATTAGCACCTCGGTAACACGACCACCCGCAACCTAATTAGTGGTCTGATTATCAAACAAAGGCGAGTCAGCAGTGTGTGTGTACCAAACAGGACAATTAACACATGACATAAGCCATGTGCATGACGGTTGGGGTCAGCGATCATAAGTAGGCAGGCCTAAGCATCATGAGACGGGTGCAATATTTACACGGAATTCACCATTTCCACACCTGCCAGTCGTCCATCCTAGTCGTCACAGTGTCAGTGGGTTATCTGCTTACTAGTATCAGGCCAGGCTGGAGATGGTCTAGTCTGGTTTATTAAACGAAACATGGATGAAAAAAAATATGACACTCAGTTTACTTCGGTCTGGATCGGCACTCATCGGGCCGATTTTGGCAAGGCGACCACCCCGCTAACGCGACCACTTTGGGTCTGTCCCGTGGGTGGTCGTGTTACCGGGGTTCCACTGTATTGCTGTCAGACAGCAATAATTGCTGTCATAGTCAAGTATTGCTGTCAGACAGCAATAATTGCTGTCATACAGTACTGTATGACAGTCATTATTGCTGTCTGACAGCAATAATAATTGACTATCTGACAGCAAACTTTCGACAGAAAACTGTCACGTGGAGCGGCACCGTTATTGTTTCTATTCCTTCCAGCTTGCCCACCGATGCGTTACGGCGCCCAGTGCATGTTGAGATGCCAGTGTGAAAATGGAGGGAGCTGCGATCCTGTCAACGGAAGATGTAATTGTTCTGCAGGCTACACGGGCCAAATCTGTGACAGAGGTAGGTGGAGTTTCCCTTAAAGGACCACTGTATTGCATCTTTCTGTCGACAGCCGGCGCCACCGGCACCATGCTCCAATACTGTAGTTAAGCCTTTCGCCCCAGTGTTGGAGAATGTATGATTACAGTCTCGGTCACCCAGCCGCTGGGGATCGAACAAGTTTGTGTAGCAGTACTGCAGAACGAAACGGCTGGCTGTGCGAGACTAGTTGCATGCGGTAGTTTACCAAGTCATTAATAGAGGTCTCCTCTTAACGCGGGTAGGTGTAATGCAGGATTGGGAAGCAATACTGTGGTCCTTTAAGCTAGGAATCCACCATTGATTTTCAAGTTGATTTTGCATTGCAACTTGCTTTGCAACTGGGCACTCGATCGCCGTAGTGGACCCGCTAGACGTGATTTCCACCAATGGCGAAGATGTGGTCAATATCAGTCGGCAGTCGGTTGGCGACCGGTATCAGTTCTTTGCGATCGTATTCAATCGCATGTAGCAGGTTGCAAAGCAAGTTGCAAGGCAGAAAATCAGCAGTGGATTCCTAGCTTTAGTTATACAGCACGATATGGACAACTCTTTGATTGTGAAAGCTACCGCGGGCTGATCTTTTCTACGGTATTGATTTTCAGAATGCCGACCAGGGATGTACGGCAAGAACTGTGACATGAGGTGTAACTGCAAGAATAGCGCCGAGTGTGACCCACACACTGGTGAATGTATCTGTGCACCGGGATGGAAGGGGGAAGAATGTAATGAAAGTAAGTAACGATGGAGGCCTACTGACGACAGAGGCTGATGTGAATGATGTAGAAGATGAGGAAATTGCAAGCGGGAGCTGCTGTTATGTAGTGGCTCGGGTCTCGGGCTAGCAGTCAAGTCCCAAGTTCAAGTAACAATGAAGGCCTACTGACGACAGAGGCTGATATGAATGATGTAGAAGATGAGGAAATTGCAGGCGAGAGCTGCTGTTGTGTAGTGGCTCAGGTCTCGTGCTAGCAGTCAGAAGCTCCCAGGTTCGATAGATGATTCCCGAATTCGCAGATATGTGATATGCGCAACCACAACCTCGATCTGAAACCAGCTGACGTGACGCAATCCATGATTCAGCAATGGTCGACTCTGGCACAACGTTGTCGAAGTCCCTGTCGTGAGGTTCTCTGCGTCAGGTCATTCAGTTTCAGACCGAGGTTGTGCGATTTCGACCGAAGTTTGCAGATCTTTCTCGCTTACGTCAATTTGAGAATTGTCAAAACAATGTCAGCACGCAACTCAGGCTCAGACTTTGGTTTGTTGCTGTTGCTGAAAATGGCCCCTTCAGCTTCAGAACAAGATGAACTATTTCACCTTCTATCTTTTCAGAATGTACAAATGGTACCTACGGCCCAGGTTGCGCTAGAATATGCCAGTGTGCAAACGGAGCTGCTTGCGATCACGTCAGCGGTGCCTGCACCTGTACGCCAGGTTGGCGTGACATGTACTGCGAAAAACCATGCCCTGATGACTTCTTCGGCTTAGAGTGCAAGCAAGTCTGTAACTGCAAAAACGGCGCTCGTTGTAACCACGTGACTGGAGAGTGCTCCTGTTCGCCGGGGTGGATCGGCGAGGGCTGCGTGCAGGCGTGTCCGCCAGGCCGATGGGGACCAGATTGTAAGAGGAGTTGTGCGTGTGATAATGGCGCGACTTGTGATAACGTCAATGGCGCCTGCCGATGTGCGCCGGGATGGAAGGGCCTGAGATGCAACGAAAGTAAGTAAGATTCATCCAGAAGGGGTCTAGCTGACAATCACCGTTTCGTTTCTTTACAATTAGTCACATCATCACTATTCATCAATACAGTATGAAGCACACCATTCTCTGCGTACGTTGCGTGGAATGTATGCTCCAATTATTCATTGCGTATGGTACGGGTACGTCATGTGTCCCTTTCACATGACCTCGGTGCACGACAGGCGAATGACGTTATGTCTTAAGTACGTCCTTCCAAGGTGCCACGTGACTTCTGCGGAAGATACATGTACAGTACCTTGCACAATTGACCTCCCTTCCGTGCCGCGCACCATCCGCGTACTACATGCAGCGTCATGCACGTACCGTCCTCGTATCTTCCGAGGACGTGGCGCAGCGTCATGGAAGGCATGCAGTGAAGACGTAACGTCATTAACCCGACGTCACGCAACAGAGACGCGTGACGTACCCATACCATACGCGATGAACTGAAGCCTACCTTCCTCGTCACGTACGGGGAAGGTACGCGGATTTAGGGAGGTCAATTGTGCCAGGTACTGTACGAGGACGGTACGGATGGATGCATGACATTGCATGTGGTATGCGGCACGGAAGCTACATGTAGGTTCAGTTGTGCCAAGAACTGTTTACAGACCTACATGTACATTGTTGAATACTTTACATTCCAGGATGTCCTAGTCATTTCTTTGGCCTCGGCTGTGCCCAGAGGTGTATCTGCACAAACAAAGCTGACTGCCATCATGTGACTGGAAAATGTAACTGCCCTGAGGGATTCACAGGAATGGCGTGTGAATTAGGTGAGTGGAATCTGAGAACAACTTCAGGACTAGGCCAGACCCAAAAATATGTCTGTTTGCTGTAACCCTACCCTGCCCTAATAGCTTAGGTAGGTAGGTAGGCATATATTTTTATTTTTAGCTCACTGGGGTGAGCTATTACGATGGTGCAGCGTCCGTCGTCCGTCGTCGTCCGTCGTCGTCGTCGTCCGTCGTCGTCGTTGTCCGTTAGCAGGGCACGTTTCGTAACCGCTGGAGCTATTGATCTGAAACTTGGTACATATATACCCCTAGGTCAGATGACCCACGACACCAAGTTTCGGTCCGATTCGACTCTCAGTTTGGCCACCAGGTGGCGGAAACCAAAAACACAAAAAGTACAATAACTCCTGAACTAATGACTAGATCATCTTCAAATTTTTATCATAGGTGTAGCTAATAAGGATACATAACATATATAACGGGTTTTTGATTTGACCTACTTTTCAAGGTCACAGAGGTCAAA
>NMRB01000506.1:166959-181226 GCA_002633025.1 Notospermus geniculatus
GGCATTCAGTTTTGAAGTGTAAAAAGTTTTAGGTCGGCATACTTCGTCATTGCCGGTCGGCAAATCGGGTCCTTTGGGGCATAAAAAAAAACATATTGGCTAATACCCCCATAAAAAGTTTTGGGTCGGTACCATTTATGTAGGGTCGGTCGGGTTACGGCAAACAGACATATTTTTGGGTCTGGCCCTAGGATGCTAAAAATCTGGAAACAGAGTCTCTTCCAGATCTGTCTGTGGGTAGAAATTGACGCCAGTGGAGTTGTAATGGGAACCCAAGCCCACTGCCTCAATAGGTGTCACTAGTGGTTAAAACTATTGAAATGAAACTGACATCCCGGTCCTGATCAATTTCCCACACAAAAGGCATCCATTGTATAGACGAGATTCTCGAATTCTCAGATCTGCGCACTTCCACCGAAATCGCAACCGCAACCTCGATCTGAAACCAGCTGACGTGACGCAATCCATGATTCAGCAATGGTCGACTCTGATGCAATGTCGTTGAAGTCACTGTCGTGGGGTACCGGTACCTGCATCTCGTCATTTAGTTTCAGACCGAGGTTGTGTTTGCGATTTCGGTGGAAGTGCGGCGGAAGTGTGCAGATCTTTCTTGTTTAAGTCAGTTTGGGATTTTGCTGTGCTGCCCTCTATCGTAGCTAGGATCGCCATTGAGGGGTCGGACTGTTGCTTGGAAGAGGCTCAGCTTATTGATGTTTGAACTATTTGCAGAATGCCCCGAGGGTTGGTACGGTATGAACTGCAGTGAGTCATGTGACTGTGTCCACGGTGCGTCGTGCGATCGCTACAAGGGCAAGTGTAAATGTCTCCCAGGTTATTTCACCGACAAATGTGACAAACGTAAGTATACTGAAATACAATACAAATCCTTTGCCAGTAATACAATGCAATACAAATGCAGAATACAATCAATACAAATCCTTTGCCAGTAATATAAATTTGGAGTACAAAGAATACACAGTGTATGATTGCAACGTGTATACAAGTATTGACGATTTCGATTCTAGACCTCAATTTTAGAATGTATCTAATGCTGGTAATTTCATTTCTCTACTTCTCAGGGTGCCCTGAAGGATTCTACGGCCAAGGCTGCCGCGAAAAATGCTTGTGTCAGAACGGAGCAACATGTAACTTTGAGAATGGTCACTGTCAATGTGAACCTGGGTGGAGGGGCCATTTCTGTGAGAAACGTACGTATGATGGTGTTTTCTCCAGCGTATAGGAGCTGTCAGCGAGTTGACCACTAGGTGTCACTAGGGCCCAATTCAATGCATCTAGCGGACCCAGTCATTATCGATCGAGCAGCGATCACAATAGATTTCCTGTACATTAGGTCCGCTAAGACTGTGCTGCCATCTGTTAGCAATATGCGCGGCTGACTGCTCCTATTGTTGGGAGAAAAAAAAAATCGTTCTTTCCAAAAGGTACTGTGTACCATGACTTGTGTCAACTGCATCACAAGTCGAGTTTCCAATTTGACTTCCATGTTCATTTCAGCTTGTTTACCCGGTACATTCGGAGCAAACTGCGACAAAGAGTGTAAATGTCCGCAGGGAGAGCCTTGTAACCACATCACTGGGGCTTGTAACTGCCCTGCCGGTTTCACGGGCCTAGCGTGCGACAGGCGGTGCCCAGAAGGAACGTTCGGTCCGAATTGTAAGGGACGGTGTTCCTGTGGACGAAACCATATCTGTGATCACATAACGGGAGAGTGTGTCTGCCGGTCGGGGTATAGGGGGAGACACTGCACTAGAGGTAAGTGTTGGCAAGGGCAAGGGTATACTGAATGTGATTCGTCGTCCTGTGCGATGCCTGTTCGTCGTCGCATGCGTTTTTCAAACAATCGCACAGAAAAACACTGTACACCCAATGCGTTTTCATGTTCGGATCAGTAGGCCTACTCAGTGCTTCTACTTGCCAATACACGCTGGAAGTGATGAGGCACACCAGCGCCACCTTCAAAAACCTGTGCGTTAACAATGCGTCTGCTGAAAAATTGAAAATTTTTCAATCTTTTTTGGACGCATTGTGTCAACGCACAGCGGATCGCACTCGGTCTAGCCATCCAAAGGAGAAGCCATTGCTCCATCGTGTGCATTGACGGATGCAGCAACGCACAGGGTGTCAGATACGAAATTCGCATAGGAATCGCGTTCGGTATGTATACCCGTAGCCTTAAGTCAGGAACTTGGCATGGTATGTCAATTTGACCTGTATTTATTCTTGTATTACAGGGTGCAAAGCGAACTTTTTCGGTCCTGACTGTATGTCGAAATGCGTCTGCCAGAATGGAGGTACCTGTAACATGATGACAGGTATGTGCACATGTCCGCTCGGCTTCATCGGACCCAGCTGTGCCATAACATGCCCGCCCGGTTCATATGGACACATGTGTAAAGAGCGATGTGCTTGTCAGAACGGTGCTACGTGCGATCACATTACAGGACAGTGTAGATGTCAGCCTGGGTACTTTGGGAAGCGGTGCGACAGAGGTAAGTAATGATCAAGCGCTTTCCAGTGTACCGCAGTCTCAAAGCGCTTCACTTTATTCAGTGTCTCCAGAGACATTTCTAGGGAACTCAAGGAGCAGCTTATCTTTTAAGAATTTAAGTTTGGTGCAACCGGGCCCAGGACTTGTAATTTCAGTTACAGTACAGGTTGGTCACAACTGACATCCCTACGTCTTCGCGTATGTTAGGCTACATGTAAGTTACGCGTAACTTACGCATAACTCACGGCTTTGGTTTCGTGTAACTCGCCAAAATCACGTAACTCGCCTCATAAATCACTGCGTAGCTAGCGAAATTCGCGTAACTCACTGCATAATTCACCTCGTAAGTTACGCGTAACATAGCTCGTGAGTTGTTGTGTAAGTTACGAGTGACTTACGCGTAAGTTTCGCAAATTTTGGGATGTCAGTTGTGACCTGTACTGTAGCTGAAGATCTGAACCCTTAAACCAGATCTAAATAGGGACTTTTGCTTCTTCAAGCACTTTCTGCACTTCTTTCATGTCTAAATCTCTCCCCTCAGTTTGCCCCGAGAACACATTTGGTCCGAACTGCCAGGGACAATGTAGCTGTGCCAATGGCGCCCTCTGCGACAAAACGACGGGAGAATGTAAGTGTGGAATGGGATGGACCGGCGATACCTGCGAGGAACCGTGCCAAGACGGTTCATACGGACCAAACTGTACTCAGACCTGCACGTGCCAGAACGGCGGATCGTGCGATCGGTATAGTGGATGTTGTAAATGTCCGCCTGGGTGGTATGGACAGCAGTGTGAATATGGTAAGTTCTTTGACTTCTGCGTTCCGTATGACACTGACAGTATGTGTGACGTTAACTCAAAATGCTTACATATGTCATTTAATTCACAGAATGCCCCGAAGGATTTTACGGAGACAACTGCCGACGAAAATGTGACTGTGTAAATGGCGCCAAATGTGACCCGGAGACTGGCCAGTGCATCTGTAAGCCCGGTTACAAGGGTAGCACATGTGAAAAGGTCTGCCGCGAGGGCACCTATGGAAAACGTTGCAAGAAGGATTGCAAGTGCGAGGACAAGGCGTTCTGCGACCCTGTGACAGGAAGTTGTGCCTGTCCATCTGGCTTCGCAGGGGAGAGGTGCTTCAGAGGTGAGATAGCTTTCATTCCCTTTATTGGCAATGAAGCTGAGGAGATGAGGGACCCAACTTTTAATCTGAACTTAGCATTGCAGTTCCACTTCATTTTGTAGCGAAAGCTCAGTCCCACTTTGAAATGTAGGCCCAGTCCCACTTATTTTGAAGTGTCGGCCAAGTCCCATTTCGTTTTGAAGAGTCAGCCCAGTCCCACTTCGTTTTGAAGTGTAGGCCCAGTCCCACTTCGTTTTGAAGTGTAGGCCCAGTCCCACTTCAGTTTGAAGCGTAGGCCCAGGTCCCACTTGGTTTTGAAGTGTCGGCCCAGGTCCCACTTGGTTTTGAAGAGTCGGCCCAGTCCCACCTCGTTTTGAAGCGTAGGCCCAGTCCCACTTCATTTGAACTGTCAGCCCAGTCCCGCTTCATTTTGAAGTTTACATGTAGGCCCAGTCCCACCTCATTTGAAGTGTGAGCCAAGACATTTCAACTTAAACCTCTCCCTTTTCCAGCTTGCCCTCCCGGCCGGTACGGCCCCAGCTGTACATATACGTGTGACTGTGATAGTGGTGTAAACTGCGACCCTGTATCGGGAGCCTGCCAGTGTCCTGACGGCATGATAGGGACAAGATGTCAGATTCCAGAAGGTAAATAAAAAAAAATGAAGATTTGCGACTTCAGTTGGTTCTTGGTGGGGTAGTTCCACCTCAGAAGCACTAAGGGCCAAATTCATAAAGGGTGTTTAAGACTTAGATGCGTGTAACTTCGTCAAATGCATGGTGGAAGTGTGTGCATAGTGAAGTTACACGCGTCTAAGTCTCAAACACCCTTTATGAATATGGCCCTAAATGTACCTTGGGTGGGAACTTAGATAAGTTTCTTGTTGAGTAAGTACTTTTCCTGCACAACTTCTACCAAGTTTTCTTCACAATATGTGTGTGCTCATAAACTGTCGTGACTTAACTTTGTTGAAAATTAAGAGAACGGAGGCAAATTTCATTGTTTCATTCAACGAGATGTTTTGTTGAGATATTGATGAATATCCAGATTTGTCTTTCGTTAAGAAACGTTCACATTTGAAGTGGCACAAATTTGATATCACACGTGTTCAGTCTGATGACACTGAGTTCAGTGTCAGTCGATCGTCGCAGTGTCATATTGAAATTGTTTAAGTTAGAGTTACGAGTAGTTAGACAGACTTCAGTTAATTCCTCTACTGTTGTGTTTTTTGTCATATTTGACTAATCCTGCTAACATTAATATTTCTACATCACGACTAACATAACTAACATTCCTTGTCCATCAAAAACGTCCACATCAGAAAGATGTCCACATTATGATAATATCATAATGTGGACATCAACTATAAGTTCGAAATTTTGATATCAGATATCAAAATTTTGCACTTATAGTTAGTACTGTAGTTATAGTTTCCACTCTAACACTAACCCTTTTGACACTGTCCTTGAACTTTGACCTCCAGAGGGATTTCCAACTACAGATTGTGTTCTGGCCTCTTGTGCTAATACACTGTAGGAGCAGTCAGCCGCACGTATTGCCAAAAGATGGCAGCAAAGTTCTAGCGGACCAATGTGAAAGAAACTTCTCTTGATTGGTGCTCAATCAAGAATGAATGGGTCCGCTATATGCATTGAATTGGGCCGTAGTGACACCTATTGGTCAACTGACGGACAGCTCCTATTGAAAGATTGTATCTTCCAATGAGCACTGTCTGCGAATGCTACCCGTCGCTGTGTAAACTGAGCTACCCAGGAAATCCCTCTGGTCTCTGCACCAATCAGCATCCATAGATTAGTCACATGACCATCTTGTCTTCCGCTTCCTTTAGACACAAGTAAGTAATCGAAGAGTAGAGGATGGTGAAAGGATTGTAGGGTGTTGTGTAAAATGGATCACCCTGTGTTGATATTCAGGACAAACTGCTCTGAATTCATAAAAGATTTAAGCTGAAGCAGCATTTAAAAGTTATTGGTTACACAGTGGCTGGGCCAGTGCTTCAATTATTATTGTGCCAAAACTCATGCCAGTCCTGCCGCTATATGATCAGCGTTTAAATGCAGTCTTAAGGTGCCGACAGGTCGACACTGCGTCCTGAAGCAACTCACGGCAACTAGCTTTCCGGCGATGGAAGCAACTCGGAGTGACTGATCAGTTGCCGATTTTGTCGACCTGAACGCGCTTGCGTCTCCGAGCAACTGCCGGATGCATCATGAGCGTGCTGTTCGAGCTATAACTGCCAGTTGCTCCGAGTTCCTCTCAATCGCTGAAATGTCGACCTGCGCGTGGTGGTTTCTTGATCTGCGACGGATCCGTCAAGTTGCTTCAAGATGCAATGTTGACCTGTGGGCACCTTTAGCTAGACACTGTATATGAATTCGGCAAGTGTGTCTTCAGTTCTGATATCCTCTGTTCTGAATAGTAATTTGTCAGTTGGTGGTGTTGTTTGGTGAAGTAAGACGTCAACTCATGTTGTTGTCCATCATCTTGGTGGTTCAAGATGGTTGTTGTCACGCGCCTCCACTGCTCGACCCCGTCTTGCCATCATCAGTGGCGGATGAGGTGTCAGTGATATGTTCCCGACTACAAAGGCCATTGGCCCTATTACTGTAGCCAGTGATGTTGTCAAAGGTTGTTCACTGTTAGCCCAGGACGCTTTAGCAAAATGATGCAGATCTGTGGAAGTATCCGTTTTGTGTAGTATGAAGGAGTGTTGTATGGTGTTATGTGAAACAGAAGCAGGGTTCTGTTTGTATGTATAGTACTGGCAAGAAAGGCCAATAATTCCATGGGTAGCCAATCACCAGGCTCCATGAACCCTACCATAGTAGTGAAGAAGGCTGTGCACCAATCTGGCTTACCGGTACTTAAAGCATCCCTAAGCCATTTGAGTATATTCCACACCCCTGTCCCCCATCAGTGCTGAGTCAACTACTGGTTCAAAGGTAGGTGCGCGTCGTTTAGTTTGGTGTAGTTAACTTGTTCATAATCTGCTTAAGTTCTTCGCATGGTGCGCTTCTAACAACTTCAGTCAGATACGTGTAGTAGGCAAGAGAACTAGCATAAGATCGTGATGTCCTTGTCGCTGGTTGTCCTTGACCTTTTCTCAAGGTCACAGCAAGGTCAAAGTGTTGTGCATGGTAAGTGTCCTTGATGCTTTACAGGATGGACCAAATACTGTCCAAGCCCACTCACAATCAACTGATAAAACAGAGGATGAAGCTTTTGTAGAATAACCAACAGTTGAACCTTCACCCGTAAAGGTTACAGGTGTTGTGCCATTCTGACCACCGATTCATTTTGGGCCATCCTGTAATTCACTCTATCTTGATTTAACACACTAACTTCTTGATTGCTTCTATCCATTTTCTTTCAGTTTTATTCTGTTTGATTAAAACTGTTTTGTTTTCTCACTGTTGTAACGTTTTATGGCACTTTTTGTCTTTTTAAGTTCTTGAATTTCTCAGACGAAAGAGACGAGCTCTGAATTAATGGGTACCTCACGTTCAACTCAGTAAGTATATAAATTATTGAACAGATCTGCTCAGATCATCATAAAGCTTGGTCAGCACTCCTACACAAAAGCCAGATTCTAGACAGCTACATGTTAGCGTGTTCGATTACTTGCACCACGCTTGGGGAAGCTCGGATATCGTGCATTGTGGAGCATGTGCAGTGAGGCCGAGTAAACGAACGATGTTGTGCCTGATTAGAGTAAAGTGTCATGGCGTCTTAGAAAGGCCAAGTAAACGAACGGTCTTGCGCCTGGCTTGAGAAAAGTGTAATGGCGCCAAAGCATTTCCTCTTTCTCCATTGGCTGAATCAGCTTCAATGCCATCTTTTCCCAAAGTAACTGGCTCAGAAGGTCGCTCACTTGGGCCAGGCTCGAGTTGTGACGTCAGAGCTAACAAGAACGCTGTGGCGCTTACTCGGGGAAGCGCAGCACTAGTAATTGAACATACTAATGTATGATCTACTGAGGTCTTGAAGGACAGCAAATAACAGAACATGATTTGCCTGCTTGACGACGCTGGGGGTGGCCTTGTTGTCAACCATTCGCAACCATTGTTTACAAGTGTAAGCAAGTGGTTTGCCCGATTCGAATTCAATCCTCTGATTTGCTTCAAACCAAACAATTTGGTACCACAAGTGGATTTACGAGCAAGATACTTTAGACTTGAAATGATCTTCGTACCCTACCAGTACTTGATGATCACTGGGGCCTAACTCTGATGTGCCCCAACATTGATGTCATAATTTCCTTTTCATCCATTCCTGTCTCTTTCTAGGGAATCCTCTTCACGTTGGGCCACAGAGGGGCGACATCCCAGGCCACTTGGGAGGTTAAGAGGTCAAGGTCGTTGACCTGGGAGAAGAGGCCAGAATTACATGCTTGGAAAAGAGGACGGGATGAATAGAGAACACAAAAGATCATGACACCATGGTGAAGTGCCAAGACTTTGATAAATAGTGCAGATATTTCATCAGGGAGAAAAACAACGAAGCGTGGGAACACTCCGGCACTGGCTACATTTATGATGGAAAGAAGACCAAATGATCAGGCCAAGTTCACCAACACAAAGAAGCAGAGATGTAGATGATATTTTCGAAACACCGACACTGATGGGTGGTCAGAAATGTTTGTTCATGAATGCACCTAGTGGGGTTGGACCACCATTTCTGCTAAATTACCCTCCTCGGAGACATTTTCTGTTTTACTCAGGAGGGGGAATATCCCTAATGTTGCACACATGTTTACATCTCAGTTTGTATGATATCACTCAGTAACTCGTAGCAATGTACACACTTTGGAATGAAGGTGTCGGCAATACAATAGGCGTTTTTGTCCCAAACAGGGAAATTTTGCCCGTTTCCATGGAATTTTGGTCCTCTTCTCCTTTTGACGATGCGCACAATCTGCTGAACGAAACCTCCCCCCTGACCAGTGGGAACGACACACTATCTTCCTCACCGCACGTACACAAACTAGTTACCGTATATGTATTATAGTGATAGGAGATGAGACCAGTTGGTAACACTGCAGTAACATTCTTTTAGCGTGTTCGGAAAGCTTCCCCGAGGAAGTTTCTGGCACTTCTCTCGGGGGGTTGTGAGCATGCCCAGTGAAGGCAAATTTCCGAACGATATTTGCGCTTCCTCGGGGAAAGGTACTACTGTGCCGTTGCAATCGTGAAATATTCACATATAGCCAATCAGCATGCCGGCCTGGGAAGAAAATGAAATGCATGCCAGGAGTTTCCCCAAGTGAGTGACTCGGCGATTCGCTTACTTCGGCCAGGCTCAAGGAAGCCTTTGCTACTTGCCAAATACCTTTCCGAACGCTCTCGCACCTCCCCGAGCTTCCTCGGGGAAGCTTTCCGAACGCGACCTTTATTTTATTGTGTACCCTGTCACTGTGTATTGGGAACAGGACTTCGAAGTTCTCAAGTTTCGAACACTGATTGGTCGTTTTTTCACATCGAGTGCTTTGGATTGGGGTTCAAAAGAATGATGCAGAAATTGGACTGGGAATGGAGGGAGTGCGAACACTGATAGTAACGGCCATCACAACTGACCTGGTGTCATAAGTTGCTTCTATAGACATGACACTTCATAGCAACGGCAAAGGGAAGGTTACCCTCAGTCCAAGATGTGATTTCTTGGAAAGTGGTTGGATTACGCCGCTGTACACGGAGTTGTTGATTGAACTGTACAGTATTGTCGCTTCCGTTAATAGTGGCCAATCAACTTCAAGCAGTGCCCCCTGGTGTGTTTTTGTGGAGGTGTTCATGATTACGGCTCTATTGCCTGACGTCATGTTTTAAACTCGTGTTAGATTGCATTTATTCTTTATATTGTTTTAACTCTTACTTTTTAAAGTATTACTGAGACGTACAGCTGGTTCTGCATTGGAGCGAGAACAAAAGGTGTGTCTATTTCAACTCAACAATGACAAATATTAGTATACATTAAGCACAGTACTTGTACAGTATACTTGGCTTATTACTTAGTAAGCAGTCCATCATGAGAGGATGATGCCGTGCAGGGCCATCTGTAGGTCTTACCATGACTAGAATTTGTGAATTTAAATATCGCTTCCTGTAAAGACTATAATTATCCCTTGTCTACTGAAAATAGGAAATCACATAGAGTATGGCACAGCTATGGCACAAACACTATACTCTATGGCACAAACTGGGTCTGGTCGTTGCCACCTATGCATCAATCTACAGCCCTCTGATGTCAAGAAGATTGACGTTGGATCACCCCGGCTGACGTGCAGGTGACAAAGATGGGAACCAGTCGGACTAGATGGCAGTGGGTTGCACCTTGGAGATATTGGCAGATTTTATGGCTTGGATTTATGGCTTGGATTTACTCTGACTGCAACACACGGTGTGTATTAATATAAGTACACACCGGTACAGTGGAAATGGGGAGCTAAAGTTTTTGTGGGGCTACGGGCAAATAGCTGGTTGGAGTGAGATGTTGGGATCTTTCGTGGTGGCTCAATGTTCAACTTGTGTCCAGATCACCATAGCTACGCCAAGTTCACAACTTACTGCCCTCCAGTAAAGGCAATTAGGGGCCTACATGTATCTACTTGTAGTCGGAGGGAACGTGGCCATTTGAAGTAACGGCTCTTGTGTACTACCAAATACACTGTAGTGTACAGTATAGCTATTCCTTCAAACAGCCTCTCCCCTCTGATTCATAGTGGAAACGGGCTTTTATTATTGGAGGGTGGTAGTAGGCGTCTAAGATATGCAAATGAGTATGAACTGAGCAGTCCCGTTTCAGGGGACAAGGGGTTAACATATCAACATGACAAAGAGGTAGCTTGTACTAATTAGAAAACTGTAATTATGCATAAATTATAATAGATAATTAACTATTAAGCTAACTCCATCATTACACAACATTAACCAAGTCTCGACTCCAGGTGATGTAAGATAGATGGGCTAATTTCACATGAGTTAACCTTTTTACCCTTGACAATTTCTTGCAGTACAGTATTTTATATTGTAGCAATAATGGAGGTGCCAACTTCCCAAGAATTTCTAGAATTTACGTTTTAGAGATTATTCAACCAATTGTCAGCCATTCACTGCACACGACAGAATCAATACCTATGTTGTTGTTTAATCCATGTTGATAAATAGTGCAGAACATGATAATTATGGCAAGCAGTAGATATTGCGAGGAGGGTTAAAGTACTGATCCACGTGAGAGTTTTCACACATTATTTGGCTCTCTATGGGCAACTCAACCATTGAAACTATAGTCGTTTGTGTCATTGGTCTCAGCGTAGATGTTGGCCATCTTGACTATCAAGGCCTACGGTCACTTCCCCTTTGAACTGCTCATGTAGGAGTGATAGGAACGCCTGTCAGGGCAAGATGGGCCGAAAGGGGCCTCTCTGCGTGATAGTTTTCTCGCAGAAGTTGGCTCACAATGGGCAATTCACCATTATTTGTTTCCTCACGGCTTGCGCTGAGACCAATGACATAAACAATTGCTCGCAGTTGAGTTGCCCATAGAGAGCCAACTTGCGCAAGAAAACTCTCACGTGGAGAGGCGCCTTATAAGCCATAAGGAAACTAACAGTGGTGAATTTCCCATTGAGAGCCAACTTGCACGTGTAAACTCACATGAAGCAGTGACTTTTGATAGCAATAACAAAGACACAGTTGTCTTCCAACAATCCCTATGAACATGCCATGTATTCTAAGCACATGTCTTATAAGTTTAACTTATAAACTTTTACTTCCTTTTTTGCAACTTTTGCTCTTCAAGAAGGGAGAATGTTTCTCTTGAAATGCCTATTCAGGGGGCGTATTCGAATCCTCGTTCTTGACAACACTCGTACTGACCGAGTTCATGTAGTTGTTGACTCAACTCGAGAACGGTAGTCTCGAACGCCGAGAACGCAACCTGTTTCGGGTCAAGAACGTTGTTCTCCTCACTCCCCACTCAGCCGAGGGTTGACAAGAACATGTTCTTGGCGCGAGTCGAGTTGCGTTCTTGGCGTTCAGGACTGCTGTTCTCGAGTTGAGTCAACAACTACATGTAGGTCAGCACGAGTGTGGTCGAGAACGAGGATTCGAATACGCCCAGGCAGTCTTTACAAAAGTAGGCCTACTTGGGTATTTGATTCAAAACTTGCGTACATGTAGATTTCATTGTAAACTAGGCCATCAAAGTGCTTGGTCTGTAATAGATTAGGCCTATACTATAGCACAACTAAATCATGATTATAAGTACATAGTCACTAGCATAGTATTTTGACTGTGCCACAAAATTGGCGTGAAATTTGAATGTTCTCATGTATTCATAAAACAATATTATAAATATAAATATTATTGTACCAGTAACTTAATAGGTTAAACTACGAAGGTCATTTAATGAATTCTGTTGTAAATTAATTGTGATTCATAAAATGTGCATTTTGGTGTTAAGATGATGAATCGTGTAAGTAAGAATCTCATCTGCGAATGTCTCATTTACATATTGCTCATTTGCATATTCAGCGTATCTCATTAGCATACATAATGCAGACAGTCAGTGTGTTTCCAACTTGACTAGGACACTGTTCGTGTTGTACAGTAGGCCTATTGTTTCCACATGATTTTGTTGGATTAAGTTTGGGTGGGCTATTATGTAAATTCATTTCCCTTTGATAAACATTCATACCGGTACATTTTGGGGTAAATAATGGTCCTGTTTTAAGAAACGATATTGACGTCAGTGAACGAATCTAAGTCGGTGCAAGTGCCAAGTGGCACTATGCATTATGTGGAAACACAGGTGTTTCAACCCCATCCTGGTTCTTAGCAATTGCTAGGTCTTAGGTCTGTATTAACGTCACCACACACTTGCGATGAAAAAAGCCTGCAGCACATGTCACCACTTCCGTTTCTCATACAGGCAATTTTCGTGGTCACCACGAAAATGGCCAAGTGTGCTGTGGCCGGCAACGACCACTCACCACAGAAGTTCTGTGGTGACCACGAGTTGCCACAAGTTGCCGAAAATCAAACTGGTTTGATTTCTCACCACGAAAATTGCTCGTAGTTGCCAGTTGTGGTGATGCGTGGCCATCAGCAGCACACGAGACCATTGCTGCAAACAGGCAACCGCCACAAAAATTGCCGACCATGAAAATTGCCTGTACGAGCAACGAAAGTGGTGACGTGTGCTGCTAGCTAAAGGGAGCGAGTGCTAAGAACCACAGGCTGTTGTGTAGGTGACTACTCTCAGGGCTATGGCAGTCCGAGCATACTTGTATCCTTTGGAGGCGATGCCCCTCCCATTTTCTTCTGAATCTATGAACTAAAACTCTGCGGCAGGCATAATGTGCTCTTAGATTTTGGGATTTAAATGAAATTTCTGTAATAAGTTTGCTAGTGCTTTCAGTCGAGTTATCAAGATGTATTTATTTTCACCAAAGTATAAAGACACTAAGTAAGGCAATTCCGTGATTTTTATGTACGTCTCACTGCAAAGAAATAAAAGTGAAATGAACAGTAGAAATGTGTTCTCTTGTCGTTATTGTAGCTTCATTGGTGAAAAGGAGGATCCTGGGGTCGAGGTTTGTGTGGTTAGAACATTGTTCTTACCGAAGCCCATTGGTGATAACACCTGGGGACGAGGTTATCCTCTGTGTTGTCAGAACATTGTCATTACTAGCCCCATTAATGATAATACCTGGGGACGAGGTTATGTCCCACATGTATGTATTGTAACTTCATTGTCATTACGTTGGAGTATCCTGGGGACAAGGTTGATTGGCCTATCTACATGAAGGCAATTCGGAACAGGGTTTGAGAAAGAGTACAGGACAAATGAAAATCAGTTATATCCTTATTCTATTCAATATTATCTAAAACATACATAGTTCTTTTCTAAAGGGTGAATATACGACCCATGTACAGAATGGGTGATAAGTCCCAGAAACACTTCATAGCGACAGAGTACATCTCATCTCATTGGTGGCACAGAATAATAGTTTGGAGGCGAGGAACGGAAATTGTGGTAGCCTATAGCCTATCAAGAAAAAATTTCACACTTCAGGTCCACAAGTGCATTCACTGATTTACTACATGCAGTTAAAACATGATCACATGACAATATTGTGCGGAATGGGAGACATTCCTGCCGTTAGAGGCCACCACCACTTAGAGGTCCTACAAGTAGAACGTCATAAAATTTGACGTCACAGAGAAGTGTGCGCCACACCGTCCATAATGGGGTGGAAGCCATGACGTCTCTGACGTCAAATTCTGTGATGTTCTAGGCCTAGGACCACTAACAGATGGCCTCTAACTGCAGTAAAGTTTCCCACTGACAGACTTTTTAAGATGGGAGACATTTCGAAGATTTCAGAGAATTAATATTAAATATCAGCATGGTTTGATACCAAATTGTACAGTGTGCACAGGGAGAAAATAAAATAAATTGTCTATGGTTCATGCACCGAAAGAACCGCTGGGCTCTCTCCAAGAGAAAGTGAACCTACAGGTGCTGCTCCCTGCAAGTTGGCTCTCGATGGGCAATTCACTGTCGCTGGTTTCCGTACGAGTTGCTCTGAGACCCCACCAATGACACAACTGGT
>NMRB01000506.1:181243-228347 GCA_002633025.1 Notospermus geniculatus
TGGCCCCCCCCCCCCCCGAGCCAACTCGCACAAGAAAGAACCTGTAGATCCAGCCATGCAAGTAGGCCAACCCGATGCATGATAAGCAGTCACAAATCATCGTGGACGGTAGTGGCAGTTTTGAGTAGGCCTACCCATGAAAACCAGGTCCAGATACGGGGGGCGTAGGCTATGCCCCCTCGCCCCTCCAATTTTTGGCAGAGCAATGATTTGTTTTAGCAAGAAAAATTTAATCACATGACAATAGGCCAAGTATCTAGGCCCCCTACGGTACATGTACATGCCTTTTTATGATTCTTATCATCAGTTGACACACGAGACAAGACCATTGGAACCCTTTCTTTGGGCAGGCCTATATTTAGGCCTATGATGCGACAGGCGCGGATCCAGGGGGCCTTGCCTCCCCTTGGCCTACAAATCAGGAAAATCGACCACTGACAAAATTCTGGAATTCGGCACAAATTTCATTCTTGTTTCTCCTGACCTAGCACTTAGCACAGGGGCCCAGGCCCAGCAGGGCGGCACCCCCCACCCCTCCCAATCCCATGGTGGCCATTTCATTCATGATTTTCCCAAATCGCAAATCCTGGATCATGTGGATCCCTCCGCCCCTATCTCTGTGTACGAAACAAAACATAAAAGCCTACTCACCACATTCATCAGGCATCATTCAATTGGACAGTTTTCATTCACTTTACTTTTCATGATTTTTGACAAGTTTTGGATAAACTTTTGTTTTGGCATGTTTGGTCCTCGTCGCGTCGCCTGGCATGCCTGGATGCACGCATCCTGGGATGCACGTGGACATGTTTACATGGTTTAAAGATCCCACCACTTTTTTTTATTTTATGGTAAACCAGAACCAGACCAATTCTGTTCACGCCGCGGCTTAGCCTTCCTCAACAAACTGAATGTTGAACTGCCGAGGACACATCTGTGCATTGTGTCCCCCAGCTCTGCCCTTATGCTTTGTATGGCTGCATGCACAAATAAAGTTCAAAATGCCAAAATAAAACTCATTGTACAACAAAACTCTTCAACCTTTTGGCACTTATCATATTTCTCTTGGGCGGTATCAAAAATAGATAGGCTATCTATTTTTGGCGGTATTCAATGAAATTGACTTCCAAGTCAATTTCGCAATTTTAGTTTCTACTCATTATGTAAGGACACCTCTTGATTAAGGACAGTAGGCCTATCTTTCGGTCCCAACAGTACCGATACATCTCTGGACCCGAACTCTGTCAAATTAATAAGCCAGCAACGGCACCCGAAAATAAACATGGATACAAATAATAATACACGTTGGCCTATATCGGTGCTGGACGCTTCTGATGTGCAACTTATCTTCCCAGGCAACAAGCACATATGGGGCCCACAGGATTCTGCACCCAAGAACCATATGGGTCCCTTTTTTTGCCCAGACATGTGGGGCCCATCTGGTAGTATGGCTAGAATAATTTCCCAGATAGGCCCCATATGTATTCGGGGGAAAAAATATGGGACCCATATATTTCTTGGGTGCATGCCCACATGGGACCCATATATTCAACTATATGGGGCCCATGTGTGGCCCATATGGGCTTGCTCATAGGGTATAAATCCTCTCTGTCGTTCTAAGTCTTCCATTTAGCTGTAACTTAACAACTGACATCAGCAGACTGGCTATCACATTCCACACATATCCTCTGCAACTTCAGACATTGTACATGTAACTGCCATTTCAACACAAATGAACATACTTATATGGCCTACAGCCGACTTAACTGTCTCCACTTCATTAAATGAAATACATAGAATAAATGAATAGACTTAACGCTGCAACTGACACAACTTGGATAGAAAATATACAAATCGTACAAAATTCAACGATATCAACTTAAGCGTACGGTACCCCCAGAATATCATCTGGAGAATATGCAGCAAATAGCAAGTCTTACTTGAAATCTACTGGGATACAGTGCAAATTCCAGCATGGCATGCAGTGAGTGCAATACTGTGAATACAGGGACTATGATGCATTGTCACGTCTTACATGCTTCAGAAGTTGAACACAAATGACCTCAGAAAATTATTGTAACATTGAAATGCTCCAAGATGGCAGGCGAATCCTGACAAGAATTGTTGGTTGGCGGAATTGCAACCTGCGTTGACTGGTATACAGGATATTCCTCTAAAAGAGTGCAGCACCTGACGGGACAGCGTCCAAGACGTCCCACACGTCATTCATGATTGTTTTGAGGCGAGACGAAAAAAATCAGATTGTTTCACGACGTCATGATCGCTGAAACAACCGATTTTTTTTCGAGTCACGTCATGCGTTCAGAAATGACGTGTTGGACGTCATGGCGCTGTCCCGTCAGGTGCTGCGCTCTTTTGGAGTGATAGAGTCTATTGGCACCAGAAGATTCTGTGATATCCCAATACAAAAGTTTTTATGATGGCACCATGCAGCCCTCGCACTGAGTGCCAGTTTTCCCCACAGCATGGCTGGTCCCAGTACAGTGGAACCTCTCTACTAAGGACACCTTTTGGACTGACAAATGCTGTCCTTAATTGAGAGGTGTCCTGATAATATAGAGGTTGAAATGAATAGAAATGACCAGTTTGGGACTGAACATTGGTGTCCTGATTAGAGAGGTACCNACATCATTAAATGAAATACATAGAATAAATGAATAGACTTAATGCTGCAACTGACACAACTTGGATAGAAAATATACAAATCGTACAAAATTCAACGATATCAACTTAAGAGTACCCCCAGAATATCATCTGGAGAATATGCAGCAAATAGCAAGTCTTACTTGAAATCTACTATACAGTGCAAATTCCAGCATGGCATGCAAGGAGTGCAATACTGTGAATACAGGGACTATGATGCATTGTCACGTCTTACATGCTTCAGAAGTTGAACACAAATGACCTCAGAAAATTATTGTAACATTGAAATGCTCCGAGATGGCAGGCGAATCCTGACAAGAATTGTTGGTTGGCGGAATTGCAACCTGCGTTGACTGGTATACAGGATATTCCTCTAAAAGAGTGCAGCACCTGATGGGACAGTGTCCAAGACGTCCCACACGTCATTCATGATTGTTTTGAGGCGAGACGAAAAAAATCAGATTGTTTCACGACGTCATGATCGCTGAAACAACCGATTTTTTTTCGAGTCACGTCATGCGTTCAGAAATGACGTGTTGGACGTCATGGCGCTGTCCCGTCAGGTGCTGCGCTCTTTTGGAGTGATAGAGTCTATTGGCACCAGAAGATTCTGTGATATCCCAATACAAAAGTTTTTATGATGGCACCATGCAGCCCTCGCACTGAGTGCCAGTTTTCCCCACAGCATGGCTGGTCCCAGTACAGTGGAACCTCTCTACTAAGGACACCTTTTGGACTGACAAATGCTGTCCTTAATTGAGAGGTGTCCTGATAATATAGAGGTTGAAATGAATAGAAATGACCAGTTTGGGACTGAACATTGGTGTCCTGATTAGAGAGGTACCTCCCGGCAGGGGTGTCCGTTAAGGGAGGTTCCACTGTATAAACATTCCCAAAAACTCGTCATCTGAGGGAATCCGTGATGGACTAGTGTACCCATATATGAAGCAAAGAAGTGTCCACGTGATCAGTAGTAAGCAGTTTGGCAGTGAGTGTTTATGGCAGAACGTTTTTTTACTCATCTGGCCCCCTGAGTCCAGCAGACGGCATCTTCTGTCCAAGTTTTCTCGCATCCTACGGGGTTGATTGAAAAATATTTGAAGAAAGTTTGTTCCCATGAACCATCTGAAGGATGTTTCTTCAATTTTTTTCGAATTCATCTCCAAGGCTTTTTGAAAACTTCAGCAGAAGATACCGGTACTGTCTATTCAAACCTGGGGCAGAGGCGTCAATGATTCCTGCATACACGTTTTGGTGGAACCTTGACATGCAGCATCAACTCTTCCACCTTTAAGTAAACTGTACACAATCCGTGTACCTCGAGTAATGTAAAATGAAATGAGTTCAGACACTAACTGCACTGGTAACTGGCTGACAACCGTCTGAACCAGCTCCAAAACTGTTCTCACTAGCACTTGTTGATCCACTCGACACACCAGAGCTGCTCTCCAAATCAGGGCCTAGACAGCTTGACGTGTCGACACGAAGGTCGTTCATAGTTGAAGTGTTTTCAGAACCAAATGCACTTCGTTTGGCCATCTGGACTGATTTCGACTCGTCAGAGAGCAGTTCTGGTGATATCGCACTATTGCCATCAGTGTGGTCCAAATCATTTAGCACCAAATCACAAGTTTTATTACTTTTTCTCCGCTTTACCACCGTTTTTGCCATTGTATCTGAATCCTCGATCTGCCTCTTCCTCTTCCTCCCCCTCATCGGCGCAAGCGCTGCCTTTTTCATTTTCACAACCCTTTTCCCAGGTGCCCTCTGCAGCACCAATGCTTTCTCTGGACTCTCTGGTGCATCACTAACTGTTGAGGACTTGCGGCCCCGCTTACCAGTCCCTTTCCCACGCCCCCGACCTCCTTTCTGCACCGCTTTACGCTTAGTGCTTGTACTTTCAGGGGAAGCAGATTCCCCCACGTTTGCATCAGACGGACTCGGTGGAACTTTCCTCGTCGGCGACGGACTAACATCTGATTTTCTTCCTCGTGCAGTCTTCACACTGGACACGCTCTCCTGACTTTCTTCTGCCGCCTTTTTGAGCAATTTCCAACCTTTTTTAGGCCCACGTTTCTTTTTGACCGGTTCTTCCACAACTGACTTCTCGGGTGACGATTCATCTACGCTCTTTGCCTGCTCCAAAAGTTTTGCTTTTTCCAATTTCCAACCCTTTTTAGGCCCTGGTTTCTTTCTTACGGCAGGCACAGTTTCATTTGTATTCTGTATGGCACCCTTTGGCGCAGCACTTTCACCTTCCGTTCCATTTGTGGCAGATGCCGTTTGAACATTTGAGACTTCACTCATCTCAGAACCACCGACAGCACCTGTATCCACTTGAACACCAGTTCCTTTCTTTCCCAATTTCTTCCCCTTTTTAACCCGTTTTTTCTTCCCAGGCTTGGACGCCCCTTTCACCCTAACTGCTCCCTCATTCCCCATATCGTTCTGTCGCATACCCCCGATTTCAGAACTGTTAGCCTGAGGATCAACGACACTATCACTGGCACCATCTGAATTGGGAGCTGATAGTCCTAACTTAGCCAATTTCCAACCCTTCTTAGGCCCTGGCTTCTTCCTAACACGTTGAACTCCAGCATCTTTTTCAAGATGATCATTCTGTGCAACATCCTTCGTTGCAGCAACAGGGGTATTTTTCATCTGCTCCTCAAAGCGTTTCAATTTCTCCATCTTCCAACCCTTTTTAGGCCCCGGTTTTTTCCTCACAACAGGAGGCGGTGGACAAAGTTTTGCACTATCAGCTCCTTCTACAGTACCGGTATCATCAATCTTTACAACACTATCAGATTGACTCTTATGGTCCCCTTCAGCATTTACACTTGCACCAGCAGCTGCGGTATCCCCAGAATTTGCCGTCTGCGCCTGCAACTTCGCCAGTTTCCAGCCCTTTTTCGGTCCTGGTTTCTGGCGGATTTTCACAGGCATAGCTGCATCACCACCCGCTGCCTGTGAGAACGACCCCTCAAGGCTCCCGGTGTGCGACTCTGTATGACTGCCCGCACCATCCGCACTAGACTTAAGCCGCCTGCGTTTCTTCTTCTTCGGCGCGTCTACATCCTCGTCGTAACACTCCAAAGTATCCAGAACCATTTCTATACTCTCCTGTTCCCGTGCCTTAAAGGTACGCTTCCTCTGCCTTTTCCCATCATCAACAGGGCTGCCCTCTATCGGCGTCGATGTCAGCAATACATCCGGCACCAGGACAATCGGTACTTCTGGCACCGGAAACGCTTTCCTTTTAAGCCCCCTTCGTTTTTTCACTTTCTGACCCCCAGGTTTTGACTTCAGGATATTCAAATTCATCGTCCCTGCACTTTCTCCAAGCTGTATGGATTCCTCAACAGCAACCTGGGAGTTCTCCCCAAGATTATTACCCTCAGGCAACGAAATTTTCTTCTTAAGAATCTTGATCTTTGCCCAGCGATTGTTTTTCTTCCTCCCCTTCCTTTTCTTCCCTCGCCAATACCCGACACGCCGCGGTTTCATCAAGTCCTCCTCCGGCTCCACCACCATCTCCGACCCCACCTCACTACTATGCACACTCTCCTGGTCGTACGTTTTCTCGGCCAAATTGTCTATCATAACTTTCTCCGCCTCCAACTCCTCGACCGACAGCTTATTCTGCGCAACGAGAACTTTCTTCACCTTACATATATCCATAAGATGCTTACGTAGACTCGCTTTATAAGTGAACACCTTTTCGCAATATTTACATTTCAAGGCGACGGAAATCTCACGCTTCGGCAAGGCAATCGGATTGACACCCTTTAATTTCTCCTTCTCGGAACAAAACCGGCCATGTCGTTCTAACAGCCCCAAAGTTTTGAACCGTTTACGACACCCGGTGCACGTCTGCATATCAACGACTTGCGTCATATCGCGTCGTCGTTTGTGCTTCCTCGGATTGTACGGCAGTTGGAAACTTCTGCGTCTTTTTCCGTTTCCATCTTTGTTCAGTTCCGCCTCGGCGTCAAATTCAAACCCGCGATCGTTGTACCCGATTCCCTGCTCCCGCTCATAGCGACTTTTCCGCGTTTTCTTATTCTTACTTAGCATTTTTTCCTCCTTGGCCTTCTGAGCTGCGAGGGACTTCAACTGCGCCCGATGCTGAAGCCTATGCTTGACTTTGAATCCCTTTTTCATTTGAGCAAATTGGTTTTTCTGATAGTCCTTTAAGATTTGACTAGAGTAACCCGATGAGTTTGAATTCGAGCTGGCCTCGTCTTTGCCCTGCATGGCGCAAGACAGAATATGTTCATGCAACTTATCAACCACGGCGAATTCCGCCTGACACTTGGTACACTTAAAACTCGACGGGTAGACTTTTTCAGCACCACAGGTGACATTGTTTAGTACTCCTTGGAAAGATGGCTGGCTAAATATCGGTGGGTACGAACCCTTTTCCACTTCGATGTGCATGCAGTCGACATTTGGATGATCTTTCCAACGGTGGTCGTCAAAATCCATGAAAAAGTCGAACTCCTTTTTACAGACCATGCAGATAAACTTCTTATCCTCGTAGTCATCGGCGTAGAAATTCTTGAAGCCGTTTTTGCGGCGGTTTTGATTACAATCTGCCGTGCACGGCCAGGGTTTGTCACAATTTGGGACTCTGACAGGGTTTTCACTCCTTATATCACTCCCTCTATCCTGCACACTAGAACTATGTTGTTCATCCACCTGACCGAATTGCGGCGGATATTCAGGATTCACATTGTACTTTTCCCAGAATTCCCGCTCTGGGCGATTCTTCACACCGCAATCAGCAACAGCGTCATTGTCCTTCACTTTGATGTGAACCATGGGATTGACCAGACTTTCAACTTTCCCATCGAGGTAAATATTCAAATTATCTGAAATATTCTTGGCCACGTTTGCATAGAAAAACGGTGAATCCTCACTGACTTGATACCGTTTTGGTGTCGGAATAACTAACTCGACTGGTGGCGCTTTCTTTCGCTCAGGCGCCGCACGCGTCTGATGAGCCAGACGGCGATGACGACACATAATTCGGTACTCCTTGAATCGTTTCTTGCACACAGTGCAAGCAAATCTGTAACCCTGCGTGCGATTGGCTAATTTCATGGACTGATTCTTGTCCATATCAATTGGCGGTTTTGGACACTTCTTCACCATCGTCAGTTTGTTCGACTCAAGTGACTCGTCATGTGTAATCCGTAAGTGTCCTTCCAACTTCGCCTCCGTTTCACAATGCTTTGAACAAAATGCGCACACGTTTCGTTGACTGCCGTGCATGACCCGCATGTGTTTGAGGAGAAAACCTCGATGAAGGAAAAACGCAGGACAGAGTTTACATCGAAAGATTTGATCGCTCTGGTGTCCCCCTTTTTGCACTCCACGGATTGACACTTTCTTTGTTTTTCGAGGACTTGCTTTGGGAGTCTTGCTCGAGCCTACTGAATCCTTCTTATCAGGACTTGTTGCACTACACGTACACGTACTTTGATTATCTGGAAATAAAGGAAGTGGATTTAGAAAATCTAGACATACCCAGGGGGCAAATATGAAACCCCATTTTTGGTGAAAATGGGGGACCGGCTGCTGTAAAAGTCCACCCCCTCGTAATGTGTTCAGGGGACCCCCCTGAGTAATGCTATGGTGGGTGGCCTTCGAGATTTTTTTGCAAGACACCGAAAAATTGACTTTGAAGTTGAGGACACTGACTTTATCATTGGACCCAAGAACTGACATGACTGAGCGTTGTACAGGAGAGTGGGACAGGATGTACAGCTAACTTTTGAACGGTGGGATTTGCACCCTATAAATGTATTACCGGGTACTAATAGATAGATAAATTCATTTATGGATTTTTGTGGCTTCACATATAATCTCACAATTTATTATTTCAAAACAAGGACTTACTAATATGTGTATCGAGGTGCTCCATGAGTTTCCACCGTGTGGAGAACTTCATGAAACATCTGTAGCACGTGAACTTCCGCCTTTCTTCCTTCGTCGGATGCTCTTGATAATGCCGCCCCAACTTCTGGAGGGTATCGAATACATCTCCGCACAGATTACACCGATACACGTGAGGCTTCTTTGAGATTGTTCCCGGGAATATTGTTTTATCTGTCGTGGAGTCCTCAGCTGAGGCTCGCCTTAATATCAGACCCGTTTCGGTGTTGACTGCAGGGGGTGTAGCCACATCACCAGGCGTACTGCCAGACTGCAGTACCATCACACCGTCAGAACTGGTAGCAGGTTTTTCTAAGAGTTCATCTTTGTTGAGATTATCAGGTTTTACCGTGTCTTTTTCTGATGAAAGACTTGCTCGGCAGTTACTTTCCGTTTCCGACGCTACATTTTGATTGTCAGAAAATGTCTTCTCGCCATCAACGTTGGCCGATCTGATCATTTCACAGAGTTTCTTATTCTCCGCCGGTGTTTTCTCATTCGATTTTTTAACATTCACGCAGCAGTTTATCAGGTCAGCATCAGAGATATACTTATGATTGACGTGGTTGCGTATAAAATGGCGCTTGAGACTGAATGCATGGCGATACGTTCCACAGCAAACGTCGCATTTGAAGACCTGGCGGCCGTTATCGATGACATGGTGGTGAGGTTGGATCTCAAACTGGAAGTACTGACTATCAGGTGATTTCTGTAGCGCGTCTCCCTTGGAACACTTCACGCTTGAACCAGGAATATTATTGTCTGCGACTGTTTTCATATCCAGTTCTGGTCTCGATGGCACTTGTGGAATGACCTGAGTAACTCCACGGCCGACTGGCGTGTAACGCCCGTAGCTACAACGCGAGTTATTGAACAAGTTCTGTTTGACAAGCTCTGGAGTAAGGTTATGGAATATGATGCTACTTTTTGGTGGATTATTTTGGGCAGGTTTAGAACCAGACGGATGCCGCACCGCGGGCTGTCTGACTGACTTGTGTGGAACGTCGGTTGTCAATTTCTGACCTGTTATGGCAGCGCGGAGAATACTCAACCCAGGAGTGGAGTCGCTGTCCTGCTTTGGCCCCAAAGCATTGGTCATGGATTCTAGTAAATTCAGGGCAGGATTGAGCGCTGCTGAATCCGCCTTCAGGGATAAATTAAGTGGTCCATCATTCTGTTCGGAGTCCAGATTCATTGAACAGCTTTCATCACTTCTCACAAGACCCGGTCCATCATTCACTTCTGATTTCAGCTTTCTATCAAGTTCTGTTTCCATGGTAACAGTACTTTCGTTTAGCCTTCCAACAGGTGTCGATTCTGACATCTCCGGCAAAACACCCTGTGCAAACTTCTGACATGATTTTTGCCTGTCTTGCTTCAAAATCTTCAAAACCTCCGAATCCGGACAAACATCGTCGTTTTCATCACGATTCTCAGCATCAGTTCCACTATCACATACTCTGTCAATTTCATCGTCATGATCCTCTGAAATGTCTTCCACTGTATCAGGCGCTCCTGCTGCAGTTTCATCCATGCCAGCATCCGTATCACTTTTACCAACTTCCTTATCAACTGCATCCGAATCAATTTTAACAGTACTATCACACTTAGGTTCAGCATTTTCGGTCTTGACTTCAACATTTTCATGAGAATTTGGATTTTCGGCCTCTGTTTTGGTGTCATTGTCCTGTACCTCCTCAGACTTACATGACCTACTCCCCACATCACCCTGCCCCTCCACCAAGTCCGCAACATGCCGATCACCTCCTATAGACTGATTACTGCCCTCACAATCCAGCTCCTTTTTCAGCTTTGGCCCTTCATGAAAGACCCCTGTCTCAGAATCACCTTCACTCACTTTATCAAAATCATCCACCACCCCATCACCTTCCAATTTAGACCCTTCTGCAACCCCCTTTTTATCAACTGTCTCAGATTCTTTAGACTTTTCAGGCATGTCACTTGACTCTACATCATCAATAGGCTCTACCTTTGGTGATTTATCAAAAGATTCTGAACTTTGCTCTTCTGCTAAAATCATCTGTTGTTCCTCACCACAATCCCTTTTCCCAGTTTCAGAATCCTTTTCCTTATCAGAATCCCTTTTCTCAGTTTCAGGGTCCTTTTCCTTATCAGAATCCCTTTTTTCAGTTTCAGCATCCTTTTCCTTATCAGAATCCCTTTTTCCAGTTCCAGCATCCTTTTCCATTTCAGAATCCCGTTTTCTAGTTTCAGCATCCTTTTCCCTTTCAGAATCTCCTTTTCTAGTTTCTGCATCCTTTTTCCTTTCAGAGTCCCTTTTTCCAGTTTTTCTGTCCGTTTCCTTATCAGAATCTCTTTTTCCAGTTTCAGAATCCTTTTCCTTAACACAATCCGATTTTCCAGTTTCAGTGTCCTTTTTCTTGGTAAGGTCCTTTTTTTCAGTT
This sequence comes from Notospermus geniculatus, assembly GCA_002633025.1. Lineage (NCBI taxonomy): Eukaryota > Metazoa > Nemertea > Pilidiophora > Heteronemertea > Lineidae > Notospermus > Notospermus geniculatus. Next base: position 192,274 of record NMRB01000506.1, read on the forward strand.
TCGCTTCCATTTTCCACAGCAGAATCCCTTTTTTCAGGTTTATTCTCATCCACATGGGTGGAATTGGAAACCCCCTTTTCAGTTTCACTTTCATTCTTCACAACAGAATCCCTCTCCTCAGTTTTAATCTCGTCTTTTAGGGTGGAAACCCTTTTTTCAGTTTCGCTATCTTCTGATTTGGTAGATTCTTTCCTCCTGACCCTCTTCTTCGTTTTCTGCGTCGACTCTTTCTCCACTTCGCCATCTGCATCAGGAACCCTCTCCGCCATCTTCCCCTTCCCTTTTCCTTTACTAGGCTTACTCACGGGCACTTCAACAGCATCTTCTGTCCTTTCTGCAGAAGAAGAAGAAGAAGAACATTCAATAGACGATTCTTGAATTCGCAGATCTGCGCACTTCGGCCGAAACCGCAGACACAGCTGACGTGACGCAAACCATGATTCAGCAATGGTCGACTCTGACGCAACGTCGTCAAAGTCCCTGTCGTGGGGTTCTCTGCGTCACGTCATTCAGTTTCAGACCAAGGATTAGTTCTGCCGGTACCTCACTAAGCGATCAGTCTCTGAAGCCCCCTGCACAAGCTCCTGCAGCCCTCTGCATTGACTTACTTGTGGTCCTTTTCTTGGGTCCCCTTTTCCTAATGGTTTCGTTATATTCTGACATGTCATACCACGTGAGGAGCTCTTCACCAGGCTTGATGTCCTAAAATTGTAAAACACAGAGTTTTAATTCACACAACGAGCAAAAGTCATGTGATACAACTGAATAAACATGTTCACAAGTGCACAGACCTCACTTTCATAGAGTATTTATTATTATTATTATTATTATCAAACATTTATATAGCGCTCTATTCATAATAATGCTCTAGAGCGCTTTACAATTTAAAACATTATTAAAACATTTCAGGTTCAATAGACGATATCACTCCAAAAGAGTGCAGCACCTTACGGGACGTCATTTCATGATGTATTGAGGTGAGACGAAAAAAATCAAATTGTTTCCCGACATCACGATCGCCGAAACAACTGGATTTTTTTTCGAGTCACGTCATGGCATTCAGAAATGACGTGCGGGACGTCATGACGCTGGACCCGTCAGGTGTTGCACTCTTTTGGAGTGACAGAGTCTATTCATCACACAATCTTTCTTGAATCAAACATTACAGAAGACAAAATTCAAGAAGGCTGCCGGTCAGCCATATTTAAATCTGGATTAGGCCTACTGACTAGCTGTAAGGTCACCTTCCTGCAGCAAACACACCATGCTGAGGAAATATATTGATCTGGAAATCTATTCTCAACTTGTTAGTACTCTGAACAGAAAGTCGTGCAAAAAGGACCAAATTTGTAACACGAACTCACCGAAATAGCTGTGTAATAGACTTCATAGCCCTCTTGTTTTGAGACGATGTTTTGTTCCTCAAAGTATCGTGCACAGCGTACGAATCTCATCCAGTTGGCATTGGTCACATCTGATGCATCGATGTAGTATAACAGCTTACCAGTGTCGGGGTCAAGGACCTGAAAAATGAATAGCAGAACCTTAATTGTGGAGCCCTGTCCATACTATGCGATGCTACTCCTACCAACCTTGTGGTGACAGGGATGCTGGGGGGGGCAAATGTACCCCAGAGCACAAAGGGACAAAACAATTTTTTCCTCTAAGGTCATTTCCCCTCTTCAAGCCAAGTTAATGGCTGATATTTATAACAGCTAGCAAATGCTTTTACTTAAAATTTTGCAGTACGTTTACATTGGACCCTGCTGTGGAAATCTTAAGTAAAAGCATTTGCTAACTTTTATGAATACCAGCCATTGTCGGGAAAATGCATCTGAGAGGATGTAAATTTTCAATTTTATTCTAGGGGGGAACCCCCAGACCCCTCTGGCTTCGCCCTCCAGACCCAATCAGTTTTGACCCCTAGGCCATAAAATAAAGTAGAATAGTCAATTTCCAGAATATTTAGCAAATTTTCGACCCCAACCGGGGTCTTCTTCAGGCTGGAACTTTACAATCTGAAACTCTAGGAAAGACTAGAAATGACCAAGGCCATAAAAGTTAGCTATGCTCCAGGGTAGGAGGAGTCTTTAACTGACAATCCATTGCCTGTTTCCATCCTCCCACAGCAGAGTTTTTATCTAACTCCTCTTCATCCATTCACACAAACTTCGCGTACGAGTGTATGAAGAGGAGCGAGACCAAAGCCCTGCTATGGGAGGATGCTTCGTGACAGACTGTCGTCAAAGCCTCTACTGCAGTCCACTCACCTCCCAAGCATACTGTGGATTCAGTGTCTGCTTAGCATCATAGACCTTCTTTCCTTCAAACGGGCCAAACTTGTCCCCCTTGGGTATCGGGTCAACGCACCAGATTCCTGAAACAAACAGTATTGATTACAAGGTTGAAATGACATCACTACTTTGTCCATGGAGGGACATAGGAATTATTAGCATGATTGGGGAGTTCAGGTACACTGCTGGACAGAAATATTAGGACAGTGACCAATTTGAAGTTTGATGTAAGTTTCTGCCTGCCAAATATTAGCATCACTTTGGACAAAAGTCAGAAAAATACAGAATACGGCACCTAGTTCTCCCTCTTGAATGGCAGACTCCCCTAACTGAAGCCCTGGAGGGGTCTTGAGATTGGGGGGAGTATCCTTGGCTGTCATCTTGGACGTCTTCAGATTGGCATCATTGTACTACAAGTACAAAACCTGAAGGAGAAGAGGACATAGAGATTACAGTTCCAGCATCAACACCAGTCGTTACAGTCATCCATAATTTCAACTGCCACCGCCATCCTGGTTCCTCTGGAGATTTCTTGGAAACTTGGGTTTGTGCAATTTTCTGTCAGGCAAGAACTTAAGAAGCAGTGAATTCAGGACATGACTTGATCCTTTTAGACCAGGTATAAGGGTATGAAGTCGTGTCTCTACTGGGAATGGACCCATGGCTTCTTGGCCACAGGTCTGCTGCTCAAGCACAGCACCACTGTGGTCCTCAATTTAACAAACATAGCGTAACCATAAATTCTACTAAGATTTGAGACAAGTTTGTTTGTTTGTTTGCGATTTTCTCCAAGACTGAGCAACGGATCGCCGCCGAACTTGGTTTGCACATTCAGACAGACCTGGGAAGTGTCCTTGCGAAGCCCGAATTTTGATATGACATTTAGTTTTCGAAATATCAAGATATTATTTATTAACGAAAATAACAATGCTGTTTAGGCCTTTTGACATCATGACATCACTGAGATTGCCGTCGCGTCATCCGTGATGTCAGCAACGTCATGTGCGATGGAATGACGTCATTACGCCACTGGAACGGGTATGACATCATTACATCCCTGAAGCGCTGCTATGCGTGCGTATCGCATGAATTTAGCAGTTCCACCACTAAACGGATATTGCCTACTCACAATCACATAAGCCAGTTCGGAAAATGTGTAAAATTCTAACTTAAGGTGAACAGACAGTGACGATTATGTCGTCATTACACACAGAGACACTGTCCTGGGACACCCAGTGGTTCTTAGCGTTCGCTCCCTAGCACCGCACACGAACCGTAACGGTGTGTGACGAAATAGGTGGCGAGTGCTAAGAACTCACTGATTACCTCAGGACGAGGACACTGACACCAGCACTCACAATCAGTCCAAAGATTCAAGTGCATCTTAAACCGGATCTGATCAAATCACTGAATCACTGATCATGCTGATGACGAACCACCGGATTTTGTGGCTGAAGGAATTTACGGACAACAAAGCAAGAATCGTGGCAAGACTCGACGACTTCCACAAGCATGACAAGAATCCGCTCCACGAAAACAACAATATCCAGAGTGAACTACTTTGTATGAGCATCAACATGATTACACATGTCATATCAATATACCTCCATAAGGTTATACCGTTGATTCACGATATTATTCAGCAGGCGTTTAGTCAGATGCCAGAGAGCTTCGAATGTTCGTAGACAGTCGCCCACGAAACATCACTAGCGGTATAGTGAAAGATACTGGAATGACACACAGCTGGGGATATGACATGTATGAATGTAGCCTACAATGGGATCATCTGATGAGTGGGAAATGCAGACGATATGATAGAATTCATTGGATTCGGCTAATTTTGTTGACCCTTTGATAAAGATAAGGTTATCTCAGTAAAACATATTGTGATGTGCCCATGTTCTTGTGAACTTTAATCTACAGATGAAGTTGGCTTGTATTGGTATACCGGTACGTGTATGGCAAGCCGATTGTCCATTCCGGCCTAAACCATGGTTTATGATCCCTAAACCATGGTTTGGGACCCTAAACTATGGTTTAGGGTCCAAAACTACAGCTTAGACACCGTAAACCATGGTTTAGAGAAAACGTCCATTTCAGGGCGTAAACTCTAGTTTATAGCCCTAAACCATGGTTTACAGAAAATGATGTCCATTAAAAAGACAGAATGTTGCAAATTGCGGTTCTGAAGCCTAAAACTCCAGTTTTCAGTAAACTTTACAACAGTTTAGGTATCCTAAACCATAGTTTGGAGTAAACTATGGTTTAGGCTCCCTAAACAATAGTTTAGAGTAAACCATGGTCTAGGAATTCCTAAACCCTGTTCCTAAACCATGGTATGGAGTAAACTATGGTTTAGGGTCCCTAAACCATAGTTTATGGATCCTAAACCATGGTTTAGGCTGGAACGGACAATCGGCTTGCCATCCTATACGTGGGTGGCTAGGCCTACATGTACATGAGATTGGGGCCTATTTCACAGGAAGTTAAGCTTATTTCCTTGTATATCTTGTCATGTGATTAACAATTGTTTCCATGGAAAAAGTAATGAACAAAGTGGAAACGACTGATGGGCCATCCTGCCAGATGAATTTTACGCGAGTGGGCACTGTGACCTTGAAACTGATATCAAAACCTTTATCCATGTTTTTCATTTCCTTAATCTTAAGGAAATAAACATGATATTGAATACGACCTCAGACAGACTGAAATTAATAAGGGATAGTGGATGAGGCAGGGTTAGCCTTTGCAATGTTCCCTTTCCATGAAGAAAAGGAAGACCTGCTGACATTGGCAACATCTTCCCAACATGCCGATTTACAACATCATGTTGGATAAATCTGACCCGCTAGTAAAAGTAGGCACTTGTTGCAACCAAGGAGAGGGTTAATATAGCTGAAATGTACATACAAGATACAGAAAAGCACAAAATTGACACACAAAATGATAAAAAGCAAGAAGTCAATCTCCAGAATTCACGAGAATTCTTCGTGAATTCTGGAGATTGACTTCTTGCTTTTTATCTGAAATGTACATACATGTACATCTCTGCAAGAGATGGGGATTTGATGTTTGAAGATGGGGATTTGGCCTATTGGTTAAGGCGTGCTACCTCTAAAGTGGCCCATACACACGCAATATTATTGCACAATATGAGGCTCAAAATTGGTAATATTATTGCCAACATTTCTTCCACCCATCATACCACCCTATTTTGGGCCCCACTGTGCAATAATATTGATCGTGTATGGGCCACTTTAGTGCTGGCGATTGATGCCTTACGCGAGGGTCTGTGGGTTCGAGTCAGGTGGGAACCTATGTCCTTCACCTTAGAAACCTGTTATTATTTCACATCTCAGAGGTGACAATTTTATTAGTGGTCAGCAGTGATAATTAACAGCTGAGTAAACTGATGACCAATGATAATAACTTGCGACAAGCACCTGCTTTTGCTGGAGGTGGTCACAAATGTTGTGTGTGCAGGGGAAAAGAGTTATCTAACATGTTGTTCACATGTTGTTGATACTTGTGTTGCTAATAGACCTCTTGCGAAAGTCAGCCATGACAGGTCAGAAGGGGTAAATAAACCTTGGCCTAGTGCATTGTACAGACGGTAAGCACAGGAGCCAACTGTACAAATGTACTGGGCCAAGGTTTGTTTACCCCTTCTGACCTGTCATGGCCGACTTTCGCAGGATATTTATTTATTGGCCAGAGTAAGGTTAGAATTTGTGTTGCTCAGGAATGTTGTTCAAATGTTGGAAATATGTTGCCAGTATGCAAGCAGTCACACTGAAATCGACTCGACTGATGTCATTAGTGTTGAGTCACTTTTGAGATGGCCGCAGCTACAACAATCACGAACACTTCTTCGAACCTTCCCACATACCCCGCATCATAATTAACCATAGAGACCATTCAGATCGGCGCTATGCGTCTGTCACACACCCTATCCCTATCCTCACCATGCTTATCCAGTTACCAAGCACTGTTTCATCAATAACTGAAATAGCGCTGTTTCTTGCTGACTGTGTCATGTGTGATAGCTTGGGTTAGAATTCTGAATGAAATACAGGTTAGTTTCATAACAGAAGCCATCTATGACAAATGTATGACTTTTGCCCTTGAGCAGATTGTTAATTACACTGAAATTATTTCAAGTTATTATTTCATGTTCTTTAATGGGGAACCCGCATGACTGCTAGTGCAGATGGCGCAGTCAGTATAAGACCCGAATGACGTACTGACGTCACTTTTTTCGCTGTTGACGTCACGTCGTCAAAGCATGTGTACATTTTTCTACACAATTTTCCGTGGATTTTTCCCCAAAAGACGTTGTCAGTATTGGCATCCTGTGGCATTTCTGACGAAACAAAGCAGTGATATATGGAGAACTTTCATGAAACAGGGCAGTGTAATTTAGTCAAAATTGAACCAAAGAGAGTGGTTTATTTTGGGGCAGGGGGTAAATGGAAATACTGTTAGAAAATAGGACTTCCGGGTCTTACACTGACAGCGCCACGTCGTGGCGTAGTTCTGCGGGTTCCTCATTGTATCTCCTTTATATGTGACCCCTTGCATAACCTAAAACTGTTTGGGTTCCGAGATTGTTTGGACTACTCGCAGAGTATTATGAGGGACCCCTTGTTTGACATAGGTCACTGAACCATCTTTTTGAAGATGGGGATTTGGCCGAGTGGGGCCTGCTCCCCTTTAGTGCTGGTGATTGATGCCTAATGCGAGGGTCCATGGGTTCGAATCTGGTAGGAAGCTATGTCTTTCGCCTTAGAAACCTGTTTCTATTTCATGAAATTATTTCACCAGTTTATCCTCTTACCAGTAGGAATAGGGCCAACTTATTCACTGCCAGGGACAATTCATCAAAGCAGAAAAGTCTACATGATGTGGGAACCCTGTCACGTAGACATATTCAATGGAAAGTGCTCAGTGAGAGCTTTCCAATGAATACAAATGCGATAGGGTTTTGGTACAACTGAGTCATTGTGTCCATGTTTTCTAACTGAGAGAATGTGCATCATGGAAGAGAAAATGATAGTAAACATTAAAGTCGTCTCCGAATTTAGCAAATTTTTGACCCAACCGGGGTCTTCCTTGGTGCTTTCTAGTAGAGATTACAGAAATGAATGAGCAGGGCTCATATTCATAAAACCTTGCTAGGCCTAGTTTAATACTTGCTGAAGTACCAGTTTGTACAGGCGAATGTACACAACTAGCAACCAACTAAGCTGGCAAGGTTTTATGAATATGGACCCTGGATCCTAAAGAGATATCTATTATAACTCCTATCCCGTCACAGGATCCAGCTCATTCATTTCTGGGATCTCTACTAGAAAGTGCCTGAGGAAGACCCCGGTTGGGGTCAAAAATTTGCAAAATTTGGAGTCGACTTTATATTTACTATCATTTTGTGTGTCGTTTTTTGTACTCTATGTTGGATACATGGAAGCGAAAACGGTAATTTATGCAAATCAGTGTTCTTGTCAATTTCATACTTGCGACTGCTTAACTCATCTGTCCCCCAGAGTCCAGCAGACGGCATCTTCTGTCAAAGTTTTCTCACATCCTGTGGTATTGATTGAAAAATATTTGAAGAAAGATTGTTCCTGTGAACCATATGAAGAAAGTTTCTTCAAATTTTTTCCAATTCTATCTGAGGGTTAGCAAAAAATTTATCAGAAGATACCGTTTGCTTAAACCTAGGAGCAGGTGAGTTAAGGCATTCATGGGGAGATGGCCACGCTGTCTACAGCCAAAAAGCCATGAACTCCATCAGGGTTTCCGCCAGAAAAAAAAATGAGGGTACGGACAACAAATTTTTAAAAAAATAATTTTTTTATTTTTAAAAGGTTTTACGTATTTTGAAGCATAAAATCCCCGTGCCGGTCATGCCGGTTGTTTGGTTCCGTCCGGCATGTCATGGAAAAATGGTTACCCAACGTTTTTGAGGGTACGGATCCGTACCCTGGAAAAATTTAAGGGTACGGAATTTTACCCATTTTACCCTCTGGCGGAAACCCTGTTCATCAAACATTGTCAAGATTATTTGTTGAAATCTACACATCAAATCTTGTTGGTGATTGCAACTCCTCAGTGCAATGCTGGAACAATATATATAATAAGTTGGGATTATGAACTGTACAGCAGCCAGCATGTAGGCCTACACGACATGATGTAGGCCTAATAATAATAGATATGGCAGATGTAGATACAAATTGAGATAGACCCAATGGACTCCGATTCATCACAACGAAAGCATCCAGGAAAATCCATGATAGAACACAAGGCTAATATTCCCAATACTACTGAATACAAAATCTCAGAATATTGACATACTCAGCACTATAACGTTAAACTGTGTATCCTCACATATGATAAATCTATGATGATAATGTAATAAATTGGTATAGGTAGCCAATTTCAATTAAAAACGTAAAGATAGGTAGGGGCCTAGATTTATTCCATCCTTTCAGTAGCTAGTCGTTCGAGCAGACAGCATCCGGCTACGACTGTATCTAAAATTGTAACAATACTCACACGCACCGACGGACAGAATTCTATTGAACAGAGATCATGCACAGGCTTATTTGCGGTTCTTTAGAATTATATCAATATCCAAACGATGAACATGTACAGTGTATGTGTGACAGAGTGTGACCTTAGCCAGCATGCACATATACATGCACTGCTGGCCCAGATAAGGCTATAATTGAGTGCTTACATGGATAATATACTCAATCACTCCAGGTAGCTTTGTCTGCTTGGGAACCTTGCAACTAAACGGAGCTGTTCATTGACGTGCATCTTCTACATGTTGCAATTTGTTAATAACGGGTCCTTTTCTAATGACAGGTGAAACGTTGTCGCACACCACAGAAAAGTGAAACAACATTGAAGTCAACAAAATCCAGGGTTTATCTCACTCATGACAAAATTTTTATACCTTCTTACGAAAGGTCATAACGATAATCTGTGAACTAATATTTCAGTCATGTTTTGACATCAAAGTGACAAATTCCAGCTAGAGGGGCCTATAATGCTGACATGACTACAGGTGTGAATTTTCATGTTTTTTAGTCCAGACTAATCTGGGTTGCAAGGTTCTGGAAAATCTCATATCCAATGGCTACAAATTTGGACTAAAATACAAGTCCTTATTGAGAATCTCCAGCAATCTGTTGCTCTTGTGACAGTAGTGGTTGAACCCTCAATGGGTTTGAGCAATCTGATGCATGATCTTCCTCAGCATCATTTAATATCACACTTATTTTCATGATAATATCACTCTGATATTTTCAAGATAAATATCACTCTTTGATATTTTCATGATAATATCACTTTGGTATTTCCATGATAATATCACACTTTGATGTTTTCAAGATAATATCACTCTTTGATATTTCCATGATAATATCAAACTTCGATATTTCCATGTTAATATCACACTTTGGATACTTTCACTGATATCACACTTTGATATTTTTGCTAATATCATACTTCGATTAATATCTTACTTTGATATTTTCATGCTGACATCATATTTTGATATTTTCATGCTAATAATCATATTTAATATTTTCATACTTTATATCTTGATATTTTCATGTCAATATCATACTTTGATATTTTGATGCTAATATCACACTTTGATATTTTCAAGCTAATATTATACTTTGATATTTTGATGCTAATATCAAACTTTGAATTTTCATGCTAATATCAAACTTGATATTTCACGCCTATGGCATCTTCCTCAAGAAAATGTTCATGATATTTTCCTGATTCATGATATACCATACACCGATATATATCATTTTGATATTTTCACAATCATTGCGAAATCTTAGATCAAATAGAATTTTCAACACCATTTTGATATTTTCACAAAGCAATTGCAAGATCTGCCAATTGATATTTCAACTTGCAAAACGACTCACATTTCTATGATGTTAGAAGCATCTTTTTTGAGACATGATGCAACATCATTTTAGACGAGATCGAAGAACACCATGTAGTATCATATTTGTTGCTGCATTTCCTGTAGGCCTATACTGATGGGACTCAGATGTGAGGGCCTTTTGAGAAAGCATCCACAGCATGAAGGCCTTTTTGATGGAGGGAAATCCAAAGTGGGTTCGGTGAAATAGAATACCATCATCATCCAATAGACCTAGTGCGGCCATCCCGAGCTACATGTAACCAGGGATTCTGTGTTGACTCCCTTCATTATTGCATACATGTGTGCGGTGACGAAGGGAGCAAGGGATATTCTCAGGATGATAGGAGGTATAATCCTCTCAGACACAGGCCATCCATCCTGCGGTTGTCAGGGTTTTACCTAGTCTCCAACATCAACACCCATGAGCGCTGAGGAAAGGGGCTGTTCATTTTCGTCACTTGAGGATTCTGAGTTGTTTTCCTTGGGAAAATGGAAAAAGCTATGCACTTGCAAATTGCAGGGATTACTTGTTGTGCTGTACAGAATAAACGCTGCAATTTGCAGCTTCATAGCTTTCTCCATTTTCTCAAGGATCACAACTCAGTTCCTCAGTTGAAGAAAACGAACAGCCCCTTTGAAAACCTTGACGGGGTAAGCTGAAATTTGGATCTGGCAAGAAATGCAACTGCAAACTCTTGTTGGTGCAGAGGGATTTACATGTACAGATAATCAGAAACAAAATGACATCGGATTCCAAGCACAACATCAACATATAGTTCCGCTAAAGGAAATACTGAGTGTATCTCTTGTCGACCATCTAAACATGAGTAGGTATTGATCCAATGATTGAGTACATGGTATGGTTAGCATTACCATGAATGATGGGCATGATACAAATTTTAATTGATTTCAATGCAATGTCACAAGATGTGACTACGATTACAATGTCACAAGATGTGACAATGATTGTCTGAAGATGTGACTACAATTGCTACAAGATGTGAGTACAATTGTCACAAGATGTGACTACAACTGTCACAAGATGTGAAGTGACAATGATTGTCTTAAGATGTGACTACAATTGTCACAAGATGTGACATTTGTCACAAGATGTGCCAATAATTGTCTTAAGATGTGACAACAATATGTATTGTCATGTCACTAGATGTGACTACAATTTGTCACAAGATGTGACTACAATTTGTCACAAGATGTGACTCTAATTGTCACAAGATGTGACCACAATTGTCACAAGATCTGACTATGATTGTAACAAGATCTGACTATGATTGTCAAAAGATCTTACTACGATTGTCACAAGGTGTGACTATGATTGTCACAAGATGTGACTACAATTGTCACAAGATCTGACAAGGATTGTCAAGATGTGACTATGATTGTCACAAGATCTGACAAGGACTGTCAAGATGTGACTATGATTGTCACAAGATGTGACTATGATTGTCACAAGATCTGACAAGGATTGTCAAGATGTGACTACAATTGTCACAAGATCTGACAAGGATTGTCAAGATGTGACTACAATTGTCACAAGATCTGACAAGGATTGTCAAGATGTGACTATGATTGTCACAAGATGGGACTACAATTGTCACAAGATGTGACTACGATTGCCACAAGATGACTGCATTTGTCACAAGATGTGACTATGATTGCCGCAGGATATTACAGGTAGATTATCAGAAGATGTGAGTAAGCAACTTCCAGAAGGCGTGACTTACGATTTGGCCGGTATTGAGAATAAAGTTCCATGGATCCAGACAGTCATCTGACTGATATAATATCTGATAATAAATTCAAATAATAGATAAAAGACTTTGACCTAGAAAATCTGTTCTATGACTTCTGATATTACCTGGACATCTTAGAAATGGATCAAAGAAATCAAGAAGGAATTTGTTGCCATGTATTGTTGTTGTGAAAACGTACTTGTCATGATGCAATCTTGACAATGGTGTTTGAGAATCTTTAGTCAAATTTGTGACAGTCACATCACATTTTGTGACAAACATACTGTAAAGCAGGAAAATTTCGCGTGCAGGAAATTTTCGCGAATTTCGCGAGACTGTATGTGTCGCGAAAATTTCATGTCGCGAATATAAATACACGCAAGTGATAAATACGGTCCGTGAAAAAAAACTGAAAAAATGGCAGACACTCGCGAAAATATCCTGCCGCGAATATGTCTATAATTCTTGATTCGCGAAAATTTCCAGCCACGAAATTATCTTGCTTTACAGTAGTCACATCTTGTGACTTTGCAATCATAGTCACATCTTGTGGCAAGTTATGCTCAACTGCTACTGGTTATTTTGTGATTTCGATGATGGATTTCAAGAGTTTGCAAGCAACTGTGAGCATGTTTTGTATGACTCATCAGACTGACGAAATATCTCACTCCATCTATTTCTTCAGAGCAGTAGATGTCATTCAAATAGAAGAATGTCGGTCATGCACAATTCTCTTTAGAGATGTCCGTCTTCAAGCTGCTTCAGCCCTGGACAACTTATCTTTTGTTATGTACTTTTTGTTTGCTTCAAATAAATTCCTAATTAACTTAACTTAACTTCAAGTTGTGTCAGTTGTTGTTTGGGGGACTTTGGGATGGCCAAACAGAAACATTGCTTATATCAAGAACAGGGCTTAAGATAAGAGGAGTATGTGCTTAATACTCCTTGAAATCTCAAAATACTCCTTCATTCCAGAAGTGAAAGGGTGAAATACTCCTTGAGATTTATCAGTTTGTCATACTTGACTAATGGAATACTCCTTTGAAGAGAGAAAATACTCTTTCAAATTCTGATACAAGAGTATAATACTCGTTGCCCTCCAAAATTATCTAAAGCACTGCAAGAAGATGGGAGAGGTGGATTCAAGGGGCGCAAGCGGTGTGCCCCCTTAAGTTAGTCGCAGAAGTTTGTTCTTTATACCACCGTGATTTTGAGTGTTTTCAGAGTGGGTGCCACCTTTCAGGCGGATTTAAGGGGCACAAATTTTGCGTGTTTTCAGAGTGGGTGCCACCTTTCAGGTGGATTCAAGGGGCGCAAGCAGCGTGCCCCCTTAAGTCAGAGAAGTCTGTTCTTTACCACCTTGATTTTGCGTGTTTTCAGAGTGGGTGCCACCTTTCAGGCGGATTCAAGGGGCGCAAGCAGCGTGCCCCCTTAAGTCAGAGAAGTCTGTTCTTTACCACCTTGATTTTGTGTTTTCAGAGTGGCTGCCACCTTTCAGGCAGATTCAAGGGGCGCAAGCGGCGTGCCTGCCCCCTTAGAATTAGATCACAGAAGTTTGTTCTTTACCACCTTGATTTTGAGTGTTTTCGGAGTGGGTGCCACCTTTCAGGCGGATTTAAGGGGCGCAAGCGGCGTGCCGCTCAAGTCATAGAGGTCTTTTCTTTAATACCACCTTTGATTTTGAGTGTCTTCAGAGTGGGCGCCACCTCTTTATAAATGCATTTACTGGAAATTGCGCCCCATCCCAAATTTGGGCGCCACCTCCTTTTAATGCATTTTAGTGGAAATTGTACCCCATTTATCCCAAATTTCAGCGCCACCTCCTTTTAATGCATTTAGTGGAAGTTGCCCCCTTTATCCAAAACCCTGGATCCGCCCCAAAATGGAACAGAATCCCTGAATCAGAATTGAACACAACACATCAAAACATGATTGGAACAGAGCAGCTGAGTGAGGAGCATGCACAGGTTTACTCGGCGGAGCAAATCCATAAAAACACCATCCACACAATATACGGAGCTTGCAAATAGACGACTGACTTGCATTCCATTTCAAAGAGCTGATCGAGTGCATTTACACCTGCCAAGAACGCAAAGCTCCATCTACCAAAGATGACAATATTTGCGTTTAGCTCCAGCTCCTGGGTTATGGATTCTGAATAGGAGGATGCCATCTGATGTACTTTTGTGGAACTAAACCTGTCCCACTTGGTTCGTTTTTTACATCACACATATGTTTTTAGGGAAGGCAATATTCTGTACTGTTAATAGCTTCAGATCCTGGGTTGGCCTGGTCTGGACACACATTGCCATCTGTAGTCCATGAGCCAGACCCCAAATTTTTCAGTTTGACTACCAATTTCGTGACCAGATCCAACATGGATTTTTGATCAGTCTGATGTCTGAGGTGTCTGAAATCATGTGATGGACATTTCAATTCAGTAGCTTTATACCCCTAATTGAGATTCTTAAAATTGTTCATTGGAATCCCATTGCAATACTTACACAGACTTGTATTACAAATTGAGGTGTCTATGTACAGCTAACTTTTTTCTCGCCGGTTTTAGACCCTATAAATGTATTACCAATAGATAGAATAATGGCACCTCTCAGTCAAATAGCTATATTTTAAACATTATATGACATCGCTGTAACATAGAAATGACGTATATGTCAAATTTTGCCCCAAATCCATCAAAATCACTGAAAATGCCATTTTTATAACAAATACTAATTATCTCATATTCTAAATAGGCCTAACTGACTGAGAAGTGCCATATTTCTATCTATTGGTAATACATTTATAGGGTCTAAAACCAGCGAGAAAAAGGTTAGCTGTACATAGACACCTCAATTTGTAATACAAGTCTGTGTAAGTATTGCAATGGGATTCCAATGATCAATTTTAAGAATCTTAATTAGGGGTATAAAGCTACTGAATTGAAATGTCCATCACATGATTTCAGACACCTCAGACATCAGACTGATCAAAAATCCATGTTGGATCTGGTCACGAAATTGGTAGTCAAAATCGGTCTGGCTCATGGACTACTGATGTGCCTCAGCGGAACTAGGCCTAAAACCTGTCGTACTCAATTCGTTTTTCAAACAAAGTCATGCATAGTTTTTGTACGAAATCTTGCTTTTTGTTGTTAATAGCTTCAGATCACCTCTAACATGTCTAATAGACACGTTAGAGGTGATTGGGATTTTTGTCAAAAAGTGGGCGTGGTCTTCTATAGGCAGTGTTCTGCCCAAAAATATTTCCAAAGAGGGTGGGATGACTGCATTTTTTCCTATGATTTAAAGGCCCTGGATTTTCAAACAGGGTGAGAGTGAAATTCAAACAGGGTGGTGTAATAGAAAATGCGTTGCAAGTTACATTTTTAAACAAGGTGGTAAAAATTTGAACAGGGTGGTAAAATGACCTGTGAATTTTGAACAGGGTGGTACCGCCCTGGCTAGAACACTGCTAGGCGGCTCACGGCAGGGCGGTTTAGGGCAGCATGGGCTCTATAATTGGGTTAAAGAGAGTCACTCTCTTTGTCACATGAGTACTTTGGTCCAACTATTGAACCCGGGATCTCAGCGGTGACAGGCAGGGTTTCCGCCAGAAGGGGGACGGGGGTATGTCCCCTCCTTAAAAAGTCAAAATTACTCAAAATGTGTTTTTGACCAGGAATTCTGTCAAATTTTCTCTTCGTCCCCCTGCCCCTTAAAAAATTCCTGGCAGAAACACTGACAGGCTAGATGCTGGAACTACAGAACTCTGACATCAGAATGCCACCAATGGTTGTGAAGAGAGCAGTCAATGACAAAACAGGTACCAACCTCTGGCTACACTGATATGGTGGTACTCACCGGCAATATGCACAACTGACACTCCGCATACTACAACATGAAATAAGAAATCAATAGAAATCACTATAGTCAACTATATCAAAGTATTAATGAACATACCGTACTCTTTTGACAGGAAAGGGCC
Source organism: Notospermus geniculatus (assembly GCA_002633025.1). Classification (NCBI taxonomy): domain Eukaryota; kingdom Metazoa; phylum Nemertea; class Pilidiophora; order Heteronemertea; family Lineidae; genus Notospermus; species Notospermus geniculatus. Next base: position 208,260 of record NMRB01000506.1, read on the forward strand.
TACTATGGACTGAACTGGTGTCCAGACTTCACCGCAGTAGGAATGACTCTCTGAGTCGTCAGTGGAAAGTGTGACTAAGCAATCACTGATGAAATTCATCTTGACTACCGAGGGTTGTGACATCGCTGCATCTTCCGACTACGCTTGCACGTGGAGCTTTATGACGAAGCCATAATACACGATGGATGAGTTGTGATCGAGCAGAACAATTCCTGAGTGTAGCAGAACCGATTGTCCTCTGGTTGACAGTTTCCTCCTGCATTTGCATTGCAAATACAGTACAGGTCACAATTGACATCCCTAAATTCGCGTAAGTTACGCGTAACTTACGCAACAACTCACGAGCTATGTTACGCGTAACTTACGAGGTGAGTTAGCGGTGAGTTACGCGAATTTTGCTAGCTAGGCCTACGCAGTGATTTACGAGGCGAGTTATGCGATTTTGGGGAGTTACGCGAAGCCAAAGCCGTAAGTTATGTGTAACTTACAAGTAACTTACGCGAAGCCGTAGGGACGTCAATATTGTGACCTGTACTGTACTATCAGTATGGCCAATGATGTCATTGCTTTCATATTAAAACAAGTCGTCTTCACATGAATGAACTGCTTTTCATGACCTTCAAAGTTAAATATAGATTTGCATGGGATTCTTCATGTAATACTTGTTACCATTAGCAAGAAAAGTGGATAGAAATTGTACTGGAACTTACATGTACGAATGTTTTGCACCCAAACCCTTGCATTTGAATTCAACGATGCAAAATTTGTAAATAACATGAAAATATGGATTTCTAAAACTTCCCTTATAATATGAAATGCATCATTATTCTCAAATGCATAACAGCCATGATAATTTTGTGACAATTAATTTACTGCTAAAACTACATGACCCAACAAATGTACCCCCCCCCCGCCAATAAAGTGGATGGTAAAAAAATAACTTCAAACACTAAAACCTTGAGATGTATTCTACAGGGTGGGCCAGAGAAAGTGTCCCNTACCCCCCTCCCCCCCGCCAATAAAGTGGATGGTAAAACAATAACTTCAAACACTAAAACCTTGAGACGTATTCTACAGTGTGGGCCAGAGAAAGTGTCCCTCGAACAATAGCTTTTCTATTGTTTCCCTATTGTTCAAGGGACACTTTCTCTGGCCCACCCTGTAGAAGCTTCCTTACTGTAACTCCTAAGGTTTGCAGCACTGAATAAGGGTTAAGGAGGCTCCTAGAATATGGGCCCTATCTCTGGTGGTAGCACTTGTTTGATTTCAAAGATTAAACTCTGTTCTAGTCAATAATTTGAGGACCAATCAATATATTGAGGACACTCAATTTTAAATGTACAATAATGCAACATAACGTTATCTGAAGACTGAAGTCTATAACTTTAGCAGAACCTAACTCCAGTCTAATCATCCAATTAAAAAGATTGAGACCTAACTCTGGTCTTAAAAGTGACACTGACTTGTTTGGAAGAGTGAAACGAACACCTCAGAAAAACCAAACCCTGTTCCAACACTCAATTAAAGATTGAGACCTAACTCTGGTCTTAAAGTGATACATGTTTAGAAGATTGAACCTGACTCTAGTCCAACACCTTAGAAAAACAAAACTCTTGTCCAACACTCAATTAAAGATTGAGACCTAACTCTGGTCTTAAAGTGATTTAGAAGATTGAACCTGACTCTAGTCCAACACCTTAGAAAAACCAAACCCTGTTCCACACTCAATTAAAGATTGCGACCTAACTCTAATCTTACATGTAAGTGCATGTTTAGAAGATTGAACCTGACTCTAGTCCAACACCTTAGAAAAACCAAACCCTGTTCCACGCTCAATTAAAGATTGCGACCTAACTCTGATCTTACATGTACATGTAAGTGCATGTTTAGAAGATTGAACCTGACTCTAGTCCAACACCTTAGAAAAACCAAACTCTCGCCCAACATCAATTAAAGATTGAGACCTAACTCTGGTCCAATACAATTCGTCCTTGACGTGACCTGTATTCAATGCTACACAAATCATGAATAGCTCACTTGACAACAGGACTGCGTATGGATAGTGGAACACCCAGCCTTGATACACAACACACTGAATATAATGATCTATCTTGGATTGATGATCTGAATAACTAGGAATCTTACAACTGAAAACATGAATCAGTGTACGTTTTTTAAAGGGAGACTCCATTCATTGTGTAAAATTCTGAATTTTTGAAATATCGTTTATACATGTACATTCAAATTCATTGATAACTGCAACATGTCATAATATTTGTTTTAAATCAGCAAACTCATCATTTTTAGCATTTTTATTGCATCCCAAGGGGACCATTGCACAGCACATGTGATGTCATGTGTGCTCAGTGCATATTTATGAAGATACAACCAATAGGCCTAGGCAGTCACAGTCTTAGCTCACTCACTACAATAAAGGTCTTCAGCCTATTGACTGGGAGTGAGGATAAAATAATGACTGGCGGAATATCCTCACTCATTGACTGGTGACATCACAACTCATGGCAATAGTCTACATGGATTGATAAAAATTCAAAAGTTTACAATGAGTGGATGGTCTCCCTTTAAATAATGGTGTTTAACACTTTTCATCTGTGCCTGCCTATAACATTTTCCTATTAAACTTGCCATCAAAAAAAAATAGATGATGACTACAGAAATTTGAGAATTTCAGTTCATCCATTTTGTAATGGATAATTTATATCATGCAGTCATGAAAGGCAAGATAGCTGCAAAATAGAATAGGGCCTACTGACCCCATTTCTGCCAAGTTGACAACAGGATCAATAAAGTGCAGGAATTTATTAAGAATACACACCCAATGCAGAGACACAGTTGCTCACTTAAGAAAATCTATCTCCAACAGTTACAGATTCCCAAAATATAAGCATAAGTCTCGATAAAATTTCTAAACCACACCACCAAATTTTATCTATGAACTCCACTTCAACATAACTATCTGGAACAATCTAACCATAGACCCACATAAGCTATCTCTCTATACAACGGTCTACAGGACTTCTCCATGTAACCTGACCTTCATATATGCAGAGCTACACAAAACATGGATAACACACTGAGAGACAGGGCAGCACAGGGATAGCTCAGTACAGCACTTAAATACAAACATAATAGGCTAAATTATGAAGGGGTAAAACATGGGAGGTTAAATATCTAACACAAATTTGCAACCCAAATTCCTGACCCTCATGAGCAGGATAGAATAGAGCAGGAACTCCATTGATCTGGAATTATGAACTTTCCAAATCAGCTGTTTTTTAGCAAAAATACCCATGAAATATCATTAGGAAATTCGAAATAGTATGATAGGATGCTCACAAGATTTGCCCACTTTGCTTTCCTCGGAGTTTTCCCTTGTTTTGAATGCGTCGGAAACTGTAATGATCATTAGACACTCTGCAGGTTTTCAACCATCTCTTTGCAATGGAGAGAATCAACATGCAACATGTCCGCCAGAGCAGTCAATCCCCGCCATGCCGTTTACTGTACTCCCTCCCTCTGACGATGATCACCGCCAAAACCAATAAAGACACCAAAATTGTCGTGATAACGTTAAACAATGTCTAAATGTGGTGAAAACGACATCTTATTGAGATAAGCTTCGCAAGTGAAGCATGTCCTATCTGAGGGAGGAAGTTCAATTCCAGGAACAGCAAATGCAATGGTGCCTACATAGTCATGCATTCAATACTATAGAGGCTATGTATACTATCAGAGTAATTCCTGCTCTACTCTGGGATAATATGTATACCTAAACAGTATAAGATACTTCCTTTATCCTAACACTTTCAAAGAGAAAGGAGGTTATGGACTTTGAGATACTCACCAAATTGGACAGGTCATGGGTTATAAGAGAAATGCAAAAAATCTCTATTAGGGAAATGTGTGAGAATTGTAACCCTGGGGTATTTGTGTCTCTGCGTTGGACCATGGGATCTTTTAGGTGCTAAGTGGTTTTGGAGGCCTGTGTGCCTGCTATGCTACATGTATTGTTGCGTTCACAGTAATAAGCAACTGATGTATAATCGTGTATGACACAACACAATGTTTCAATATGTTTAACTGGTCTATCCATATCTACAGCGGGATACCAGTTGGTCCATTTAACTGCTAATAATAGATTTGTTCATGTAGTCAGTGAGGGGCTGTGACATTGTCATTTTACAGCATATCACGGGAATAGGGAATCGGCTATGATGAGTTAATAATCAAGGTAAATGAAACAGGAGCCTGATGCTTGGATTGACAATATTGCCTAGAGACAGATGAAGATTGTCTATCCATTTCCCTATTATAATCAACTCGTAGGCCAGCTTCAGGAGATGATGTGACCTTCAGAAGGACAGACCACGTTCTAATAAAAGGCTGCATTTGTAATAAACATTAATGTAGCAATCTTCTCTGGAATAAAATCTCGCAGTTCCAACAAACCTAACCAATTACCTTTAACATTCACTCATATGGATCACTCAATAGCCTATACGTCTCTCCAGCAAGCTTGGATCTCGACTGGTGATGGTATGGTATTCTTGGCAAACCTATGCTATGTACAGATGTTTATTCTGATCTCCGATGTGTCGCTGGAATGACTATGGGTGGATCACACAGTCCCATGCATGAAGAATTATTATGTAGGATCTATCTAATGTAACAGTTGCTGAACCTAGGAGCATTTTAATGATCAGCTATTGATGCCAATGCAAACACAATGTGCGGGTACATGTAACTATTGAAATGGTGCAAGGCAAGGGTACCAGTTGTCTCGTATTGGGAAAGCTTGGCTCACTCATGTGTGACAAAACGTTAGCTAGTCACTGGATATTGGAGAGATAGGCCTATAGAAAATCATACAAAATGAAAGCTAGAGTCAGTTACAAATGCAAAGCCTTCACGCACTGATAGACAAAAATCGAAATTCTTGTGGTGCAACAAAACTTGGTTTGCTTCTGACATTAATAATATATTCCACAAATGTGACCCTCCACCACAAAACCAGTCGTCAGTTGCTCTGACGTTGGTGAATTGGGACCAACATATACTTGTCAATTTCAGTATTGTCTGTCTGTCTATTGTGAAGTATGAGCGATTCTATTTCTTTGTCTATAGGTGTCATGTCAGTATGTTTTAGGCTCATTTTCAGAGTGACTTATATGGCCTATACACACAATCCAATTTTTCATCCAATTTTCTGAATATGCTCAATAAAGGCCTACATGTGGGTTTATACAGTGAAGCCCCAGTAGGCCCGGAATCTGAATTTCCAAAAATATTGGATGAAAAATTGGACCGTGTGTATAGGCCATAGCAATGGTTTTGTAGCAGAGGGTCACAAATGCATTGCTAGCCAGAAATTTTTCCAAACAGGGTGGGATGACTGCATTTTCCTATGATTTTAAGGCCCTGGGGCCTGTTTCATAAAGTGACTTTAAGCCAATGGTACCATTAACTCAATGCATTTTCCATTAGGTACCATTAGCTTAAAGTCACTTTATGAAACAGGCCCACTGGACTTTCAAACTGGGTGGGAGTGAAATTCAAACAGGGTGGTGTAATAGAATTTACATCGCAAGTTACATTTTTAAACAGGGTGGTAAAAATTGGAACAGGGTGGTAAAATGTATCTGAATTTTGAACAGGGTGGTACCGCCCTGTTTAAGTAGCTAAAACACTGAAATGTTGCAGTATTTTATGACATTTTCCATTCATCTGTGGGATGTAGCCAGAAAATGTCTTCAGAAACACACCCTTATTTTTTGCCTTTTGTTAATTAGAATATGATGAAGGCCTAAAGATAATTTGAATTGAATAACTTTTTTTCTCGATTACCGGTATATCATTCAGTTCAGAAGGACTTTCACCATACCCAAGATTCAGGGCTCTCACTGGAGTTTTCAGTAGAAGGGTCAAAGACTTCTGTGCATTTTTTTTCTGGGGTCAGCCCTCAGAAGTCAGGGGTCAACCATGGTCAGTTCACAACATTGGGTGAATCTTCGTGCGTTGCACTGACTCATGCTGGTTTTTCTTGTGCTTCAGACTATACACCTTGTGCGTATGACCCGAGACCTCGGGTCATTGAGAGCCCTGCAAGATCAAGGGTATCATGCATCCTCCCACAGCAGGGGTTTTCACCTGGCTCCTCTTCATCCACTCACTCTTCATGTGCGGGTGTATGAAGAGGAGCGAGACCAAACCCCTGCTATGGGAGGATGGCATCATGGGAATCAAGCACACAGCCTCACTCAGCTGGCAGCAAAAGTGATCCATCCATTTTCTCCTACTGAATGAAGCACATTCATATTGAGAAGTAGCACTTTGCAACTGTAACAATTCTGTATTCTTGCCCCTGAAAATCATTGATTTAATTCCAGACTGGCTCATCTCATTAGACACCCAACTCTGCCCAGTATGCTGACATCACAGCCAATGAAAAATGATGCTAGGCCTACTCCCTGCACTGACAAACACCACAAGGCCTACCCCCTACACTGACAATTGTAGGCCTACTCCGTGCAATGACAACACCACTAGGCCTACTCCCTGCAATAACAAACACCACCAGAGAGATTTCTACAGTGTGGCAGCTAGACCCAGTCAGTGTTCAATTTACTCCACATGCACCAATGCCATCTTGTCAACTCCATAGAACTGTATCTAAATGTATTCGGTTAATAATACAATCGACACCAGTGTATTGGGTATATCTCGATTTTCACATCGACTGTATCAGCTAATTTGAAGACTCGCTAAGCACGCTCTCAAGTTTTTCTTAATGTATTTTATGATAAAGGCCCAATGCATCAGCAGGGGTATGTGCTAACAGGACACATGAAATCCCCTGCACTATTATCATTTTGCCTGTGTCATCAATGCCCATGATATGGACAAGATGACATAAATCATTTATATATTGGCCTACATAATTTCATAAAGCCAGAGCTGTCATGGCAAAGATAGGTCTATGATTTGTCTATTCTTTAGCTGAGGGTTCATCCCTGGCATATCGCATAGCATGCCTTATGAGGATTTGTGGGGACTCTGGCCTCCTCCTGCATTGTTCCAGATTGGGATGTTGCCCAATAGGAGCTGTCAGCGAGTTGACCACTAGGTGTCACTAGGGCCCAATTCAATGCATCTAGCGGACCCAGTCATTATCGATCGAGCAGCGATCATAATAGATTTCCTGTACATTTGGTCCGCTAAGACTGTGCTGCCATCTGTTAGCAATATGCGCGGCTGACTGCTCCTATTAAACGGCAAAGATGCTGAATTGAAATAAATCTCAGTTCATAGGCCAATTACAGTAGAACACCTTTTAAATAATGTGACCCGGCACATCAAAATAAGTAGGAATGCGCACAGAAGACGACCCAACATACCCAAGGTGACACCAATGGTTTGTTGATTTCAGGATTGTCTGCCCATTGTGAAATTTGACTTCGTCCATTTCTGTAATTGTTAAAATTCTGGTGTCAGCTTCAGTCTTCTTCTGTGCGCATTCCGACTCATTTTGCTGTGCTGGGTCACAAATGGACACCTCTGCCAGGAGGACACCTCTCTATTAAGGACACCCAAGTTCCAACCAAAATTGATCATTTCTATTCATCTGACCCTTGACAATGAGGACACCTCTCAATTAAGGACATCATTTTAAAGGTGCCCTCAATACACTTACAACAGAAGACATTAAATTAGATCCCTACAGTGTTGACCCGGCCACAACCATTCGAGGGCTGATCTATTCCTAACCCTAACCCCCACCCCAACCCTCCTCGCAAACTCCTTTAGGCCTACATGTATGCCTCCCTAAAAACCCTTTAAACCACTAGATCTACATGTAGGCTAGTAGTGGTACTCATGGTACTGGGAACACAGGATCCAATTTAGGGATTTCTGCCACGGTATGGCCAACTTTTGAAACCAAGCCTGAGGGAATGAATAGTTACATGTAGGAATTCCACTGTATAGTGGGACCTCCATTTGTGGACACTTTCACCAGGAAGACACTTCTTTATTATGGACACCAAAGTCAAATCAAGGACAGCATTTGTCTGTCCCAAAGGTGTCCTTAATAGAAAGGTTGCAAAGTACAGTGGAACCTTTCTTAGCGGACACCTCGGCCAGAGGACGCCTCTCTATTAAGGACACCAAAGTTCAGTCCCAAACTGGTCATTTCTATTCATTTTTACCCCTGTAATCAGGACACCTCTCAATTAAGGACACTAAACAGTCCCAAAGGTGTCCTAATAGAGAGGTTCCACAGTACAGTTGCACCTCCCTTAGCAGACACCCCTCTATTAAGGACACCAAAGGTCAGTCCCAAATTGGTCATTTCTATTCATTTTTACCCCTGTAATCAGGACACCTCTCAATTAAGGACACCAACCAGTCCCAAAGGTGTCCTTAATAGAGAGGTTCCACTGTACATGTACATATAGTTTGTTTTGATGACCCATTGTTCTCATCCCACCCTCACATGATATCAAAATTTTCAAGATATAGTCCTTATCATGCTTTTAATTAAAGCTCATCAGGTTAAATAATGACAAAAATAGATTATTTCCTCTCTCATCTATTTTTGATAATGACTATTTTTATTAGTCATGCCAAGTTTTACAGGATGCAGTAACTTCAAAATCAAGTGCTGTATTACATTGTAAAACATTATTTCCCAACAAAAAACTCACGGTATCACGTTGCAGCATCCTGTCCCTTCGACAACAGACGAGCAGTGCCATCTTGTAAATAACGGTGGAACCACAACAGGAATGGGCTCAACTCAGTCAATATTTCATGCATACCTGAGGATACAATAGATAGAACAACGTAGCTCTGTTCTTTATGGGAGAACAAGAAATGATCTTTCAACATCTTCAACACAATTTTGCAGTATCAACCAAACCCATCAGTTTGAGTTGGTGACATCATAAAATGACACACAATTTTGGGACAAAACATCAATTAACATTTTTGGATCTCCAAAACACAAGGGGCCGTATGCACCAAACGAAGATAATCTTCAACTCGGGTTGAGCCACAACTTTTCTTCGGGTTTACTGGAGTATGATCTGACAATGGAAAAGTTGTGGCTAAACCTGAGTTCAAGATTATCTTTGCTTGGTGCATACGGCCCAAGAAGGCCAGGTTGAGAGCTAGGGGGCCAAAAGATTTGGGAACAAAACGAGCGCCTGGGAACCAGTGAGGGCAGCACCCAAATGTGACCCGGCACAGCAAAATGAGTCGGAATGCGCACAAAAGAAGACCCAACATGTCCAAGGTGACACCAACGGTTCGATGATTTCAGGATTGTCTGCCCATTGTGAAATTTGACTTTGTCGATTTCTGTAGTTGTTGTCTGGTGTCAAATTCGGTCTTCTTCTGTGCGACTTCCGACTCATTTTGCTGTGCCAGGTCACAAATGACAACTACACGTAGGGCCTACTACAGTGGTCACGGCCAGAAAAATCAAGGACCATGACAACTAGGACATGCTTGTCATGGAAAAAGGCCTAACAACTTTAGGCCTAACAACTTCACTTCACCCATGAAAGTCCCCAGGAAAATATCTACAAAACATACAAAGCACAGAATAATTATCATACAAGCCTGACCTTGTGACCCATATACACTGTATCTCCATACATACAACAACATACAGACGTATCTATAGTGAAGAGCCTAGACCGTGAAATATCGGAGTCTGTCGTGCGCACTTCAAACAATAAAATATTCCAATGTGAGCGATAACTCTTCGAAATGCGCCCTTATAAACAATCAGAAAATATAGATGAAGCAAATAAGCATCAAATAATTGGTAGATTTGGAATAGAAACTGATGATTTTGATGGATTCTTACCGGCGTTTTCGCGGCGAAACAGCAAGTCTTGAACGCGTGCAGGTCGGTGATGTACGCTGTGGTGTATTGGAGACACAACGGGGGGCGTATCACAAGTCACCGCCCGGGGTGTAACCTTGACAACTTCGGGTCGGTCAGACCATGCCCAGAGAGGCGGGGGTACCACGCTTCCACTGCTAAGGTCCTATCCCTTTGAATGACACCATTCAGCTGCAGAGGGGATGCCANCGGGGGGGGGGGGGTGTCATCTGTGCACCTATTTTTCACTCCTCATACACATGTAAGGCTTATAGGCCTACTTGTTAGGATTCCTAAAGGGTACACAATTTTTTTTTCATTGCAATGAGGAACCTTCAGAATTACCGTTAGGCCATGTAAAAAAAATAGTTGGTCAGCATCCTTCCACTTTCAATTTTCTGAGGAGGGCCGGCGGGAGGTGTTTTTAAATTTTTTTTATTGAGTTTGAGGTGCATGGCAATGTGAGGGAAATTCCAAATGTAATAGGTATGAATTGAAATAAAAACTACTTTCTATATTGTATCCTTTAAAACATGTGTTGTTTTATTTAAGCATCCCAGCCTACAATTTAATCACTCTTGGTGGTTTTTAAATTTTTTTGAAAATAAAAACAATTTTGAGGAGGGGTTGATTTCATTGGCAGGAGGGGATGCTAACCAACTATTTTTTTACATGGCTTTAGGCCTACTAGCAGTTTGTACCTTTTTTTGTACCTTTTTTTACGTCTCATCCAGTTGCACACACTGCATCAAGGACGTCATGACGTGAAGACATTCATTGCTTTTTGCTGTCTTCAGTACAACTGCTGGTGGCGCCGCCCTGTTGGGATAAAAAGTTATTCAAGTTCCTCATTGCTATGGTTCTTGTGAAGAGTAGGCCGAGGCCTACATGTATGATGGTTGGATGGGGTCGAGATTGAATTTCCAAACTATCACAGATAGGCCTACTACGGTATAGGATCTATTCGTCCTGGTGTGACAGGAATTGAAGTCCCCAGGAATCTATGTCCAGTTGTATTGTTAATGTGGGATTAGGATGGTTATAGAAACTATCACCATTGAATTGACCTCACAAACAGATATTGTAACTCAGACATTGAATCCTAGGACTACCACTCCTTTCGCACTGGGCCCATCATCTGGACACTTTGATACATAATATGTGACTCGGCACAACAAAATGAGTCGGAAGTCGCACAGAAGAAGACCGAAGGTGGAACCAGACAGCAACCACAGAAATCGACAAAGTCAAATTTCACAATGGGCAGACAATCCTGAAATCAGCGAACCATTGGTGTCACCTTGGACATGTTGGGTCTTCTTCTGTGTGCATTCTGACTCATTTTGTCGTGCCGGGTCACATATGTGCAGTGTGACATCCTCACCTACTGTCAGTGTCCTCTTCTAATGAACACCGATATCACACATTCCACATCAAGTCCAAACTAACTCAGCAACAAAGATCACTGCAAGGATCCCATCTATCTACTTCATGGTGAAAAATCCCGTCAGTGGCAAAACCATAGCAACCACAGAGTAGCTACTGCAATATGATGCTATCAGTCTTATGGTCTGGTCCATATAGCCACCTGCCACAAGGCAGCTCTCAGTGCCCCTCAAATATGACCTTTCCTTGTTGAACAACTGCATCACAAGCCTATAGGAGGCCAATTAATTGGACAATTTTTAACTGTCATAGGTCTTAGAGTACCGGGTACACAGAACAACTTTGTGCCAGACATGTCAGGTTTTTGAAGGGTTAGGCGATCAAGCAAAGGTCAAGAGATAACACGAGGCCTAGAGGTACTGAACAACATCAGATCAGAGATAACTAAATCAAACGGTAGGGCCTAGTATACCAGGAAGATTAAGACTCACTTAACAGACAAGGTCAACAAATGCAGCTAAAAATAATAATAACTAAATTACCCATATACATTACATGTATAACTTAGAAATAAACATTTAACTAAACTAAAACACCTAAACTACATGTGAACTAAAACACCATATATATTTTGTTCATTATTACTGATTTATTCACCAAGATAACTATCAACAAGGTCAAATCTTGACAACTATTCAACAAAATGATTTACAATGAACAATTCAATGAAATACATGAAATAACCAGTGAATACAGTCCAACTCCCCCCGTATCAGGATTGTTTTACAAAGTGCACTTAACACAGTTCCCATCTTTGCTGATGTTTGATGCAGGAGCATCATAGATATGTTGGTGGCAATGATGGGAATGAGTCCATTTGCAGTCTTGACCACGCCCACTCTCAAGCTGTCCTTCCTTTGGATGAAATCCTAATAGGCAACTTCTTTTCTTTAGCTGAAAATCCTTTTTCACATTGACGTCTCTTTACACAGCTCAAGTGTTGCTTCCAGATCACCCAGCTATCCCATAATTCTGTGTGAACTCTTCAAATCTCTTCAGTTCCTCTTTGGTGACGGTTGTCCCGTAACTCTCAAACGATCTTCTGAAGTCATCGACATTTATGCCTCGNCCCCCCTAAATTCGGCCCTGGATTTTGTAAAGGAGACTTGCGAAAAAGCTGAGACGAATGACATGAACGACTGCCCATAAGTTGAGTTGCCCATTGAGCGCCAACCTGTGTGTGAAAACTCAGCACCTAACTTTTAGTTCTCACAGCTTTGCTACCAGTAGATGAGGTTCTATGATATGACAGAGGAGTTAATTTTCATTCAAAGATGTTTCACCAACCTTGTGGGGTGGCAGATCCACCATGCTGGCTTCTACACTCCCTTCATCATCCCGGTCGCAGGGAACAAACCTGTCACCTGTGGTGGAAGAATGGTGAAGACAGATTGAGAGGACAGCAACACATTCTTTGGTTTAGCTACCTTGTCATAGATGGAGCTGGTGTCGGAACCTGGGCCAAGAGAAATCAAGAGGCAGTACAGAGTCTGCTATGTTCAGTTTTGGTGGCAGTCAATCTGGCAGTAGCCAACTCCATTTGAGTTTGACCAAAAATTCATAAGCGTGCTCACTTATGAATTTTTGGTTTGACGTGTTTCATCAGTCTATAATCTTGAATGACTTGAGCTCGACACGAACTTGGACTAGGCCTACAAGAAATTAGGGGTCGGATTTTAGAATGTTCCTTAATGTTAAGGTCGACCTTAAAAAGTCTATTGTAAAACCATCGAGAACAATAGATTTAAGGTGGACCTTAATGTAAAGGAACGTTCTAAAATACGGCCTTATTTCTCTCAAACAGTTACGGGTAGTCACTTACAGGTCTCTTTCCAATACTTGGCTTTCTGTAGGTCACGAATTGGTTCAAAGAGGGCACCATTGGTAGCAGCAGCAATGTCACTTCCACTGAAGCCTTCAGTCATTCTGGCTAAGAAGGCCCACTCTTCATTTGTGAAGTTGATATAGTTTTCTTTGGTGTGAATCTTCATTATTTTAATCCTTGCCTCACTGGAAGGAAAAACCTGGCCATTACCGGTATATAAATGGGATTCACGTAGAACTTGGTCCCTCCACTCAGTTTTTGGTGACCGACTCTCAGTGGGCCTCTGGACCTTTTTGTGTGGGGCAGCATCACAAACTGGGACTTAACCCAACAGACCCATGCCGCCCTAATCCGCCCTGCTGTGAGCTGCCTAGAAGTCCACGCCCACATTTTGACAAAAATCCCCATCACCTGTAATGTAGAAATGAAAATCACCAATTACTGCCGGCAGCACCACAATCCGCCATGTCTCCAGACACCGATACCACCATAAACCGCCTTGACTCATTATACTGTTCTCTATTCAGCTCAATGCAGTGGCAGTTCAGGGTGGTGAAAGTTACAAATGGAAAGTGCAAAAGAAATAGGCAGCTCTATTGGGTTAAAGGGGCCCTATAGGCAGCCTCCTCATAGACATTTTGATGTGCTCATCACACCGATCGGTTGGGATGAGAACCTCACCGTAACATGTATTGCAAGTGAAATACACTACACATCAACATTTGAGCCAAAATCTGTAGGTTGTCAGTTGCTAGCGCCACCTGTTATGAAGTAACCACACTAATATGAGCCTAACAGCTAGCTGCCTATAGGGTGTCTTTAAAAGAACTTACAAGTCAGGTAGGGGTATGTATATTCTCTTCTGAAATCTTCTTAAGAAAGCTGAATCGAGCTCCCACGGACAATTTGTGGCACACAACACGAAGATCTTCTCTGTGAGTCTAAGATTATCAGCACCCTCCATCTGACGGAGTAGTTCGGTCTTTATCCGGCGGGTGTATTCTTCCTCGCGAGAACTTCTCTTACGGCAAATGCTGTCAATTTCGTCGATGAAAATCACCTGAGAAAAGTCGGACGCGAGATATACACAAGATAGAGGAAGACTCCTGGGGTCATATGAATAAAGATTAACAAATGCTTTTACTTGGATTTTCCGTTCTGCTGTACAAAATTTTCCAGTACGTTCTGCTGTACTTGGATTTTCCAGTACAAATGCACTGTGGTATTCTGTACAAATCTGAAGTAAAAGCATTGCTAACTTTTATTCATATCACCCATTGTATGGTCCAGTATATGCTTTCACTTCAATTTTGTACATGGCCCTCCAATGCTTTTCTGGGTTCTCCACAGCAGCACATGTAATCGAATATGCCCCAGCCATACGGGTGAATGTGAGAGGGGGTGTTTTGTACAGGAGAACGGAAGTCAAAGCATTTACCCCCAGTCCCAGCAAAAAATCCCGGATCCGCCCTGACCTTAGGATCTACTTACCGATCGTCCCTCCTGATGTGTAGCATGATAAAACAGCTCCTTGATCAACCTGTAATGAAGGATAGTTCAGTTGAATGAACAGAACTGAGCAATTTGAACTTCGGCATCCTTGGTCTGCACGGTTACAGGAAAATTCGTCCCTGGAAAATTCATCCCTGGAAAATTCGTCTCCGAGGAGAATTCCTGTCTACATCATCCTGAGAGTATCATCAAGTGTTCTTAAAGCGGATCGTTCGCATCTGTCCAAAGTGAACCAAAAATAATAAAACAACCCATTTTATTCGTAACAACAACTGGTAAATGCATTGCGGCGGCCGTTCCGGAAAATGTTCTGTGGAATCTTTGATTTGGCACGGATAGTCTGCTTCAACGCTCGCTCTGTCACTGCACTCTGTATGCGGCAACAGAGGGAGCAAGCACTGGTTACTTCAGGATGATCTGTATTAAATATTGAAAGTTTTGGCAAAATTTTTCATTAGCTTACTTTTCGCTCTCTCCCACCCAGCTCGACACTAAGTCCGAGCTTGAAACGCAGTAAAATGTCGAGTTGACGATCTCTGACGACACAGCCCTGGCAAGGTAGGATTTCCCAGTCCCTGGTGGGCCATAGAGGAGAATTCTTTTCCATGGTTTTCTACCACCTGAAGTTAGAAATTGTTCTGAATGAAATGGATCACTGATCACACAGGTTCCTCTGGGTCAACAAAGACACAGTGGAATCCCTTTGTTACAGACCCCTTTGGACTTTGGACCTCTCTAATGAGGACAACGTCTAATGAGGACAACATCCTCATTAGAGAGATGTCCCATTGGAGAAGTACTGGTGTCCCACTCTATAGACAAATCCCAAATTGACGTAAATGACAAAGATCTGCGCACTTCCGCCGAAATCGCAAACACAACCTCGGTCTGAAACCAGCTGATGTGACGCAATCCATGATTCAGCAATGGTCGACTCTGACGCAACGTCGTCGAACTCACTGTTGTGGGGTTCTCTGCGTCACGTCATTCAGTTTCAGACCAAGGTTGTGTTTGCGATTTCGGCGTAATGCGCAGATCTGCGAATTTGAGAATCGTCTTTTGGTAAAATGAACACAAATGGCAAATTTGAACTGAACTCAGGTGTGTCCTTCAAGAGCGGTGTCCTTAATAGACTGGTGTCCTCCTTGCAGGTGTCCACTAAGGGATATTTCACTTTACCTGTGAAAAGGTGGGGAAACTGCAATGGGATGATGACGGCCTCCTTCAGAGTTTGTTTCGCTTCCCTCAATCCAGCTATTGAATCGAACCCTACGCCACCCTTTTTTACGATGGTCGCTTCTACAGCACTGCGCCGTTTTCCTCTCCCAGTCTCGCCATCCTGAGAACCAACAGCACCAGCATCTGGAAGAAATCAAGTGAACTTCATGAATATTTCCTCTCTTTTGAGAAACAAATGTACACATCATCTTATCTAGTTGCATACAACACATTTTGGAAACTTTGAAGAGACGCAATAGTCAGCCAGCTATTAGGCTCATCAGTGTTGTCAGTTCCTCACAGGTGGCGCTAGCAGTGGCCATCCCACTGATTCTGGTTCAAATGTCGATGTTAGGTGGGGAGCCACGGTGGTGTAGTGGTTCGGGTCTCCGACTAGCGGTCAGAGGATCCAGGGTTTGAATCCCACTGGGCATGAGACTTTGGGCAAGTCTCCTTGCCTCACTGGCCTCTCTCCACCCAGGTGTATAAATGGGTACCGGTCGGAAATGCTCCGATTGTAGTGCTGAATGAGCAGCTCATCTGAGTTCTATCTACTGAAAGGTTTCAGGATAGACCACTGAATGAGCAGCTCATCTGAGTTCTATCTACTGAAAGGTTTCAGGATAGACCACTGAATGAGCAGCTCATCTGAGTTCTATCTACTGAAAGGTTTCAGGATAGACTGGGGTTAAAGTGTAAAGTTGGATGAGAACCTCCATCTTGTTGATATCAGACTATAAACCCAAACTTTTACTTTTTAACTAGTCCTAGTATATTTTACTTGCAATGCATGTCAGAGTTAGATTATCATGCCAACTGATCGGTCGGTGTAATGAGACATCAAAATGCCTATGAGAAGGCTGTCTGTTGGGACACCCAAACTGGTCATTTCTGTTCATTTTGACCTCTGTACACCACAACCCGGTCAGTCACAAAGGTGTCCCCAATAGGGAGGTTCTACTGTACACAAACTGGCTGAAGGCCAAAGAAAGCTAATATCAAAGTACCAGTTTGAGGAGATGGCATTAAAGTTGCATTCTGCCCTGGAGTCTGCAGAAATGCAGCAGGTTTGGCATCGCCGGCAGCATCTAGTTGTGTTATCTTAGCATGAAGGACATCCTGGTGATGGTGAAGTGTCTTCTTCAGTTGATCTAATGCACCCTGAAAATATGGTAAAGGGGCTGTTCGTTTTCATCACTTGAGGAATCTAAGTTGTGATCCTTGGGAAAACGGAAAAAGCTATGCACTTGCAAATTGCAGGGATTATTTGTTGTACTGTACAGAATAATCACTGCAATTTGCAGCTTCATAGCTTTCCCCATTTTGTCAAGGATCATAACTCAGATGCCTCAATTGACGAAAACGAACAGCCCCTTGTCAATATTAACGTCAGTGTGTATTGGTTGTGTTGGTGGATAGTTGCCTTGGGTGTTGGCAAGAAACCTTTCAAACATATCTATTGCCAACAGCCAAGGCAACTGAACAGTGCAATATTAATAATACACAACTTATTGACATCCACTCAACCAGGTTGGATTATGTTGAACCTCCCTTTAACAGACACTCTGTCAGTAAGACACTTCTCTAAGAAGGGTACCAACGTTCAAATCCAGATTTGTCATTTCTAGTTATTATGACCTTTATAATCAGGACTCAGGACACCTCTCAATTATGGACATCATCTGTCGGTCCAAAAGGTGTCTCCTTTAACTCAATAGAGCCGCCTATTTTTTGCACTTTCCAGATGTACCTTTCACTGCCCTGAACCACCATGAAATGCCACTGCATAAAAGCTGAATAGAGAACAGTATAAGGCAAGGCAGTTTATGGCGGTATCGGCGTCTGGAGACATGGCGGATTGTGGCGGTGCCGGCAGTAATTGGTGACTTTTATTTCTACAACAGAGGTTATGGGGCTTTTGTCAAAAAGTGGGCGTGGTCTTCTAGGCGGCTCACGCAGGGCGGTTTAGGGCGGCATGGGCTCTATTGGGTTAAAGGAGAGGTTCCACTCAGTGCAGTTTTCCAAATACCAAGCATCATTCAGAACAGGCTACGGAAGTGAATTCAATGAGGTGAAGTTGAATCCCTTCATAAAGTCAACTTACAAGGATAGTTTCATCATCTTCTTCCCGTTCGATCCTGCTGATCAGCTCCTGACACAGGCTACCGTTCACCATCATGGAACGAATGTCGACATTGGTTGTCTTTTCGCTTTCTTCTGCTGCCCGTGATAGACTGAAGACCGAAGTGTTTTAATTATAAAGTCTTGGAGATCTCTGTTTGAAGTGGTTCTACTCTACTGATTTCCCATGACATGGAGCAAATTACCTTGTGTGGGTGGAAAAGCCACACCAATGATTAAACCGTCCCCAGCTAAGAATACCGTACCTCAGAATTACTTACCAAAATAGAGCATCTATTGATGAAAGAAGAAAAAGAAGAATGATTGTGAGTGTTTGGCTTCTGGTTTGCGTTGAGATTATCAATACAAAGTGAAATGTGATACCGGTATGAATATTGAGATCTCATCGGCCTATTTTGCTACAAAATGATTCTAAAACCTAATCAATCATCCCTCTGAGCAAGCCCATATGGGCCACAATGGGCCCCATATAGTTTAAGATATGGGCCCCATGTGGGCATACACCCAAGAAAAATATGGGTCCCATATTTTTTTGCCCAGATACATAGGCCTATGGGGCCCATCTGGGAAATCTACCAAAATAATTGGGTTCCAGATGGGCCCCACATGTATCTGGGCAAAAAATATGGGACCCATGGACGGTTCTTGCCACTTGGGTGCAGAATCCTCTGGGCCCCATATGCGGGGGGGATATGGGATCGCCCATCTGGGCCCCATACCGTACCGGTACCTAGGCCTATGTGCTTGTACTTGTTGTTGCCTAAGCAGAGTCAAAATTATCATGATTCGGCCTAGGCCTGGGGGGCCGTAGGCAGTGCATGAGAGAGTGATGCGTAATATTCACATCAAAGATTCTACTTCTAGGCAGGCCCTACCGGTAGACCTCGGGACCTCAGCTGGCTTCCAATAGGAGGTCTCAAGGCCGCCTACCTTACCTTTATACAATCAAGGCCTAGGCTACCTTACCTTTATACAAATTCGACAGCAGTTCTTGTCCAGCCATCACTGATTGGCATCGCACCCCCGTCAACATGGTCAAACATGTCAAATGCACGTGGCAGTTCATGCAGTTTGGCCTATCTACGCAAGACTGATCCGTTGCCTACGTAACGCCCAATCTACACAGCGGAGCAGTGCGAGGGCAAAGTACCAGGCTTGTTTTACATCGTCGCCGTCTGGCCCTACCGCAAAATGCCAGCCAACTGCCGAAGACCAACGTCTCCGCCGCCGTTCGTCGTGCCGTAACGACTGTCTGTCTGGCATCTTTCATTACGTTTTCGTCGTGAATTAATGAGGGGCACCTGCATGAATAAGGGTCATCAACGAAGGTAATTTAGGAAACCACGACACAGCCCGGGACCTTGTGATGAGGCCTATCTTTCAGTGTTCGGATTTTACCCTCGCCTTTTCCAAGTCGCTCCTCCACGTGGGAATTTCTCAGCACGGCGAGTTGGCTCTCAATGGGCAATTCACCATTGTCGATTTGCTAAATAACGATTTTTCGTTGAGACCAATGACAGATGCCCGCCCCATTGAGAGCCAACTTCCTCGGGAAACGCTCACGTGGAAAGTTTAGGCGCCTTAAACAGTGGTGCACTAACTTCGTTGTGCTGATTTTGGAAGTCCCGTTGGCTAACAAGGCGTGAAGATCGCCCGCCAAGTAACGTCGACGCGTTGCTCCTGCATCCCCATCTACGGTTGCTGGCACTTCATCGCCTTTGCAGGAGAGAGCTACGGGTATTTTTTGCCGTCTGAGTGTTTTTTCTTTATTCCGTATAATGTCGAATAAACGAGAAAAAAAACTTTTCTACAATGAATATACACATAGTTTATTGCTGTACAATGCTACAAAATCGAATCATACATTGGTAACAGTCACACCAGATATCAACATATGAATCGCCAAAGAAGGCAGACACATGACAAATGCAGACGATCTGATTTCTCCATTATCTGCGGTCAGGGGCCGCCATAAACTGCATGTTTCTTGCGGTTGGCACGAAATTGTATCAGTAAAAAGGACCATCGGAAAAAA